>JAQMCX010000027.1:10474098-10696991 GCA_029814765.1 Acanthurus leucopareius | reverse complement strand
CCCCCCCCCCCCCCCCCCCCCCCCCCCCCCCCCCCCCCCCCCCCCCCCCCCCCCCCCCCCCCCCCCCCCCAGAGAAGATAAACTGTAATGATACTACGGCTGTTCGGTATGTGTTTGAGTTTTTTCGAAAGAGGAGGGAAAAGTTTTTGGACGCTGTGGAAACATCGTGTGAGCTTCGAGGCCCAGACTGGGCGTTTTCCATTACAACGGCTGAATGACAACTAAAGCTGCTCGGACACATCCTGTCAACTTCTACGTGCATCCTAAAAACATTAACGCATGAAAAAAGGGGGTTTTTTAACTTAAACAAGAGACCCACAGTGCTTTTATACAATACTAGGAGCAATGAGCGGCCAGAATTTTTGATTAAAACGTTCCAAAAATAAACGAATATTATCAACAAAATAGGAGGAAGTAACAGTTCTGTCATGTCAAAGACCTCTGTTGTATCACAGAGGAGTTAGCATGCTAACCAGCTAGCCCTGGCACATTTTATCTTGAGCTTAATTGCCTGAAATAAAACTCGCCAAAACCATCCGGTTTGGTCTTCCCACCGTTCCAACAATCACCAACTGTGCTTTTGTGCAAATAAATCCTTGTGCATGCATGTGAGGTTTCACAGAAAAAAACATCCCAACAGACTGAAGCAAGAAGCAACAAAAGCATTTCTTTATTTACACATTAACTATTGTAACTGGAGACACTAAAAACAATCAGTCTGCATCGCGTCCTCCGGCTTTCAATCCTCCATTATTCCTGCAGTTATTATTCCTTTTGTCTTGACGCTTTACTGCAGGTTTGTTTCATCTCTGTTAGGTCACATGTCTTGCACACCTGTCTATACGGTATTTACTCCAAATCTGTGCAAAAATGTATCGCATGCACTCAAAATTTTCATACTTTTTAAGAGTTATTGTTGGGCACAGCTGCCCTCTTGTTCATGCCCCATCCAGGGTCACTGCTACTGCCCTTTAGCAGAATCTGTCAGGCCCTCTTTGACGCAGATCCGTTTCCTGTTAAATTGAGATTTTTATTGTTTCAAGGGAGCAGGCTCCAGAATCTGACTCCCCCAGCCTTTTCCTGTTTCCTCCCAAAGAGGAAGTGCTGCTTTGCTTCAGGTTTTTTTCCTCCCCCTCCCTCCCTCCCTCCCGCATGCATCTTCTCTGGGACAAATCTGGAACACCGACTGCAAAAAAACACTTTACTTGTGTGGGCCAAGTCTTGATTTCAAAGAATGAAAAGAGTTCCTTAAAAAGAGATACCCTCCCACTTGGGTCACACAAGCTTCAACACACACACACACACATACACACACATACACATATGCAAACACACAAACAAGCCCACATTGATTTTGCATCCTACGAGTCATATATTCTAATATGCCCCCTCTGAGCGATCAGCCTGTGTGTTGGTGTGTGGTCACCTGCGACCCCGAAGCAAAGCGTTCCCATGGTGCCTCAGCACGTAGCCTCTTTGTTATCGCAGAGAAAATAGTTCTTTGTATGCAGGGAGTGTCGGATCGTACGTTTAATCGGTGCAGAGCCTTAAATTAACACAGACGGACCAGCAAACATTAAGAACTCATCAGAGAAATAAACCTGAGTGTACAAATTATGATTATATATATATATCTCAAGTATTTTGTTTTGGTGTTATGCCTCCTGAAGCCCAGCCACCCAGCCCTAAACACACACACACACACACACACCCACTGTAAACTTGTTTGTGTATGCATGCATGTTTAACTGCGTGAGCATGTCCTGCACATACTTAGAAAGACAAATGAGTCCCGCTTGTCAGACTGATCTCAGTCAAGCTGGGCTTCAAGGCAGAGGAGGAGCAGCCCGTCTGCCTTCAGTACATGATGATGACGGACACCCCCCACCCAAAGCTTCAGAGGCTCTCATTAGAGACCCCATCAGGGTTAAAGCACGACCTTATCTGAACAAACTGTGGGGCTCCTACAAGACCGGAAAATGTAAAAAAAAAACAGGTTTCATGACTCTGACTGTACAAGAACCGAAAAAAATCCTGCAGACGTTAAAGGTCTGACTTAAACGTTCGACAATGTGCAGGATTTTTTGGTTCTTTGAGTACCAACTCAGTGAAACGTTCGAATTTTTCACTGGAACAAGAAACGCCGGTGAGGAAAATATTTCAACATGTTGGGTTAAAAGTTAATCTGTGAATTTGGAAACAATTGTTGATACGGTGAAGAAAACAATCTGGTTCACAACAATCACTTAGCAGCTGTTCAACAACAGTGAACCGAACAAAATCACCTTCAACACAAACATATTTTTAAACTTTGGTGCATTCATTTCAATTTTGTTAGACTAAATACAATATTTGATTGTATTTAAGTTAGCCTATTCACATACATTAGTCATATATCTTTATATTAATACATCATTCTGCACTTAACTAGATTTTGTGCTCCTGGTTTGATCCATAACTGCATTTTTTGTCTCTGTATCTGAAGTAGAAAGATAATAATGTTTAATCTAATCTAAATTAGTGATTACTGTGGTGTAAATGGGAGTGACAAAAGTTATCAAAAGTCTGCAATTTTTTTATACTGAACTGAGCTCAAAGTCAACAGAAGCGCACAAGCAGGAGGAAGAAAAAGCAAAGCGCTCTGTTATCGTGCAACAGTTTGGCCTCAACAAGCTGCAATTTGACAGATTTGATCTCACAGCGGGAATAATCACTGTAAACATGAGCCTATATGAGCTCACACTGCGCCATTAGCTGACATATTTTAAATACTAGCACTGGGTGTTACATTGACCTCCGTGTAAGGTTCAGTAACCTTCCAGTACTGATGATTCCTGTGTTTTTTTTTCTGGACTGCAAAGGCAGCAGAAGGCCATGAGGTGAGGAGGCTGAGAGGCTCGTGCCCCCTTCAAGATGTCTGCGGCACAATGGGGACAGAAAAATGCTTCAAAATCAGATTCGCGAAGCGGTTTGAGCAGGATGGAGAGTGTTTGTGCAGGAGAGGGGTTTTATCAGCGGCAAACACTCACAGGAAGTCCGGTTTGGGATTGTCCATCCAATTCCTGCGTTCCACAGGAAGCCCTGCATAAAAAGCAACTGAAAAACGCCCGAGGACATTTCATTTGTCGCCAGTCGACACACAGGGAGCACCTCGAATTAACCGCGAGGTTTTTATATGAAACCAACAGCCCGAGCTTTAAAAGACACCGGCACCATGGAAGAGTCCTCTAATCCACCGGTCCGGCGGCTCGTGCCTATGGCCGCCGCTCTGTCTGCGCGCGCACACGCACCTGATGACCCCCTACTGCGACGGTAAGAGTTTTTTTTACTCATTTCCAAAGGCCCGTGTTCAAATTGAGACAATCAGATCCTGTACAATAATGTTTTTTTTTTAATTTGATTTTTTAGTTTTTATTTTATTGATTTATTTACTTCAACTTTATTGGCAAATATTAGGCTTATAGCTTTAAATAATGTACAGATTTACAACATGATGCAAATATAGACTAACAAGTCAATCAAATAGAATAAAACAGAAACATATAACAAGCCCATAAATGTAAAAGGATGAGCTGGACATCAAACTATGTAAAGGCCTTCAGGTCAGGCTGTTACTGTACTGTGCTGTAGTACAAACGATGAGGTAATGGGCCTAATTACTGAGAGAATGTAACAGGGTTGTGTATTGAGAGTAGGCTGCATGTAGAGTACAGTCATAGTAATGGATGACAATGAAAGGCTCGTTGCTATATGAACATTTACAGTAGAACAGTAAAATGTAGCTTTTTATTTTAGTATATTTACATTTTAATAAATCATCATGATCTTAACTCTTTAAATAGGTGAACTTACACGTAGAACAAGTTAATTTATGCAGTCAGACATAAGACAGTTCTTTTTAAATATGACAAACATAATAGGGGTTCATGACCTTTACATGATAATATCTCTATGGAAATAAATGCCTTGTTGGCTAGTAAAGGTTGTTTGTTTTAGTTGTCTAGACAATGGCATGTTTAGAGGAACACATTATTTTCTTTTATGCTTAATATTATCTTTTGTCATCTTGTTAGAAGTTTATCTATAGGCCAGCATCTCCAGAGGAAACGGACAGGCGCACTAGTTTCAAAAGAGTTGACTTATAGAAAAAACCAAACACAATTACAGCCCTTAATTGCTCCAATTATAATTAACTTTGACGGACGATTGTGTCTTCTGCACATAAACATATAAAAGCAGTTTTAAATGGTTTATATTATTTACCTTTTTATTAAATTAAGTAATATATTTTTCTTGCATTAGATACATAGATAAATTATTTGAGTTTAACTAAGATTAGAAAACCTGATATTAAGATCTCAGTTTTTAATAAGCTATGGACCAGGACCAAATACACAATCCTTGTTCAATAAAAAAGAACTGCAAACTTAATCTTATGCAAAAAATGAAAAATAAAAAATCAGACAATCACAATTATTTATTCTAAAGTTAAATGCTCTCTATCTCAAACTTCTCACTTGTTATCTGGAAAACAAACAGGAAGTTTCACACCAAAACTCGGTAACTGGAGCTTCATGATTCAACCAAGTCGACCACCCACCACCCCCCCCCCCACCCCACACACACACACGCGCAGACACCCCACCCACACCCCCAACAGGGAAGCATGTTGGGAAGCACCTAAAATCAGTTACAGTACTTGCAGAGTAACTAAATATTGTTAAAAATACAGACTTGTGAAAACCAGTCACACCAGCTACCTCCTTAAGACAAGATTCAGGGTTTTTTTTGTGCCCATCAGAGACCACAAGCTCGTGAAGTGTATCAGTAGGTTATGAATGAAAAAAAAAAAAGAGAAAGAAGCGGTAGATGACATAGCCTGCGGTGACGTCACGCACGGTAACCCAGCGCAGGCAGTCTGAGCTCCGGGACACCCAGCTGGAGGAGTGGGAGGAGGTCCTAACATCACCCCCCATGCGCTCTGACAGTCCGAGGAGAAACCTGACGAGCGGCGGAGTTTTATCACTGGACTTTGAACGCACCAGCCGGAATATAACGGGACTAACTTTTTTTTTTTTCTGACTGTTTCGAGCCGCGGGCGTTTCTCAGATTCCAGCAGTGTGTTTCTTGGGGGGATTAATCTTAGAAAAGCTGCACGGTTTGTGATTATTTTGTATCCCTGCATGCGCCCCTTTTTTTATTGGCTCGAGATGGCTCGTGCGTGCGTGTTGTTCGCTGTAGGAATGTGGCTTTCTTGTGCGTGCGTTCCTTTATTTGTGGAGTCATCCGCACAATGCGTGAAGTGTGTAACTGTGCGTGCATGTGTGTGTGTGTGTGTGTGAGTGTATTACAGAGATGGCGCTCTGAGTGAAGGATGTTGCTCTTTAGAGATCGTACAGGGCTGTAAAATAGCGCCCTCTTATGGCAAATGTAAAACCTGTCCGCTGAAGTTACTCTTAATATGTCAGTAGGTCAGAACTTCTTATATTTTGAAAATTGGCCACAGAACACGAGCTTTGAGAGTTTTAATCACAGATGTCCACCTGCATCATAAACATCCTTTAAATAAAAAACGCATTTTATTTAAAGGATGCTTTTGGCTCAAAATAAAATCAGATTTTATTCAGAATATTTTTTGCAAATTTAAGCCTTGCTTTTAAAAATTAAGATATCAACCATTTCATCTTTGCAAAGAGGCTTTTAACACTCTTCTGTTGAAATACTGATAATGCACTTTATGCATCCCAAAGGCAGAGTTTTAATATTTTAACAGCCTCCCATAACGCCATTATAAAAAGCTATTATCCAATTACAGTCAAAACACACCCAACTTTTTAGACATTAATTTCAACATGCAGCACCTTCCTCGCTGCTAGTGTAATGCTTCTTTAATGCTACAAGATTGCACACACACGCATGTTGTCTTCAAAGTGGGGCCCCCCCCTGCTGCGCTGCGAGTCACACTGGCTTGCTGTGATTTGTGAATGAACGCAGGCTTTAGATGTGCGTGTCCTGTCTCCGGGCGTCAAGCCAGCAGGGGATCAGTGAGACATGCAAGCTGTCAGCCGAGGCTTAGCATCACCTCCAGGGGCTAACTGCAGACTCTCCTGCAGGCTACAGTCCCAGTAACCTGCGATCACAGCGGCCTGGCTTTAACGCTCTGTTAGAGATTTCCCATGGGTTTAGCATCTGGTCTGGTTTGGTTTTAGGACAGCGGCGCAGCAGGGGCAGGTCCAAGACGATCGTCATGCACTCTGGACACCGCTGCACCTTTTTTTCCCTACAGTCCTTTTTAATCCTGTACAGTATGTAATAATCCAAAATGGTGTGAAGGGATGAGTGAACATTTCTGTGAGGGGAGAGTTTTCTTTGTCCTTTTTTGCTCTGTCTTTTGTCTTACCGTCTCAGAGTTGGTGCAGGTGCAGGTCAGAGAGAGTTCATCCTGCTTCGTCCACAAGAACTCAAAAATATGTGTACAGTTCATTAATGCAGTTATTATGTGGCTGTTTGTGTGCTTATGTGGGCTCAATCTGCCTTGGTGAGGTGAGAAATTTAGCCTGAGAATCACAATTTGGCTTCACTTTCATGCAAGTTGCCCAAAAGTGCTGCCACTGGGGCTTTTTCCTCACCTGCCCCACTTGTAAGTTGGATATGCAAAATATACTTTTTAGTATGCATAATATAAAAGTATATCTTTTGCAAAGTTATAGCTGTTCTGATCCCAGTTTGCGGTTTCCTTACTCCCATATTGACATAGATTTTAACCAGTCCGTATCCTGCAACAGTATATTAAATTCCCTGACACTGACTTATGGCTTTTGGTTGTTGTATGTCATTATTTTTAATGGCCCCTTCAAGCTGATCCTATGAAAAATATCTTAGGGGGGGTTGCCACTTCTTTAGCCAGGCCTGAGGACGCATCCAAACATCTGCCTAGCAACATGTTAGCTACGCTTTCCAGTCCAGCATCTCTCAAACAGTCCTTGTGTGTTGTGTTGAACTTCACATTAACTTCACATGAACAGTCAGGGGACTTAATCCACCTGTCAGTTTGAAACAAAAAACAATAAAGAGGTGGAGTCTTTACCGCTGGTTGTAAAAACATTTCAGAGTTGAAGACCCCCCCCACACACACTCTTTAAAAACACCAGCAAAACACAATCTATGAGAAAAATTATAGTTAGGAATCTTAAAGATAAACATGCGATCATGTCAAACTTTTGTGTCCCAGAGCTATCGTATAATTTATTGTTGGCTGACATCTTGAACAGGGGAACTGTGGTGTATTGACCCAACAGCCCCAAACAAAGATGGATCTCTGTTTTAATACATAATTATTTCATACTTATAATTATCATAACATCTTCTCTGTTACAGGTAGCACAAGTCATCCTCCTGGAGGAGAACGTACACATCCAGCGTGACGTGAGGAAGACTTTGGATACGATCCACGACCTCCCCACCCCTCTCCCCTTCATCCTCCTCCTCCTTCTCCTCCTCCTCCTCCTCCTCCTCCCTCCCTCCGACTGGCACAGAAGAAGAGAGTGTGAGAGAGGGAACGTGGGAAAGAGGAAGACCATGTACCAAACGCTGCTTCTCTCCTCCTCCCTCTTCATCGTCCATGTGATGGGCACTCAGCAGTTCTTCGCTCAGCACGGGTAACAGCTCACTTAGCACTCTTCCTGTGTTTATTATGGCCTGTCGTTTGGGGTCATTGTGGTCTTTCGGCTGCAGATCTCCACTCGAGCTGTCATTCAGACCTGTTTGTTTTAGCGACCTCTGCCACAATCTCGCCCACCGCGAATGTATACATATCGGTGGAGTGACATTTAAACATTCGCGAGTGCACTCTCTCAGGACCGGAGCTGAAGCCCTTCTGTCCTAGACTATCAGGCGCACAGCGTTACGTGGGAGTCTGCATGGTCATCCTGCCGTTTTGTCGATTTGATTTGCTAAAAGACAAAAATAAAAATGAAAGCCAAGTGAAAAAAAAAGGTCAAGTGGAGGCAAAGAGGTCAAAGATCGGCTCTTAACTCTGACACATTTAGGAGTGATTACGCGGGTCAGTCAGGAACAATTAGACCACTCTCCAACTTTTGGTGACAAACAGAAACCATCAGGATCCAATCTGGACTTCTTCAAGCTTTCTGAGCCAGATGGGAGTCACTTAGGGTTTAAATATCTCTCTGGAAACTTTAACTTCTCATCTAAAACTAGCACAGCTTCCGGCACTAACGCTCTTTGACTGAAGCATTAAATCTGTATATTTGAAGTCTATGTTACTGTCCGATCTCATGTCTCTCTCTCTTTTTTTTTTTCTTTTTTTTTCGGCAGGAGGAGGGTGTGCGGCCGAGACCTCCGTCACAGCGTTGTCATGGCAACAGAGTCATACGTCCAGCCGGTGCACAAGCCCTACATCACCCTGTGTCAGGGGCATCGCCTCTGCAGCACATACAAGTGAGTCTACCCGCAAGCGACGACACACTCCTCGACAAATAACAACGAAATTTACGTACGAATTCACCTTTTTTTTTTTTTTTTTGAGGTGAAAACCATCTGAGCTGCTTTAACTCTGACTCAGGTCACGCCGGTGTCAAAACAATGTTCTAATTAAAGCATCGTAAGATGTTTATTTAATAGAGGGGTAAACAATGCTTGACATGTTTTACGGAGAAAAAGAGTTAGAAGCGCAATCATGAGTAGAAAAAAACATACGCCCTCCACACACACGCACACACACATAAACACACAAACACAAATACATGTCATACACAAACTGGGTCATGGTGGCACATATTTGGGTGGAATCTAAATATCAAGTACTTTGTGTAACTACGGGAAATGAACTGCCTGCCCACGGAGACCGCGGTCATGTTTATTTTGGACCACGTCTCCCGCCATACTTACGCTCGCTCTATCTCTCTTCAGCTCTGATGCTTTCGAGTTCCTCCCTTACATTTTTAATCTTTAGTTTTAACTCTTCGCCTTCTTCTGCCAAAATTTATCGTTACTTCTGGATTTTTTTCTGCACTCTGGAGTTCATTACGTCTGCCGGCCTCGTGCAGCCTCAGACTTTAATCCTATGGTGATTTTCCTGACTTCGACTGAATGATTTTATCCTTTTTTTTTTTTAAAGAAAAACCTCCCTTTCACTTTCACTTTGATTTTAGCTTTTTGCCTCATTTTATCACCTCGTATCTCGCCTCGCAAACCAAACATACCGGAGTCTCGGCAGGCTGCAGAAGGATCCCGAAATGTAAATCTGACTTTGCATCTCTCTTCCTACCCATCGCTCTCCGTCCTCCCCTCCTCCCCCTCCATCTCTATTTCATCTCTGACACATTATTGGACGTCAGTGCTCTGTGGTTTCAATATACCACCAAATTCCCATACTCTCATCAGCATTCTTATGATCTGACAGAACATAAAAAGACTAACTGGGCTCAACCACACACGCAGAAAAGATGATGACAGCATTACGAACAACCAGGAAAACCCTAATTGTGGATGTCTGTTTTTTGTCTCCACAGGACTGTGTACTCAGTAGGATACAGGCAGGTGAGCAGAGCAGCACCTTCTTCGTATTTCTACCCAGAGTGCTGCCCAGGCTGGAGGAGGTTTCACTCTCACAACTGCAACCAAGGTAACCAGGAGGGGCGTGTCACATGATTATCCATATCTGCATGTAAAAAAAGAAACTTTTTGCAAGAAAGCAACCAAACATTTCTTTGAACGCCTCTTGCAGCTGTGTGTGGACAACCCTGTGTGAATGGAGGTACCTGCTCTAGACCCAACCAGTGCGCTTGTCCGCTAGGCTGGACGGGGCCCCAATGTCAGACAGGTGAGCACATACACAAACACATTTACCTGAACAGCCAAACAAGTCTCTATAAGCATATTCACTAAATGTATTAACCTGCTTCCTTGTCTTTCTTGTCCGTCAGATGTAGATGAGTGTAGCGAGGGCCAGCCGTGCGCCCAGGAGTGTGTGAACACAGCTGGCAGCTATCGATGTGCGTGCAGAGATGGCTTCAGGCTTGGCGGAGACGGCCGTTCCTGTCAAACCCTCTCACCTCCTTCTCCTCCACCTCCTCCTCTTCGTCCTGCCACTCCTCCTCCTCCCACCCAGACCAGCCAGGCAACAGTGGGTGGTCACACAGATGCGGGTAAATGAGTGTTTAAAAGTGTGTGTGTGTGTGTGTGTGTTCACGTGGTAAAATGTTGTGTCTTGCAGCAGCAAAGTTTCTGGAGCAGAGAAGAAAAAGAACATAGCCAGCTTCGCGGTCCATTATTACTTTTGGTACGCGCTATGCCACTCTCAACTCGTACCGTGAGTAATAATGCACTGCGACTGGTGCCGACTCCAGACAGAGGTCTTGTGGTGTGGCCCAGCGCGGTGAGACTGGGACCGGTTGGTCTTTGATAATGACTCCGGTTTACTCCTGTGAGTCCCGGGGAGTATTGCTAAACATCTGACTTCAATAGAGCTCCCAAGCTAATACAGACATATTTTTAACCCGCACACTCCATTAATACCCTCAGAAATGTTGCAATGTTGTCTTTTACCGTGAAAGAATCAGTTTTTGTTTTTTGTGTCCCTCTTGTATCTTAGCAACAAAACAATACAAACCCCCCTCGATGTCTACAAATGTGGTAGTTGATCCCAGGACTTTTCTATTTTGTGACAGTCTTATTGCTTTTTTGGGAATTAATGCAACATGAAACCACAAAGAAGACTTCCCTTTTCCTGATTTCTTCAGATTCTTTCCACCTTTGAGGATATTTGTGAGTCACCAGACAATAAATCTGAAGGGGATACTGTCTCATGTCTCACTGTCAGAAAATGAAGTATCTCTATGTAAATATGAGTTTGCCAAAAAATTTCTCGGGCTGTGCTCCAGACTTCCTCTTATTTATCAGGGTTTCTGTCAAGAAAGAAAGGCCAAAGAATTCACACAAAATAAAACGCCTCCGCTAAAACGAGACGGTTCACCCCCACGACGCGACACGAGAGTCCTGCAAGTACTGCAGAGTCAGCAAAAAGACAGAAAAAAAAAACATTTAAAAAGAAAAAGGGAGATGAACAGCCAAAATATGAAAAATCTCTTCACTCTATAAAAGTGACGGAGGGGCTCATCTCTGCTCAGTTTCAGCGTGCAGCTCAGAGATGCAGAAATGCAAAGCCAGCAGAGATGTTTTACTTGAGGCCGCATTCCACTCCGTTTATCTGTTCATACGCACATTTCGGAGCGATGTTGATGGAGATCACAAATGTAAACACAGGTTTAAATACTCCGAAAGTCAGCGTTCGTTCGGACTCTGCCAAGCTGCTGCTGCTGCTGCTGCTGCTGCGGAGTGTTGGACTACATTTGTGTATCTCCATCTTACTCCTTTTTCCCTCCCCGTCTCCTTTTTTTTTAAATTTTTTTTTTTTTAAACCGTGCTCTTGGCCGACACTTGTGTTCTCATTCCAGCTCCATCAACCCTGTCTGCTGGGGGTCATCGCCAGTTCCCTCCCCCCTTTTACCTCCCTCCTCCACCTCCGCCTCCTCACCCTGTTTCTCAACTCATTCTCGTCCCAGTAATGGACCACATCTGGGAGAGATTGAGCCGCTCTTGGTCTGTCTGCGAGAGGGGGGTCCCAAATACTGCAGCCCGATCTGGGTCTCGCTCGTTTCGGGGACATTCCCCTCGGGTGGAGCCAGACACTTTCCCCCCGTAGTCGATGCCTGTTCACAGGAGGGATGAATGAGTGCTCTTCTATTTCTGGTGGCCTCTCTTTCAGCCTGTGTGTCGACTTTTTTCGGCCGTTCCCATATCCATGACTCCACCCCTGTGCCCTCGATTCCCCCCCACCCCTCCCCCCGACCTCCCTGCAGCTTCGCGGCCTTCTTCCTGATTTGTAGCTTAGCAACGTTGTTGTGGCCATGAATCATTTTAGGGAAAGGGGATGATGAAGGCAGGCTGCTCGAAGGAATCTTCTAAGATATAAACTTAAGATCTGAGAGAGAGGATTAAACGTCAGTCTCGCCTTTGATCCGTCTCTCTGCCCTCCCTCACTTTCATTTCCACAAATTTTAAACACCCTCCTCTGATGTGTATTTCTGTATTCGTGTGCTTTCTCCAGGTGGAAGGTTTGGTCTGGTGGAGAACGTGACGGAGGAGGTACAGAGCCTGAGGAACAGAGTAGAGCTCCTGGAAAAGGTACATGAGGAGAACACATGAGCACATGTTCAAACACATGCACACACAAATAAAAGCCACCTACCCTGATACCTCCCAGCCTCGCTCACCAGGGACACCCCTGCTCTTTCTGTTATGGTATCATATTAAATCCCTATTGCTATTTAATCCCCAAACCAAAGATTCTTTGAAATGCCAGATCCGCACAGTGGCTTTTTAAATTTTTATGGGCATTATTAGATCTGAACCTGTGTTTAATGTAGCAGCCATAAAAGGGTAAATAAAGATTATTTGTTGAATATAATTAGGTTACATTGATTGTTTTACAAGGTGAGTAATAGTCCTTTTTTACAGGAGCAGTTTTCTCATCTCAATCATTTGCTCTGCTTTATTTGCACAGAAGTTGCAGTTGGTGTTGGCCCCCTTCAGCAGCTTCTTCCCATTGTCGCTGGATGAGGGTTTGTCGGAGAAAACCACCTTACTGTCCCACTCCTTCCAGCAACTGGACCGTATTGACTCCCTGAGCGAGCAGATCGGCTTTCTGGAGGAACGCCTCGGCACATGTGAGTGACCACGGGCCGACCTTCGATTGGTCGTAGCTGAAAGCAGAAAAGTGAAAATCCAATTTTTGGTCGAAGACAACTGGATCTTTGTGTCCAAGGAAAGCAGGAACAGTTTTCTTCAAAATGATCAGAGATCACGTTAAAGCTCAGTTTTCAATAATTTAATATAATAAAACACACTATAGTTCATATTAATAAAAATCCAATTACATAATGAAATCTTGTGCCTGTAATGAAATAACCTTTTTGGCTTTGATATATGAAGTTCAGTGGTACGATAAAAGCAGGTAGTACTCTCAATGTTGACTTAGTTAAGACCTTAACAGGAAGATAACAGGCCTAAGAGTTTATAGCCATGCTAGCTAGCAGCTCTATTATGTTGTACTAAGCAACAGCAGTGCTTTGAGCTAAATGCTAACTGCAGCATGCTAAATGGCTCACATTTCGCTTTTCTCCGGTAGTTTCGTAGAACGCCACAGATGTCATCCCCATGATTGCACAAAAGGGCAAGGGATCACAAGGAAAGCAATCACAAATTAACATCTTTAAGATCACTTCTCAGTGTATTTACGTTTTTTAAAATTTAGTTCTTATTATTTAATGTATGTGCTTACATGACGTGTCAATCCTCAGTCACACGTACAATCCGTTAAACACGTGCACAACTGAACATGTGCATGAGTTTGCATTGGTAAACTAATAAGAATTTAGTTACTATTTTAAAATTATATTCTTCTACTAAACTTTAAACTCCATGTGAAAGTGCTGAGTGGAGCACAACCCCGCAGCCTCTTGCACATGCCAAGTTGCACAGCAGCCGCGGAGGGATTGCAGGTCACGGAGGGCATGGCCTTTGATTGACACACTGTCCATTGCTTAATAGTGACTGTTTACTCCGGTGAAATAGATGAATAATAAGTAGCTTATACAGTGTGCAGAGCAGTAAAGATTTCTATGGATCAAGCCTTTTTTATTGCCATTTATATTCAAGGCTGTAAAATCAGATTACAGTTTTAAAGTACATTGATAAATGCAATTAAGTCATCGTGACCTGCGATTGTTTTTTTTTTACACTGTGGACCTTCTGTTAGCACGTCAGATGTTCCCACACTGAATCCTGACCCTGCTTTGAGAAACTCCACGTTGGAGATTTTTTATTATGTTACGAGCTTTATCACATTTGCTTTTATTACATTATGGCCAATTATTACATTTGATTATGAAGCTCCAGCTGAAAATCTAAATCAATAATCTCTGATTTGCAAATTCCCCTGAGTTAGGATTACAGCAGGAACAATAAAAATCAAAGCATAATCTAACAGTACATAACTTATATTAACTCTCTGTTCTTCTCCCCTGTAGGTTCTTGCCAGGAGAATTAGCCACTGAGTTCAAACTCCAACATTTTTTTTCATCTCCAGTGAAGTAAACCAGTCAGAGATTGTACGCACCGGTATGGCTAGCATTTATTGAAAAGGGATGATGGCAGGAAGCAGAAACGGCCTCAGCTCTTACGAAGACGTGACTTAATCATCGCACAAATCATCTGTAATGTTTACTATTCCCCTACAGCTCTATCTACTTTTCTTGTTGGATTACTGTCAAAATTCCTGATTTTGTAACAGTACCTGTGGCAGGGTCAGTTTCAACATTACATCATTCCTGTAACATCTGAATCAATCCCCCCTTGAGGGTCAAAGGTCAAATTGGCCACTTTTATTTCTGTGTTTGTTTTGCATCAGTGCAGCTGTGTCCTCTGTCTGAGCCCGAAGTGTCCCGAGGCAGGAACGGACGTCTGTATTTATCTATTTAAGTTATGATTACTTTTTAGTTCTTTCTTAGTGCTCCAATAGACGTTTTTACCTAGTTTTGTATCGTTTTGTAATAAAAGAACTTAATCAAAAACATCTTGTGTGCTCACTGTTGTGCAAGGGCAACTGCAAAATGTTTTCAAATGCATTGTTCTGATAAAAGACAGGACAAACTCTCTGTTAGGCTAACACAATACTGGGTGTTTCCTGTTATGCTCCGCTGTATTTGAACTGGGATCATTAAGGGAAAAAAAGTATTCAGAACCTTTGAGTATTAATATCACAATATAACTCACGTTCGTTAGCTGATAATACTTAATGAAAACAGAAGGATTATTTCCTTTTTTTTCTTTTTCTTTTTGGTAGAAATCAACATATTTCAACAACAATTTGAAATGAATGTAAAAATCTTGAAAAACAGGTACCAAATATGGAATCAAGAAAAATTCCACATTGCATTAATAAAAGACCTTAGGAACTCAACATCAGGGACACATTTTTTAGTAAAATTATGATTTTTGTAGTGTTTCCAATAGAAATAAGCAATCAGACACAGCATGTAGAGCAGAAAAATGAGTTTCTCTGTGAAAAATAGTAATGTACAAGAGTAGAGTAGCAGAAAATGGAAATACAAAGTAAATGTACTGAGTCTCTTTCCACCACTGACTGTAATATAAACCACAGAGGAGGCATTTCAGCGCACAACCACTTAAGAAAAAAAAAGAATGAATCTTTATTTATTCTTTTGCAAGGCATTCACGTTTACCCAGAATAGGTGAAATCAAGAACACTACATCATCAATATTAACCAGATACTATTATGGGCGTCTATACCGTGTGTGCATATTTTCCACACACATACAGTAAGGGACCACACACATACAAGGCTCTGCAGGATGTCAGCTCGGTTTCTCGTATCCATCTAAAGCTACTACCAATTACACTTTAATAGCTTTGGTGAAAATCAGAGAAAACTTGAAGTCCTTTTTGATTTTTTTTTTTTTTTTCACCCAAACTCAGCATGAAAAGTGCTTTATTAAGGTTCAGAATACTTTGAATCTTTTCCAATATTTTACACGAGTTTGTAAACAACTGCCCCCCCCACCCAAAAAAAAAACAAAACAAACAAACAAACATAAAAATCATGGTTGTAGCAGAGCCTGTGAGCCACCAGTTCAAGCTCATGACACACAGCTTACAAATCACACTTTTGTATTTAAAAAAAGACAAAAAAAAAACCAAGAACTAAAAAGGAAATAAATGGATAAAACACTCCATTAGCATAATTTTAAACGGAATAGTTAATATTTTTGAAGAAATCGATTTGGTAGAGTACTTTACAACATTCCAACCATTTGCTGCAAAGGTAAAATCGGCCCTTACAGATAAGAAAAAAAAAATTTAATAAATAAATTCAAATAAAACATATATAGAATTTGATTAATTAGGATTAGTAGGGGCATATAATCCATACTGGCCTTTAATATAAATTAAACCTTTTATCATCACGTGTACTTACAGCTGAGCGCCCAGCAGGTTTCACTAAAACTACTGTGAACAGCAGTGTGCAGGCTTAGTACCGAAATACTAATAATAAATCCATTCGCATGATGATCTCCTCTAAAGTTTTTGTGCACAACAGTCAGTCTAAATTTTAGATTTTTAACATTTAATGGTCAAATAAATACATATTTTAGATTTGAAGCCAACCATATGCAAGACAACATCTCACTATAGTATACTAGAATAAGATGCAATATCTTGAGTGCAGAAATACATTCTTAGATTTCGTTTTAATGGGAAATAAGTGATTTTGTCAAAAGTGTAAAGGCAAGAGCAAAGTGAAATTTAAGACCTGGATGTAAACTAAAAACAGCTCAGTCAGTCCTATCTGGTTAGAAGTCGTTAACATATTACAAAACATAAACTAATCATCAGTCAAGAGCAACAACAGAAACCCATCAAACTTGAGGCCAAAACTTTCACAACTTTTTAAATTATCTAATATTTTCCTATGAGGTTAAGCAATAACTGAATCAGAACATCACAAGTTAAAATAATATTATTCACTTTTATCTTGATTAAAATAATAAAAAAAAAACTAAACAGGGACAACTCGTCAACACCTCTGTGATTTAGATGTCACTGGGTTTGTTAGTTATATGAGACTTTAAGTTAATCAAAACAAAATTATACACATGTAACCTTCATCCTCACAGCCAGAACTACTGATATCATTGGTAAGAGGAAAATCAGTCAGTGGATTATTGATTAAGCAGGTCATATTGACATGTTATTGGGCTTACATTGAAACCTATCCAAAAAAACAAACAAACAATCAAAAAAAAAAAAACAGTCTGTCATGGCACAGCAGGTAGCTTGCACTTTGGAGCAGTAATAAAACAGTTTGACATTGCACATTATGAAATCACCTTTTTGACACATCTTGAACAGGTTCACTTGTAATTTCTGTCTGAGGAGCAAAAACCATGAGATCATCTTTAAAAAAAAAAAAAAAAGGGAAAAAAAATCTAATGTAGAAATAAATAGAGAACAAAAATAGAGGATAAAGCCAGAAGACACTTGCTGCTTCTGCTGCTGCTGCAACTGCAGGTCATTTTGAAACTTTTGGAGAATCAAACTGAAAGAATGCACAATGATACACTGCACAAAACACTGAAAACTGATCAGTCCGCTTAAGTCCATTTAATCAGTACAGATGGGTGCTATTGTTAAATAATGTATCTTGTAACCTTGAAATCCTTGCTTTCTGACATCATGGAGTATGTCATGGAGCTATTGTCCATTGTATTTAGGAGCCAATATTGATATTGAATGAAATTCATAGCGGCAGAACCAGAGAAGTCTACGGTCGACCAGTGTCGACCTCTCACCTCCACACACTCCACGGCTCGTGGAGACCCCACTCCCTTTGTCTTTAGGCAAGAGACTGGAATGCAGAGAGGGGGAGAGCACACTAAAAGGAAAGGAAGGAAGGATATGGGTGTACTTTGAAGGTGTGTGTGCATGTATGTGTGTATCCAAAAAGAATTAAAACAAAGGCAGCATGAGAGGAATACATGAATATCCAGACAATTATGAGCAGAAATGAGAAAACGCAAAAGGTTTATCTGCTGAACAGAAGGCAGGTGGAGAGAAAAAAAAAAAGGGGAGAAAAAGGCCAAAAAAAAAAAAAGTACAAAATGAGATAATAAAAAATGCCAAGCTTCCAAAGCTAGAGAACAAAGCAAATATGAAGGTGGACTGAGCCATCCAAAAGGCATGCATGAAGAACAACACACATCCATACTGTTCGGCTTGCCGTCCGTCACTCCGCTCACGGCGTGCAGAGCAGCGCTGCAGCTGGTGCTGCTGCAGACACAGTGACGGTCGGGACTGACTGTGCTGTATGGTCAGGCCAGAGGCGGACTGGACCAGGCGTCAACGAGACAAGAAGAGAAATTCATGACAAGACACCTGTGTCATGTTGTTTCTTGGCCAGGTGATGGGACAACCTGGGGGGGAGGGGGGTGGTGGGGAGGTCTGGGGGTGAAATGGGTCTCAGACAGGGACATAGGAGGAAAAAGAGGTGGGGGAGAATGGTAAACGTTCAGTGCCTCATCGGCCCGTTGCTCTGGGTTACGGAGTCAGAGATGCCCATGAAGGCAGAGCGCATCAGGTCGAAGGATTTGTCAGAGAGGGATGATACATCCTCTGTCTTCATCCCCTTTGTCTCGATCTTTGGAAGGATCTTCAATCTGATGGTCCCTGTGGAACAAACTTCAGCGTCAGAAGGCTCACAGAGCGTCACGGAGATTTTTAAATAGAAATCTGTGAAAAAATGACTGCCTGCAACTAAATATTGAGGAAAATCAAGCTGAGTTACCCGACTTGAACTGCTTTTCTTTCCGTAGGTAGAAGTTGCTGTAGGAGGAGAAAACGACAGGTATGATGGGGGCCTGAAAAAACAGAAGAGGGAAGAAAATGAAACAAAAACATCCCACACTTTTATAATCTTTTAATTTTCATGTTGAGCACATAACCTATTGTAATTAGCTCTTAAACTTTACTTTTGGTCTGTTCCCTCCTCTACACGAGCAAAAAAAGAGAAACAAACCAACAAAAATGCTTGATTGAACCAACATGACATTCCCTCTCTCTCTCTCTCACACACACACAATCAGCACGACACTAGCTATCTCCATCTCCTCCACTGCTGCTAATAGAGGCCGAGTTAGTCTCTCCCGAGGCTCCCCGAGTGGCCCTTCAACAGGACTGGCTGAGCCAAACGTGGCTCCCCCTGGGGGCTGTCCTGCTTCCACTCAATCTGGCCGTCTGGGTACAAATAGAAAGGCTGCGCTGTAGCTCCACAAACACAGAGAGATGGAAATAGTCTATGTCCACACAGGAATAGTCTCAAGTGAAAAGCAGAGTCAGCAGGGAAAACCGAAATGTTATTCCCCATCACACACACATGGCAATTCAAAATCGAGTACTTCTGTAACATCCAAATACTTCTGGCATCATATATCATATAAGCAGCCTCTGGTCTGCAGAGCTAATAGAGTCCCTATAGAAAATATTAATGTGTTTGCTAATGTGGAGCAACAGGGCTTTATTTATGTAGCCTCTTAGCCTCAGTGCATATCTGAACCAAACTGATATTAATCTTTTGCAGCAAGTAACAAAAAAATGTGCTCAAACACACTCACACACACACACACACAAACACAGCATTTTTTGCCTGAGGTGAACCAAGTTATGGTTCCTTGCCAGATCTCATTCAGCAATAATGTTTTTTTAATTCATTCCACCTGTCTGACGCAGACTGTGCGCTACGAAACATCAGCTCGAGAGCAGAGACCTCCCACCTGCATGTTCGCGGAGATAAGGCTCTTAAACACATGCAGCTGAGCTGACGGTTTCTGTCGAATCGTTTCTGTGTCGGGAGCTGCTTCTGCCTTCGCTCTGATCATTTAGTGTGAGGAGTTTGGGGAGAAGTTACAGCAACATGTGACCGAGGACAATTCCAGAGAAGACCAAGCAAAAAAATCACAAAGAAAACACTCGTGTGTAAACAGGCCGAACTCCTCTGATTCATTGCATTCCTTACTAATAACTCTGGCTGATTCAGTGCTGCCTTCGCATGCCGTCATCTGTGTACTGGATACGGTTTAATCATGTTGCCTTGTGTCATATAAGGTTGCTAGCTCCCCCGTGTGTCTAGAATCAGCACACTGCCGGTAACATTACCCCCTCTCTTTTTTTTAAGGAGACAAAAGTTGGCAGAAGTCTCCTGGAACACAGTCGCTATCATCACAGCCCTTTTTGGCAGCAGGGTTAAGTGAATGAACAGGATGAGGGGATTCATTACAGCACATGAAATGTTAACTGAATTCACATGTATTTGCTCTTCTCAAAAAGAGAAACCAGAAAACAGAAATAAAAGTGAACCTGAAGTACTCACTTGTGCCTGCACTGCCAGGTGGAAAGCCCCTTTTTTGAAGGGCAGCAGGTCACCTTTCTGGTTTCGCGTTCCCTCTGGGAACACCCACAGACGAACCTGTGGAGGTCAAAGGACAAGGGTTGAGAGGAAAAACAGCAGTTTATTTATCCAAAGCCATCTGCAACATCACACAAACCAAAAGCCTGTGACAGATTAAGTGCAAAATCAAAGAAAAGCACATATAACTATGAGTCAGCTTACTATGACATATAATCAACCCTCAAAAACTAATAAGCAATTAGAGTTTATGAGGAATAAAAACATTAAAGCATTTTGATTACACTGAGATAAACTTCTCCTTCTGTCATTACTGATGACAGTGTGACAGTATCTAATGTCTTATGCCAGATTACCTGGTCGTCCAACATGGTTTTGGCAGCGTCAGCCATGACGCTCTTGGCATCGCTCGTCTTCTTGCGGTTGATGAAGACGATGCCGCCAAGCCAGGAAATGAGACCTACTGTGCCTGCGTAGATCAACTCCTTCTTGGCGATCATGGTGCAACGGTCTGGTAAGATCTCCATCATGCCTGAGAGAGAGAAGATAAGAAGCTTATTCATCTGAAATTTGAAATATTCTAGTTTGGAAATTTAATTTTAACAAGGAGAAACAAATGAGAACCATTAGAGTCAAATACTTGAGAACTACAGTGTTCTGTTACAATTAATACATCATCTTCCATTATCTCTGTCATGCCTGAATGAGCACAGTGTGTGACCTCAAGCATGAGAAAGAAGACTCCGTTAATGAATATGCTTAGTTTTCAAACATGAATTATAGGTAGCAGCAAAGGAAAGACACTAAAGTGCTTTGTATTTAAAGATTATTCAAAATTTCTGAGATTTTGAAGGTGACCTTGCAATCCAAAAGTATGCGCTCTAAAAATTTCCCAAGAGTCTTTCCTTGCTATGGTATAATTTTTAAAACTAATCTAAACTTCTGGAAATTCTGAAGCGAACATAATGCCACATAATCCTGAAATCCTTAGTTTGTTAAGGATAGTGATGAGTTCACTCTAAAATTGATGTGAACAACATTTAAAATAATATGAAAGCAAAACAAAAGTCATATCTGAGCAATAAATCCAAATTGAGCAGTAAAAGCCTTGCAGTGAGAACGTAACCTGAGGGGATGTAAAGGAAGGCTCTTACATGCACCAAATAGTTCAAAGCTTCATTCAAAAGGTTGCAATTTGAATTCTAAAAGACCATTTAAATGCTGCACAGATTTTTTTTCTTGCACACTTATATAATTTGTTTAAATCGGGTTTTTCTTAACCTTCTGCCTACATGTATACATGTAACAAAACTGTGGGACCCTGTGTTTTGCGTTTTGTCAAAGCTCTTAGTAATCAGGTTGTAGAAGTTTGGAATGTAAATTAATGTCATTTTGTTTAGTCCTGTACAGTAGCCAAATCAAAATGACGTATGCAAATTTCACGTGCTCAGTATGGTATGAGCTTTGGCCTTTCAGTCTTATCTCTCGTTGGCTTTGGCAGAACCTGGAGTTCATCAGGTATAAAGTCTACTGATGTAATACATGCTGGACAATAAATTTCACTTTATTGGGGGAGTTATCTCCATGCACCGACAATATGAATCTGAAATGTTTGATTAACCTTTGTGCAGAGGCAGCTGATGCAGAAGTCACATCAGGGCAGGGCAACTTTATTAGAAAAAGGAGGTTTAAAGTGTGTGAAATGAATCTGCACTGCAACATAAAAAAAGAAAGCGGACAGAAACAAAATTACAGAAATTATCAGTTAATTATCAGAAATGGTGCTTGAAATCCAGCACTGGCTGTGGAGGTGACGCATCTCAGTTCCTTATCTCTCACATCAGCTCTAGGATGAGCAGCTATTAATGGCTGGGTGAAGCAGTTGGCATGGCAACTTGGACGCCAAATCAGACTCATGCTGAGTTTTCTGAGCACTAATTAGATGCCTCGCTCTCCCCCTGCTGTCAGTACCCTGGCCTGGAGCCTGCCCTCATCACTCCCCGGCACTGAAAAACACTCTCCAGGGAAGTGATGGGGAGAAAACATACCTCTGCTAAACGAGTCCTTAACACTCAGATTTAGGGCCGAGAAGAATGAGACAGCGTAAATTTCTAATCAGCTTTTGATTCAGAGTGGGTCCTACGAGGTCAGTGATGGAGGAATTTGCCCCTGATGTATTCATTCATCACTGTGTTCTTCCACGGTCAAAACAAAAATCAAAACAAGTCTTTTGAAATTAATGTGGTCGTATGAAACTCTGCTGCAATTCTTGCTCCATTTTGTCAAACATCCTCCGTCACCGCAAGCTGGTATAATCTTACATTCGTCCCAGTTTCAGCAGGACTTTTGCCTGACATATGCTGCAATCTGCCCTTTCAACCAAGACCAGGAAGACTTCTTCCTAAAATAAGGTTCTTCCTAGAACAAGGATTTTTAAAGTGTAGATGTCATGTTAAGCGCAAGAGAGCAGGCAGGGTCGCACCCAATGAACTCAGTGGTCATTTAAATGTGTTCCTTGACTTTTTGAGGACTGATCCAAACGAGACCAACGAACACAGGATCCTGCTCCGTCTCAGCTGGAGAAAATCCTGCAGTCTGTGTTTACAAATGCTGTATGGTAATGCAGCCAAAGTCACGATCCAGTTGTTCACATTTACATATTTTTCTGTTACTGCTGCCAGAAAACTGAATGAGTATGAAATTTATTTGTGGTTTATAAATACTACGTTGACCTGTAGTAAATACAGAGCTGCTGAGATGAAAATATAATTATCAGATGTGATTATGACATCATGAGACAAAATTCAAAAAATTTAAACACATATTCATCATAAAGTTGTTCTAGGTGATTTGTTATATTAACATTCAAAATGAGACATTTTGAAGCAAAAACACACTGTCATATTCAGAGAAGCCAAAAAGTATTTGCTTCCACATTTATACAGCTTCAAATGTGTCAAAAACACACACAAAAAAAAGTCAATATCACAACTAATAAATGATGTTGCTAAAGAACGGAGGCTCTGCTTATGAAACACTCTGAGTAGACACTGAACATGCAATATAGTCGTGACTTGATGATGGACTCTGATCATTGTCACCTGTTAACTATTTTTCTGAATTAGCCAACCCCAAGTGGACGGTGGACAGTCGGAGCAGGTCAGGTGTGTTTGCTTTGGCCTGTATTTTACCCATCAGTGAAATACATTCAGGTCATTAGCCAGTTAATTGCCTACAGTTTGCCAAGATGGAGTCTTGTGTCACAGTGTCAGTGAGCTCATCCAGGTCAGTGCTCTCAAAGCAGGCACAGTATTTCGACAGTTTACAGACACCTGTATGCTCTGGTGAGGATTCAGACATCTGCACTGCTGCTGCTCCTTCAACTAAAATATCAAGAAAACTCTCAGAGTGTGGCAAATCTAGTGTCCTGCAATTTCTGTAAGCAAACTTCTAAAAGTACAACACTTTGGTGAATGTGACTTTATTTTAGACACCAAAGATAGGAGATCAACAAACTAACACAACTTTTTGGGGAAGAGAAGCTGCAGTTTGCACAACCACCTTGCATCATTATTGATACAGTATGAACCAACCAAAATCAAATTAGTACTGAAATATAGATGAGACTGGCTGTATTACATAAGCCCTTTCATGGAGACTGTGCACTCTTGCTGCAATGGAGACCCTGCTTTAAGAAATGTTTGTTTTGTCTCTTCCACTGAACCAGACAACGCCTGAATGATGCCACCTCACTGTGTGATTTCAGATACCATGTCAAACACAACAGCGTCAGTGTCTACGGGGATATTTTGCATACGTGTCAGGAAGCACAATGACAAATATTTACTGTCCTTGTTCTATGGCAGTTCATCTTGTCCTCTGTTGTGAGGGAAAGAGGCTCCTGGACCTCATTGTCCTCTAAATTTGCAGACATTTTTGGTTGCTTTTTCTTTTTTTGAGCTAGCTGCTTTGAATGTACTGGGTCTACTGGGTCACACAATAAATATGCCATCAAAATATTACTCAGGATCAGTTTTTTAGACAAATGTCAATTCAGCTTTTACTACCACCACTGCCGGCTCAGAGGCACGTTTCTGAAAAACCTGAGTGGAAACACAGACTAGAATTACTGCATCGTAGTTGTACGCCAAAGCATTCAGGTGTCAGTTTACATGCATGGTCGACCCTTTAGATTTATAATGGCATCACTTTATCATTTTATGCCACAAGACATCTGAGTGAAACTCTGTCAAAATGAGCGTATGACCTCTTGAGTCATGACCAAAGAAGAGTTTTTATCAGTGACCTTGACTTTTGACCATCAAATTCTGTTGTTTTTAGAGTGAAATCATTGTCAGTCTCCATACAAATTGGTAGTGCAGTACCCACCCAAAATATCCAGGGAGCTCTGGTGGTTGGAGATGATGACGTAGGGCCCCTCTGTCTGCAGATGCTCCCAGCCGCTCACTTCATATCGAAGACCGAAGAAATACTTCACATGACGAACCAGGGAGCGGATAATCCTGAGGGGTAAAGGTTCATTACAATCCGGAATAAGTATAAGTTACTGTTCATAGTCATGTGAGCCCAACGTGTAGGCCTACATATTATTATAAACCAGAATCCAACTTTGAAAGGTTTGAGGAGAATGTTTAAAGCCTATTAAATACTGGGGTCTTATATTAAGTTGCAAGAAAGCAAGCTCAGATATTTAAAATGTGACCTAAATCACACAATACAGTCATGCTGTCTTCAAAATACAAGTGTTTTGGTGGATTAATGATGTACAACATCCCTATTAGCTTTGTTTGTTTCTTGGTTGATTAAATAGTTGCCTGTGGTAAGTGTAACGCTCCAATAAGCTTTGAGAAAGAATGTCCTACCATCTGTCTGTCTGCAGGCAAGAAGATACACAAAATCTAAATTATGACTTCCCCAAGTATTTTCATTTGCCAATCTGTGGGTTTATCAAAATCTAGTCAATAAGTTTTCTCTCAGTGATGGAGCAGTAAGTCAAGATTTTTTTTTCTTTTGTTTATTTCTCAACATGCTGACTTCGAATTTCTTTTATTAAAGCAGTAGTTCAATTCCAAGAATCAAATCCTCTCCTCTGCGACGAATGAACAAGTGAATATTTGGTATTTTATAACATAACATACTGGTACGTTTGCGTGCACTTACATTTCCTGTTTACATCCTTTCTTTTTGGGGTTTATCTTTTGGCACATATGAAACTTGACCTTAGATTAAAAAAGATAAAAGATTTGACCTTTGTTAAGACACATCCAAGGTGCCTTCTTTCCCAACTTCGAAAAGTTCAACGTGATTCTTAACAACTGCAGGGTGAGACCTATGTCACAATCTGATTATGCAGAAATCCTTTCTGAACAAGCTCTCCTCACATCAATGATACTATTTCTTTGCCCAATAGGACCCTTTCATAGGCAAACCTTGCTCTAATTAAATCTGGCGTTGATAATGAAAGAATGCCTCTGTATTAATGTGTAGGCCAATTTTGCACCACAGTTACCTACTTATCTCTCCATTGCTAGCCATTATCTGATGACCACTTGATCAAGACGTTCTTTCTTGAAGCCAAAGGCAATTAAACTTATACCATCTCACCTTTCCTTATGTAAAATGCTTTTAATTGGGTCCCAACTTTATCAGAGACGTCTAACTGTTATGTAATAACACTTCTGCACTGACAAACAAAAGTGGTATCATGTGCTAACATCTTGTTGTCAGGAGTGTCCCTTTTGCCTGTCTATCAAAGTCACCTTGCAATTTAATTCAATTCTAAACTTGGTACAGATTGTGATAATGTTGTTATCTTGAATAAAGACTACGAGAACTGCACAGTGAAAATTTGTGCAGCTCTATTCACTATGGAAATGTCTTCATACAGTCGAAATCCACTCTCCAAATCTGCACCTGTTTTTAGAGGCAAGCATTTTCCTATGCAAAACTAAACCATTAATTTTGGATGGCAAACTATCTATTTTTCCCTGCACAACTCACCAAGACTAGGCTCTGTAACATCACCCACTTGGATAAACTTTCCTCTTAGAGAAAACAGTCACGTTCTGTCTTCCTGTTTTGCAAGAGATATCGTCACTTCTAAATAAGTCTATTATGAAATTTATTTATTTAACTTCAAACTTTCCATTGAGATTTTAAAATGAAGCTTCTGATATCTGTCTTTGTATTTCACAACAATGAAAAAAGCAAACTATCGCCCTGCGTTGCTTGTGCAAGTTTGAACATGGGATAGTTTGTATTTATTCTGCTGCTGCTGTCTGAATGCTCCAGACAAATTGAAGAGAAGATAAATCTACTTTTTAATCCAAAAGTGTGAAGATAAAATCTAAATCCTGAGTAGAATCTGGTCTGACTGTGTTTTTTACTCCAGGGCTTCCCCATGCTTTCACAAATAGTCCTTTCACTTAGCATGATTTGCTAAGTAGCTCCTACATGATACACTATGCATTAATGTTTATAAATTACTCAACTCACTCTACACTTTTTTCACTATTGGTGGACTCTGTAATAAAGAACCAACAGATACTTTCCTTACTATCCATTTGTGGTAATCAAATCAAATTGGTTTTGATTACTTTATTAAAAAAAGGTCAATGTATCAAGGTCAAGAGACAAGAAAGCTCTTGAACTTATCACTTGTGTTCAGTATCTTTGACTCTTCCTAATGCAATCATCTCTCAGTAATGACTCCCAAGCTTCCCTTGTGCTTACAATATATGTTTGACTGGTTTACTATAGTAAATTTAAAATAACCTTTCAACTAGAATACACGCTCTGGGTTATCCTTCAACCAAGCAGTACAGTGATAACACACCCAGTCTAGTGCAAAAGCAAAACTCTAGTTATGCAATGACTCAGCCAGTGTTGCAGCAACTGTAAGATTGTTCAAGGGGAATTAAACGGCCCTCACTGGATCCTTTTCATGGCCAATCCACTAAGCTTTTCCCCTAGTTCTTTTTATTATCAGTCTCTAAATAAGTTCCATTTGTACCTACGGGGGGGATGACATTTTGGCTGATCTGTTACCAGCATAGATTAAATGCAATCTGGCTGCTCAAAGATAAAACATGAGCCTGATCTGTTATCCCTACAAATATTGTACCAACACACAGAGATACCAGAGACGAAGCTAATTTCGGTGCTAAAGGTCAGGAGTTTGTTTAAGACAGTGACACAGACATAGGATAAGAATGACACAGCAGACGATTAATTCATTCTGAAAGGCAGGGACAAGAAAATGATTGGTTTGAACAATGAAGGCTATCAAGGTCAGTCTTCCAACAGTCTGAGTGAATATTACTGCTTAGTCAAACAGACTGCAACACTGACAGTCACCCACTGATGTTAAAAGCTGTTACACAGTATGGAAACTGAGCTCAAGCAATTGTGATCAGGGAAACTAAGCCTCCGTCCTTTATCTTTTGTCACTAGATCCTACCTGAAAATTTAAGTTCAAGCCACTGCCAAGACAGGCCATTTACATAGTGAATGGCTGTGTGTCTTTGGACACAAACACTGACAACAAATTGAAAAGCAACGGGGGCATTTCAGGAAATGCAAGAACAACATTAAAGGTAACCTGAGTTCTATGGATGCTTTTGACAAGGGAGGCCTGTTCTTGTCCTCCGTAGTTTACTGTTACATTCAAGTCATCTAAGTCAGCTGTGAAGTAAACAGACAAAACCAAAATTCAGGCCTTCCGGTGCCAGTCTGACAGCAAATGTCTGACAGACTGCTCTGTCCTTGATGAATCACTGAGCTCTTCCTGCCAGAGCCGGCTAGCATGTAAAATGTGAATCCAAAACTCAATTCACTCCTTGTACAAGGTTTGACCCCGATTCAGTCGCTTTGTCACAGTCAACAGGTCCCGATAACCTTTTAGCTGACAGAACGGTACACTGGTGCAACATGACACCACCAACACAGCTAACGTGACTGCAAAACAGTTATTTCTAGAGCAATGAGGCAGTAAGGTTCACTGTTATACCTGACAGGGTTGCTGTCAGATCAAGGCCGAGTGAAGTTGCACTGAGGATGGGCCTCATAACTATTCAGTAACCCAACTCTAATCAGGGGAAACTTGCCATCTGGCATCCATCTCCTCAAGGTAATTACTGGAATGCAGTCATTTGTGCCCAGCAATCCATACTCACTATCTAGGCTTAACGAAATCAACAAAACTCCCCATGTTACACAGTGGACACTGAAAGTAAAGGAATTCCACATTCCTATCCATACAGGTATCAGCTGACCTGGTCAATGTGTAAGTCAAGTCTGACTACATTTTCTCCAATGGTAACATCTTGCACCTACAGCATGTTACTGATTACTACAGAGCTGGAGCTATTGTAAATGGAGCTGTGTTAAACTACTTAAAACTGGAAGTTGTTTCATCTAAATTTAGCCCCTAACATGTATGTTAATGTAGATGAACAAGATATGAAAAACACTTCAAGGCTAAGCAGCTGAATAAACGCCTCATTCATACACTATTATCAAGAAGTGAACATGAAAGGCTTCATATAGATAAGATTTATAACAGTACTCAAGTGCCAGATTACATACATTAACTTCACATTACCTATACCCTAAAGGACACAGTGACCACTCACTGGCTCTGGCTACATTTGAAACATCTGCATTATCAAAATTCTTATCCAAATTAGCAAGTGTAACTTAATTTCAACCGTTTCGTATAAATAGCAGCTGGCAAAACAATGATAGCCTTGTGTGCCCTTTCTCCCCTCAGATAACTTAGCTAACTTGATGTCAGGCATTCGACTGGAAAAGGGAAAGGAAGTTAGCAAACATTCTTGCTAAAATTTAATAATGATAACTGGCTCTATCAAAGCCAAGTATTGTTGTACCTTTAACACAAATACTCAGAAAATGGCCTTAATTCATTTGCCAAGAACATAACATGAGCAAACGTTAGCTTTCTTGTTTTAGCTAACGTTAACACGTTCCAACTGCCAATGTGTCAAGGGGGCTAATGTTAGCATATGTGTGATTAAAAATGCATCATGTAATAATGCATTTTTTGTTTAGTTTTCTTTCCAAATGGCGGACAAATTGCTCGACTAGAAGCTCACTGAACGCTGCATTAATGTTTTGTATAATAACCTTTAGATGCGGTAACACCGGTTATGCTGTGAGCGAGCGTAATATAAATGTTTAATATCAACTACGACTGCTACTAGCAAGCCAGCTAGCATGCTAACAGTGGCTAGCTGTCAGACGGCGCTGCGAGCGACATTTATTATGCAAACATACTCACCTCATGTTTTCAATGTCTCTGCCCCCGCTTTTCAATATACACAGAGGTATAGCAATCAGGGCCAACATCATCATCCAGGCGACATAAAAGCACTTTTTGAAATAAAAAACAAACGTGCTGCTGGTCCACATCAGGACTGGAATCAGCAGTAGCGGTATCATCCATAGCACATCCATAGCGACCACTCCAAACTCACTGCCCAGCAATAACACACGCGGTCTGGATGTGGAAGCCGCAAAAAAACGCCGCCCAGCTACGGTGTAAGAGAGAAGGGAAGCGCCGCGACCCTGACAAACATTACACAATCAGAAGTACTCTTTTAGAGCACCCTGCCTACAGGAACGTGTGTATCTGACTGCCCAATATGAACATGTACCGTTGCTCATCTGTTGCTAAATGGCATCATGAGGTGGAGTCAAGTCGTCATCGCTTGTGTTTTGTTTTTTTTTCTGTTTCCGGTTGCTGGACCACTGGCCGATGTCACAAGAGACAGGCAAGCAATATATTCAGTTTTTATGCTGTATATATCTTTATTTTATTTTATTTTTGCCTTGCACGAGATTGCATTAAATTTTTATTATCAGTCAAAGCCTGTAATCATTTCCATAAACATTCATAGATCTTTTTATTTTTAATAAATGCTCTTGTGACCAGTAATAAATGTTTTTATGTGGCAATATTCAAATTTCAGCTTGCTATAAAAGGCTAATGTGGATTCACTCTCCAGTCCCCAAAGCCTCAGAATTAGACCAGTTTGACAGATTACAGAGCAACATGTATAATTGGATTAGCTGTGATAATCCTATCCTTGGCTATAATCTGACACTGTCCAGTAGCCTTGACTATGAAGTTTCACTCATGTCGAAGAGCTCTACTTGACATGATTTGGAAGATTAGGACCAATCACTCATTAATCCTGATTTAATATGTGTAGTGATCCTAATCATTGGCAGACTCTAAACTTGGCATCAGTCTTCACACTCACAGTCAGAATAAACACTAATTTGCACTTTAAGAAAATTATAATATTCAATAAGAGTGATGTTATTTAAAAATGATGTGACAGAGATTCAAACCAAGTTTTCTAGATTGCTCTTGTCATTTTTATCAATTAAAAATAATTGAAAATCTTCCTTATTGATTCGTCTATTTGGGGTAGAGCTAGAATACAGAGAGATGCTTTGTATAGATCCAGTATTACGATTACAATGTCGACTTCTAAAATACATAACATGAAAACATCCATGAAGTTTAAACATACAGTGGAAAAAAATGTTGGTTATGCACTTGAAAATTGATAAAACTGTGATAAAATGCTGTGTGAACCCTTGTGAAGGACACTATAAGAGGAGGAGCAGGTGGTGTTTTTATTGTGTGTCCATGTGATCTGATTTGAATACCAGTTTAACTGGAGATTCAACTCCTACAGTTGTTGGTGCATTTTTTATTTAAGGTTACAGTGGTGGATGCATCAAACTTAAATGATTCAACTGATTCTGCATTCCAGACATGCAGCAACCTCTGTCCTGTTGGGTTTAGCTTCATGTTGCACCAAACTGCAAAAGAAATCAGACAGAAAAAACACCTCTGCAGCACAAATTCTACTCCTTTAATGAGGAATAAGTTAATCGGCACAACGGTGTTTAAGGTTGAGCTTAAGTCAACAAACTGGAGACATAGGTGTTTGAAATATTTAGCACAGCCTACAACTTCAATATTTACCGTCCTGATATGCTGACTATAAGCGACGCTGGTTGGTAGAGGGAAGGTTGTTGCTGGGTGCTGAAAGATATTGCGCAGGTAGATGCAGCTGTTTTTATGCCAGTGTTTGTTAGCAATACCTACTTTTATAACAGATATCAATACACTGGAAATAATCGCAAATATTCTTGTATTTGCCTCCATCCTGATCTATTGATCAAGACCTTTAAGACACATCTCATGCCTGCAAGTTAATGTCATAAAATATAGCAACTCTCTGTTAAGCTAGATGAGCATAATTAGATGGTATACTACAGTTCTGCTGTTTTTGTAGGAAAACGACATGATTTCACTGATGATTCATTTACTATCTGGTATAGTCTGAAATAAATGACTGTGCACAAATATGCAGCCACACAGTAAAACACCCACTTGCTTTGGAGGGGTGTACTGTTTACTGAGCGATTCAAGTGTCATGACAAGATATAATAAATTAAACTTGTCACACTGACATGTGATACTGAGGTCAAACAATCAATTCCAGCTGGACATCTGTGCAAGCTGTAAATCAATCAAGCTAATCATTAAAACACAAGAGGGTTAACAAATTCACATGCCTTCAAAGAGCTTGGGGGCAAGGGAGGAAGTGGAATTTGGAGTTGTTTCATCAGACTTGCATGTATAAAAGTCGCTGTCAAATAATCACCATCTGTTGAATCAGAGGAGGCTAATGATGTCATCTGGTAAAAGCTGTTAATATGAGCTCAAGTATCTCATTTGGCTGCATCTTTGAAGCAACCTGAAGCTAGAAAAAACTTCTCAGTCAAGTCACTGATCTTGCTGCAGTAAGAGGAGCTAGTTAGAGGTTTTTTGATATTTGGGAAAAAGATGTAAAGCATAAATACTACAATCACACAATGGTGGCATGTGGATTTATTACTTATGTTTAATCTCTAAAATAAAAAACAAACCCTGTTTTGAGCAGCTTGTGATTTTGTGTGCACCAGCTGGTATCAGGGATGGTCCTTGTGCAGCCCCTGCTGGTGAAACCATTTTTTATTTTTAAAAATGATGTCATGTATTTGTGCAGTGACCTTTCTTTAAAGGCACAATCTAGTAGTTGCCCTTTTGTTTTGAAAACTTTATTTAAAAGCTCAACAATTGAATATACAATGACTCCCAAACTGATTAATGTCTTATAATACATGGACTATAATCAGAGTTTTTAATTTATTATTATTATTATTATTAGTAGTAGTAGTAGTAGTAGTAACAGCAGTAGTAGTAGTATTGTTGTTGTTGTTGGTAGTAATAGTTATTAATGGTTAATAAACCCTTTAAAGGTTCATTTTATGTTAGTTTTTCTCGTTTATCAACAAAGTACAAAAAATGCTTCTTATTCAAATCTTGAGCAGTTAATAATGATAGAAAGTTTTTTAATTCTGAAATTAAAATCCACACATAGAAATGCAATGTTTGCTATTTAAAACAGATTAAAACAAAACAGATTTGTTGTTAATGCTTAAACTTCTCTCAGGACACAAATGCGTGGAGAAAAGTGAGTAGTCCGACAGTTAGACAAAAGTTTGCTTTTGAAAAGAGTAGGCAACATCTGGAATGGCTGGTCCGTGTTTGGGGCCAGTATATACATGTCATTTTGGAAGCATGAACCACAAAGAAACACATACCTTGAATAGTTTCAGTTCAGTTAGGACTGAACAGCCTACTTTGCACCTTATTTCCCTAATATTCAAGGAACAGTACATGCTTTATGGCATGCAGTATGGTGACTGCATAGAGATACTGCTTATAAAAAGTTTCAAGAAATTTAATAAAACTGTAACTTGTATGCCACTGGTGCACTTGGCCATAAATGGTGTACCGAACTAGTTGATACCTTAAAATGTTCACAATAATAATTATGTGTTTTTGAAACACTGCCATGCTACTATGAGATCAATTCATGAATCTGGTGTCTAGCTGACTATAAAGCAGATATTTTCACCTATTAAAGCAGTAAAGATGCAAGCTTTACTAATCACAGTGTCTTTGTAAGTCATGCATATTCCCAGAGCACTGAATCTGACACACCTGCGAGAAATAATGACATGATTAATGATTAAATTGGTGTTGGACAGTTAAAATGTTTGCTGTCAGAGCAGTCAGTCCCAGATGAAACAACAGTGTCTTTGCAAGACTTTACTTTAAGTCTTGCAATTGTAAAAAAAGATTACAACCACTAGATGGCAGTGTTGTTGTAGCAATCCATTCCAAAGCATCGACAATGATTCAGGCTAAACAGAAAGTAAATATTATGATGAAACTTAATGTTTATTTCAAAATTCACGTAATCGGTCTCAGTGACAATAAAGTCCTTGATGATAATATTTTCTGATACAGTGAATATGTTAATCTGCATGATGGTCTGTATAAAGACAGAATACTGATATATCTTGCTTATCTTGCCACAAAAATAAGTCTAGTGTCTTTCTAAAATCTCCTCTTTATAATTAATATAATTTTCTTTTTGCCTAATGCAATCATGTACCTTCTTATTTTGATTTAATTACATTTGTATACAGTTGTTTTACATGTGCTAAAAAAATACATCCCAGTTTACTGACTATTGATCATCTCACTTCAAATTTAAAAGAAAACATAAAAATATAAACAACTTTTTAACAGAAAACTGTCAGACTACTGAATTATATTGTCCACACAACATACAGTTAAAATGAAATGAAATGATGTAGAAAAAAATGCACTATTTATCTGTTTTCCACACTAAATTCTCAATCCATGAGAACTACAGATATGGATGCAGTAATGTATTTTGAATTTGATGCTTAATTAGGTGCCATTACAAAGTTAGAAAATATATAGTTTTAATAAAAACAAGATGAAACAACAAAAAAACAGTAATCTTAAAATATAGAATATGTAAATACACTTATTAGTGGTATTCTTGGGATTAATTTTGGGGATGAAAAGTGTGCCTTAACAGCTCGTTATTCATAGATTTACAATTAAACACTTTATGGCAACAAGTCCTATCAGGTTATAATATTAACATAGCATCAAGTGCTGTTATATATCTGTAAACAAATGGCAGCAGTTTGGGTTCAAAGTTTTAAATAAAAGCTTTAAGAATAAACAGAAATGCAGATATTCCTCTCTACAATAGCCGCAATGCTGCAGCAGGTTTTTTAGGTGCTTTTATCTTCTGAGTCTCAGTGACGCAAAGTTTCTAAACTCTGCACCTTAAATGCAACATCCTGTGTGCAAATTAAAAAGCTTGCGGCGGTTGTGAGGTAAACAAATGTTAAGTAAATCTACGGTCACTTTTAAGGGTTATGTCAGAGAGAAAGGCAGTAGAAGGCAGGGTTGGTTCCCCATGGGTCGTCCTCTGGGGGGGTATTCAATAAAACATCTGTCATGGGTGGTGACCTTTGTGGACCACCACCCTCCCATCACACACCCCACCACCATCACCACAACCTTCTCTATTCAAAATGGGACTCCACGTCATTTTAAACGCACAAGCTGTGATGAGCGAGCGCCGATATTTGTAAAGGCTTTATTGAACAACCCCGCAGAGAGAGAGAGAGAGAGAGAGAGAGAGAGAGACCCCCCCTTTTTTTCTTTTCTTGCTTGCGCGCGCGCAGGAGCAGCTGTCATTGGGTCGAGGCGGGTGCCCGCTCGCGCTGCATATAGCGAGACTATCTTGTTTGAAGATTACGCTGCAGCTCTTAGCCATCTTGCATCAGACAGGATGAAACGCTGAAAAAAAAAAACACGGGCCACTTTTTTTTGTGTGTGTGTCAGATTACGGTCGTTGACGGACGAATACGTCAAAAGGCTAAAAAAACCCATAAAAAATCACGTCTGCCGCTGTGGGTACCGAAAACCCCTCATACGAGTTGTGGATTATTCCGAGGTCATCGTACTGAAACCATGAGCTGGGGGTCAGAGCTATGGGTGAGTCTCAGTGCACTTGTATCGTTTATTTGTGGCTTTTTTTTATGGACATAACGGTCCACAGATAATAACACCAACATGCCTGTGAGATAAGGCGCAGTGGCTCCACGTTTGCCGCTAAAACGACGTTTTCACGATGCGCTGCTTTGCGGGTATTCAGCTTCAGTGACGCTAGCCAACTAATTTGTAACGTTAGCGCTAATCACCGAGGCTGATCTGTGTGTGTATGTGTGTTATGGAGCTATGATGACTTGTGTAGCATGTCGTTTCAACATCAGCGTAGCATATTATCTGTTTAGCTAGCTGTACGTTAAAATCCATGTATCTAAACATCAGTTTTAGTTTACATTTGGGCATTTCAAACCACGCTTTGCACACACACACACACACCCCCTCACGATATAACATAGCTGTTCATGCGGTGCAGAGTTCGTGGCTGTGTGTTCATGTCAGAGTGACAGTGTATTTATTATTTTGGGGTTTCATAATAGTATGCAAGCACGTAAAGTTACGTGCATTTCACAGAATATATTATCAGATTCAGCAGAGGAAGTAGCTGAGGCCAAGTTCTCTTATTTATCTGCACTCAAAGGGACTGATGCGCAGATGTTTTATTACAAGCTGGTGAAAAAACAGCTGGTCAATTCAATAGTTATTGCATATAAGTTGCAGTTATATCATTAACATTTTTTTTTTCAAAAAGTGTGTTGATTTTAGTCCACATGTATTTTTTTTTATAACAAGTAGACTAAAATCTTGCATAATTTTTAATTTTATTTACAACCATGTCATCATATGGGGGTTATAACCAGTAATGTCAGATAGGTTAGTATTAGATTTAAACCAAAAACTGCATTTTTTGCAAAATCTGTAAGGTATTCAGAGCCTCTACAGATTTATCCTCCACATTTATCATTATAACAGGGTAAGGGTGCAAGGATGACCCTATATCTTTTATATATCTTTGTGAGCATCAGTAAAAAGAAAAAGCAGAGGCCCAGTTACCTTATTACAACAAATTCCTATGTGATGATGTCACTTTTCATACTACTGAACTCACTTTTATGGAGTGAAATTCTTGCAAGCTAGTATAGCCCTAATCAAGCCAGCTGCTGCATCAGTGGTATTTCCCTATTGTCAGACACACAGACACCAATCAGGGCAGTGTGTTTTCAATGACAGCATTGGTGTAATAAAGATTACAGGACTGTGTCAAACTATTTTTACGACTTAATAATAAGCAGTTGTGGCAAGAGGAATTCCTGTTGTCAGGGGTTTATGTCAGTGTGTTGTGTTGTTATTTAGTTGTGGAAATGATCCATTGAAAAAGCATTCATTCTGCTGTCTGTGTGCTGACAAACTACCTGGGAGAGGTGCTGGCCTGTTGTTACAGGATTCGTTGCACAGCTCGTATGAATGTTGGTATGTTTCAAGTATATGTATAGCACTAGTGTGTCAGCGCGAGCATTAAGAGAGCATGCTTGCAAGTTACTACATGGATTTTCCATTCAAACCTGCAGGAAAGGTCATATTCTTTAACTTAAACTCACATTGTAACCAATGTCAATAACAACTCAATTTTAAACTAAAGGCTAATGATTCTGCACAACACCTGATCAAAAAACTTGCAGCGTGAAGCACTTTTTTTCTCTGCTAACACTGCCATTTTGGCAAAGTCAATATTATGAGTTTGATTTTTAGCAAAAAAAGGGGTCAGTTAGAGATAGTTAGATCAGAGATGTTTGCATTTCTAAGAAAAAAAGGGAGGGGAGGCCCATCTCTGAATTCTCCAGTCGGTGCAATTTACCTGGTCCAAAGTTCACAGAGAAAAAAAAACACCAGTACTCCAAATTCTTTGCATTTTCCCAGTTATGTCCGTCTATTTTTTTTCTTTACTGCAATGCTTGACCGGGAATCACTGCTGCTCAGGTAGTCATGCATATCAAACATGGCCTCGAGGTATTGCACAGACTTTCATGTATACTTTAAGTCTGGAAAACATTTGAAAGTTTTTTAAACAGAGTCTGAGCTTTTGCAGAGAATAATGTATTACAACCAGATGCCTGCCTTTTTGCCTTAGCAAGCCGAATGGAATCCAGACACTTGTTCCTTTAATCTTAGTCCCTGCAACAGGCCAGCAGACAGAGCACAGCAGTGCTCTACAGGTGGCTATTGCCACTGGAGAATGCACACAGCTTACTTTTTTGTTATCCCAAACCAGATCAAACAGCAAAACGTACAATAACAGTAGCTCTGTGGCAGTGCCCATTTTTGCATGTGGAACAAGAACAGGATGTCAGGCTTAGGCTTCAAATATCTTGTTTTGTCGTACTTACAATCCAAAATCCCCCTCAAAATCAGTTTACATAGATATAAAACATATTTATGCAACATGTAACCACAATTCAGAGGCTGTAATGTTTGTAATTTTTGCTATGGAAATGACTGAAACAAGTAATCCATCATCACTGCAGTTTTTGGTTGGTTTTCTGCGGATCAGTTGGTTGATTGACTTATTATTAAAGCTGTATTATTAGCCGTGCAGTCAAAATAAAAGTAACCACAGTAGTGACCAGTTACTCTTTACTACTGTGTATTCTGAGATTATTTCTACAACTGTTTTTTAAAGGCAAAATCCAGTATTTTTGACATAAAATTGCTTTTTCAGTATTTGTAATCACTTTCTTTGAGTTTAGTTAGCTTAACAGTTCAGCATGACGGTTGGAAGATAATGCACCACACATTTTATCATGCTCATCCTGTTTTTTCATCATGAACAGGAAAGTAAAATGATATTTCTGGAAGGGAAGTCACAGTTGAGCAGGGTTTCTCAACCTCTCACGAACACAACTGCTTTGGTGAGGTGCTGCAAGTATACTAAGTCAAATTATATTCATCAGATTGTAAACCTGATTTATATTTCTAAATGTTAGTAGGGTTATGACTGGAATGGCTGATGTTTAGGCTTTTTTAGGGTTTCTCAACCTCTCATGAACACAACTGCTTTGGTGAGGTGGTGCAAGTGTATTAAATCAATAGTATCGATCAAGTAGTTTACTTGATCACTTACTTAAATGTGACTGTCGGGCAGGTTTGGAACGGCTATTGTTTGGCCTTGTGAGTCTCAGTAAAGCACAACAGTCATTTGATAGACTACGAAATGCTGAATGCCTTTGGTGCAACATCATCAGCGGACAGATTATAGTCTTTGTCGACTTAATCAGCCTCTTGAAGACTGATTCAAGGAATGTTTGAAATTATTAGCATCACTAGCTTGTCCTTGTAACTTCAGCAACTAAGTACTAAAAGAAGTCTTACAATTAACCTGCATATTTTAAGGGCATAAACTTCACTAGATTTTACTGTAGAGAATCAAAGTACTCATGAAAATAGCAAAGTTTTGGTCAAACTCTTAGAAAATGCAGTTGTTTTCTTTTTGTGCAAGCAAAGAATAAAGTAAATGGATCAGTATGCATTGACATGCACACACAGTAAGGACCCCAAACCCCTTTCAAAAGAAAAAGACATTATGTACAAACACAATTAAGGAAGAAGGAAGTCAACTGTGGTGAAAAAATTTAACTGTTTCACAGTTGAAGAATGGTTCATCTACTTTGTGACTAACTTTAGAGGCAGTATACTTTGAATAACTGTTTTAAATGAGGTGGGCTGTGCTTGTCTAAAGGCCAAAGAAAGGGAGGCCACAGCTTTTTTCAAGTATTTCCTCTCAGTGTTAAAGCTGATACTTGATGTAGCAGAGGTGTCACTTATCAGCCAAGGTTCTTTTGTCAGGTTAAACATACACACACACACACAACAGACTACATATCAGTTGTACATAGCAGCTAAAAATGATAGAAGAAGTTACATGTTGAGTTCTGGCTTATGTAATTGTAACTACTACAGCTTTTCAATATGACGCACCTTTGAAGTTTTACTTCTCTTGTGTGGTCAAGTTGGTAACTGGGTGTAAGTTACTTTTCTCAAAGTTAGATGTAAGAGCTTGCCAAAAATTGCAAAAGTGACTTTTCCTTTCACACAACCAACTAATGAGGCAACATGGAAAAGGCTGAAACTCTACTCAAAGAACAGCAACTTAAGGTAAGTTTAACTGTGCAGGGGTCTTCGGCATGGCTCTATAATAAATGGCAAATTGGCCAATGGTCCCTGACCGAATCGTACTTTGCCAGTTATGTTGTGCAAATGGTTGCCTACCTTGTTGATTCAGTGTCAGTTGAGCCATAAATATCTGTTATTGTCTTTCAAAAGTAGATAGAATGAGAGATGAATGCTCTAGCTTTTCCAGTATTTTTTAATGTAGGCAGACGCCACTCTGTTCGCCATCGCTCCAGTGCAATTGAGAAGGGAGAGTCGGATTGTCTGGACGGGCCTTTTAAACATTATTTGTTTTCTCTCATACGGTTAAGTGGTACTTCAGTCTTTGCCATAGAGGCACAGACAGAACGGTTCAGTCACAACATGGTATTGTTTTTGTATATTTCACTCATGCATTCACAGCATAAAGTTATCAGGGCTGATCTCCCGGAAGTGTTAGCTTGAAACAGCCTGTATTTAAAGTGTTTGCAGTGTTTTCTGGTGCTATATCTTATCTTTCCTCAGACTACCCCCCCAGGGTCTGGTCTTATCCCCTGCTGCTCACTTGACATTCAGGGCACTTTCAGGATTGAAACCTGAGCTAGTTTGTTTCCTCCTGTCAGTGTATTGGAGTCAGGGAGGGGGGTCACGCACTGCAACCTTAAACAGACTGCATCTGACTTCCATGTAACCCCCCCCCCATTAAATCTTACACTCATTGCCACCCACCTGCTGACTCACTGATACCACCTCAAGCACATTTTCTTTCCTCAAGACTTTCTTTGAACCTCCATGACAGTAAAATAATGATGAATAGGTCCCCATTTGATCTGTATGCCTCAGACTGCACCCCAAGGAGTGAGAAACAGAAATAAGGGAGGATAGGTGGAGAGGTACAGAGTAGGTTCACACATATGTAAAACATGCAGATGAATTACAATGCATAGGCTTCACTGTTTTGTTCATTCTTCTGTAATCCTGTTCTTACAGACTCCTTCTGCATTGAAGTTTTGCTAAAAAATCTAATGAAACAAGGTTTGAAGGAGGCATAGTGGTTCAAAAATTAGGATTTCTTAAATGTGAGAATTAGCTGCTTTTTCTTACCATTACAGTAACTTTAATATCTCTGGATTACCGATTGATTTTTCATGGTTTTTAGATGTTTTATACATCAAACAATTAATTAAGATGTCTGATCCTGGGCATTACCGGTCAGTTTTGTTCTTCTGTTTCCTTAAAGCTGCATAGCAAAGGGCCAAGCTATTTTGTCATCTTGTTCTTGAAAAAGTGACTCAATCCTCCCTGCCACAGGCTGTTGCAGCCTCTAATCCTAAGTCATTGCCTCTTCTGTTATTTGTAAAGTTAGCCTCTAATCACTGTTGTGACAGTGGAAATTTTACTGAAGTTGGGCCTCAGTCACGTGAGCTCTGACTTACAGTCACCTGAGCCTCATCAACTTCCATGTTCTCCCATTTACTGCTGTATTGTACTTTAGGGCACACTCCAAGTATAATTTCCTCTTTGACAGCATTGAATTTCCTTCAGTAGAGTAATGGAGAAACACTAGCACAGAGATTGCCTGCACTGTTAGCTGTTTTACAGCTACTCATAGTGAAAGATGGTGAACAAAGAGCTAGAGCCTCTTTTTTTCTGAAATATCTCTGTTAAAAGTACCTATATTTTCAGGATTAAGTGTTGTTGGTCCATCTGTGTAGCTTTCAAACATCAGTTATAGCAGTGATTGCATGGATATGAAAAAGATAAGATGAAATAATAAAATTATAATGAAAAAATGCCATTACTCATGATTCTTAACAAGACTTTGGCTCAGGGTTCAAAAATGTAACAAACAACATTAAGAAATTTTTTGATTTAAAATTAACTGCAGGAAACAACTAATAAAAAGGAAACATTCAGTGTATTGGAGAAAATGATAAAACATATTTGAACTGAATGCATGTAGAGTAGTAATTTTCCTTGTTTGGGCAGATTTCAGCTCTGAAATGTTTTTGTAATCTCTGTTTATTAGCCTTGACGAACAAAAAGATATGACAGCATAGATGTTTGCTGCAGCTAGCTAGCACATACATCATCTGCCTCTGTGTGCACTGAAGTGCTCAAGATGCCACTGTAAAATTTTATTGGCTCCATTATCTCAGTTGTCCTTCTGTCATCTTTTGTGAAAATGTACTAAGGAAGCTTTTTTGAGGCCAAGAAACAGTTGCTTTGCTTCTTGTGTTAGTGACAGAAGTGGTCTGTTACTTTGCTTCCTGAAGTCTCTTCTTTTTTAAGGGATACCAGATGTGGTCAGTCAGCATGGTCGCTACCATGTGAATCTTTTTAGCAGTCAACTTTATGGCTGCTTGATGTTAAATGATTCAAAGCCGCAATGAAAACTGGCTCGTGCAGCCCCACATTTGTCTCCTACTGCTTTGAAATATTTGAACTGCTGGAGATATGTCCAGCTTTCACTTCAGCCTACTCTTACATTTCTAAATAATTCCTCATTTGATCTGTATTTCTTTTCTTCCACCTACTTTCTATCACACTGACTCACTGGCTTTCCCCCTGCTCTGTAATTGCTTTTGTTTGTCTGATGTTAATGGATACAATCAGGTGCTTTACATCAAAGTAAAGCTTGTTCACAATGGTTCTTTGGTGTTTCTCAGCTTAGATATTTCCTCTAACAGTGGAGGAATTCACCTAACATTTTTGTGATTATTGAGAGGACATGTGAGCTCAAGGAGGCTTCTTGACCATACTTTGGATCGTTATTAGTGTGTTACTGCCATTGAATCTGCAGAATGCTATATTAAAGCCTTTGTGCTCTAGCTGATGTATTTTGTTTAATTTAAGAGTTATTTATAATGGGATGGAGCGTGGGGCGTGGACTTGTACTCATGCTTGATGCCAGACAGAGAGGGTGGAGGTCGTTGATTGTATTAGTAAATGGTTTTTGAAATAAATGACATTTGAAATTATATCCATCACTTCCCCAAGCGAGGTCTGGCTTTATTCAATAACAAAGACTGTCTTCCTCAGAAATTTAATAAGTTTCCATATCTCCCTGAGTAGGTGTTACCCCTACGGTACATTTTACATTAGCATAAAAAACACAAACCTCCCCATGCATACAAGTGCATTAAACACACTGAGAGATCTGAGTCTTTCCCAGATGAGAATAGAAAGTGCCCTTTTTTACTCTTATCCTGAGATGACACATGTCAGGGTGGAGTGAGAGTGTGGCCACACAATTCAGAGAACTTGCTGAAAAAGGAAATGAAATGGAAAAGGACAGGACCACCTACAGACTTCAGCTCATTATGACGATGCCCTGAAACTTGTATAAAACAAGTACTATGAGGCATTTTCCACCTTAACAAAATTGTAATTATTTCAGCATCAGCCTAAAACCTTTTGTTGTTTGTAAGATAGATTAAAGATACATAGCATTGAAGTTCTTGTTGCCTGTGAGCAGGTTAAACTTTTGACTCTTCATTCATTAGAATAAAATCAGCTGGTGAATTCAAACAGCAAACTGTTCATGCTGTAAGAGGAGGAGATGTAGTAGGATATCTGACATAAATACCTTCCATCCCTAGAGCCTCTCAGAAGTTACAGCGGACCATCTCAACAAAAGTACAATGCCCTGGATTAAAAAGCACCACCACTTCTATGCTTTAAAAGCCATATTTGTTTGCATGACTCTTATCTTGTCTTGTGTCTCCTTTCTTCTAGTTAAATTAGTTGTCAAAAAGGTAAACACTGCACCAGCAACACAAACAAAGACCTCCACACACTCTTGTTTGCTTGGAAAGGAAAACAAGTGGTGTGAGACTCCGAAGGAAAAAAGTACAACATCGTCGGCTTGGCACAAAGCCACATGTAAGCCTACTGTGGAATGATTTCTCCTCAAGGGAAAGATTTGACTCTTGTCATCCGAAGCTGAGTTATTAACCTGTTTCAGCAGTGAGTAAAGATCCAGTGCAAGATGAGAAGCCTTACATGACAGTGACAGCAAAGAGCAGAGCTTCACACAGATCTATTTATGAACCGAAACTGTAATCAAGACTAACAGTTGGGTATAAGTGTAACACATAAAAAACAAATATGTTTTATCTAGTCTCTCATTTACTGCCAACATGTTTGCCAGCAAACTTAATTATATGCTAATGCTTTTTGTTTGTGCAAAAAGGTTATTTTTTTTCCCCTCAATGCTAATTTCCTCAACAGCTACAGTGTGATTAAATTCCAAGACTGACACCTATTGGAGAGGAAGTGTAGGAGTCATAAAGGTATCATTTCGAGTCTTTCCAAGAGAGCTTATAGTTATTATCCTTAAATCATGGTTGTTCCTCAGCGGCAAGAGGTCTGCAAGAGACGTGTTACGACAGCACATAGCTCGAGTGCCTGAGAAAGAGATCCACCTGAGCCATGTATAGCATCTGTACTATTAGCGTCCAGCTAAGCAGGGGTGTCATTCACAGCAACACTGAGGTGTTAACTCCACACCTTAAGATGTTTCATGTCATGTGTTAATGTTAGCCTATTAGGCAACAAGAACATGGTGTAGCCCAGCCAATACTGGATTTATGGGGCTGGTACAAGAACATGCTAAACATAAACAAACAACCTTCATATGGATCCCATGGATATTCTTATTTGAGGGTATTTTACATTTAAAAAATGAACTTGTTTCTGAATTACCTTAACCAAGGTCAGAATTATTGAACTGCGATATCTTGTTACTTATTGGCTGACATATAAACAGATAAAATACATCTTCAATGACATATTACCTGCAAATATTAGTAAAGTTTTGAAGACTGTCTTCATAAGTTGAAAATGAGACACCGTAGCAAAATGTGCAAAGATTCTTCATGTCAGTCAGTGCCATTGTATTGATGGGTTAATTTCTCAATCAATACCCCCATTTCTTTTGCTGCAATATAATATTTACCAGAATATTTGCTAAGAGATGACAATTTCCATCGAAGTTGGATTTGTGCTTGATTTTATGCCAAGGCACCACCCACTGGCTCAGCAATGCATATCTTTCCCAGCCTTTTCCAAATAAGGTCCTTTTTGGCTTTAAAACAAACAAACAAACAAAAGCAACAAAGATGGTGTCAACCACAAGTCCAACTTTGAGGCTTCAAGCGATAGTGCAGTGTGTGAAAGGTGACTCTGCCCCCTTTTAGTCACAGACTAAAGCCAAGAGCTTGCAATGTTGTGGCATTTTTACTATATTAGGTGTCATATTCTCTCATATTGGCTATTCTATATAGTTCAAAGTTTTCCTTAATTCCAGAGAATGTGTTATATAAGAGTTAAAGAGCTTTATCCTCCAAAAAGAACAAAAACAGCTCAACAAGAACAATGGCTAATGTGTCTTTGCTGCCCCAGCAGGATTAATCCCCAGATCGGCCCAGTCCTATTGGGTGGTTAAGGTAGTTAGAAGGGTGGTGTAGTAATCAGATTAATAACAGCGTCATTTAATCAAGTTCTGTGCTGGTTACAACATTTCTGTTTTTTGCTCTCATTACAGTTTTTGTTCAGCTTGCATTAAGCGTGCTAATCAATAGATTCTTGGACTAGGCATTACCGGGATATATGATGTGTTTAAATCCAATCCTTGCATTACTCTAAACAACATCTCAGGTCCGTTAACACTGCTCTGTTTTGCTCCTCTGTCGCATTTTACACCCTTGGGATGGATTAACTTCGTCTTGGGCTCCATTTTTCTGCTTTGTTGTTGCTCGAAGAGAAAGCCGTGACCATGTTGCGCAGAAGAAGCGAGTTTTTCGTTTTCTTGGACAGCGCTCGTTCTGTAAAGTCTGAAAAAGAAGAGCAACAGGAAGAGCGGCAACTGAGTCCTTATGAAGAGTATTTGCATGTGTTACTGCAAATGAAGATGACAAGTGCTGTAAGTTAGCAAAAATAATTAGCGCAAAAAATTATTATACCATGTCTAATATGTTTTAGCGTTTTACGATATGACATGAAATGCTTCGCTTTAAAATTAAGAAGTCATTAGATGCCAGCAGATTGGACATTAGCAGGATGCAGCAGTCAGAAATATTTGGTGCCAGTCCCTGTGTCTTTGAAGATATTAATGCCCTGGAAAATGGGAGTTTCTTCTAGCTTCTTTTTCCTTCTTTAAACTAATTAAGATGAGCTTAATTGCACTGTTAACTTGTAAAACAGGGTAAAAAATCGTAAAACACACCTCATTCACAGTCGACAAACGAAATAAAACTCACCAAAACAGTCCTGTTTAACAGTCAGTCAGCCTCTGCTTTGGTTAAAATAAACTCTTAATTTAAAGTGAGGAGTGTTTTGTGAAGCAAGGCGGACACAAAACTGCCATTTGCAGATAGATGGCTTCTCAGCACAGGTGAGCTCTGGAGGAGAGACCTGGAGGTAGAGCTGAAACTTCTGGAGGCATAAATATCCAGGTCACACCAGATTGTGCACCAATCCTGAACTGTTTACAGGCGACAGGCGACAGGAGAGCTCAGAGTTTATTTTTTAAACTATTGGGATTAAAAAGTGGATTTAGATGGATGTCTGGCTCTACACACTGTATGGCCGGGCTGCTTCTCGCTGCTGGCCTCTTTTTCTCGCTGAACGAATGACTGAACAGTGGCTCTCAGCGTCAGGCCATTAAATTTTAAGATGAAGTTATAAAAACTGCTCCAAAAAAAAAAAAATAACCAGGGATTGACTCAGTGAACCGTAAAGGATATGTGGAAATTTCATTTTAGCCTTTTCTCATCCAATTTTAATTGTGCCAGAGGGAATTATTTTCACTCAAACATAGTAACGGAGAGATTTAGGCGTGTCAAACTTCCAAGAAATTTTGCTGGTAAAACAACCAGCAACAACCGGATAACAGACACTCTCGACACAGTAAAAGTTTCTTTTTGATGTCCGTGATTGAGCTGTCCACCCTTCCAGTTACTTATGACTCAGTAACTGAGAGACAGCAATTTCCCGTTGCCTAACTGCCACAATAAGGGTGGGTATTTCATATTTAGTCAACTGACTACTCACACATGGTACTTTTCAGAGCTGTTATATGATGTGGACAGATGCAGAGTGATAAATTAGCAGCTGGGATTGCGCACGGGCATCCGCAGAGAAGAAATCTTTTATGAACACAGAATGCAGGATACACGTGTGCACACTCCAACACACATTCTTAAATTTCAGACCGGCAGAGGCGTTGTTTCTATAAATATCTACATGGCATGCAAACAAGAGCTCTTACACATAAGGTCACCCACTGCTTCAAACAGCTGTTCATATTTTACAGAAAGTTGGTTCGTGGGAGTCTGTACATTTGTCCATGTGTTTGTTTTTGTTCTTTTAGAGGAGTGATTTGCAGATATCACCAAACATCAGACAGTTAAATCCGTAATTAGCATGACACAAAACTTAAAAACTTCCTATGGAGCAAAATACATCTACTGGCTTTACCGGTTTGTTGTGAAACTCTTTAAAATTGTCTGAGCCTCTCACATGAAGGGATAATTTGTCTGCATTCATGTGTTAAATCCTCAGTTAGCATGGGTGGGCAGGGGGTGGGCTGACAAGCAAGTCTCAACCTTTAATAACTTCAAGAGAAATAGCTGAGGGCAGCTACTCAGTGGTCAAGAACATGATCTTCATTTTTTTTTGTTTACATGTGTGTATGAGTGTGTGTGTTTGTGAGTGTGAGGGTATTGTCCCATTTTTTTTGTGCGAGTCCTCACTGAAGCAGGGGAGCAGGGGTTACTCTGGGCTATGGAGGCATTGTTCCACCCTGCTTTCTCATACAAAGCCCGGTGTGTGTTTGATAGAGGGCTTGGCATCCCCCTCCAAATATTTGTTCTTGCTGCTGGACGCCCACTGTTGTAAGACACAGTGAGGCAATGCACTGACTAAGTCATGGACGACAGTGGATATCAGTGGCTCTGATTTACTGGGATCATTGCCTCTCTGAGTCATTTCTTTGGTGTGTCTTGTCTGCTATGGGCAGTAAGAAGCGGTTTGTAAGGCTTTGGGTAAGGACAACTCAAGAGCATTATACATTTTCTGTCTGTCTGCTCTATTAGAAGTGACAGGGCTTTTTTTTGCTAGAACAATTGGGTTATTTGTTTATTATTCGCATTGGCAGGATCCTCGCAGCCTAATGAAGAGTTTTTGGTTGAATGCAGTTTCTTCCATTCTAATTGTCATCGCAGTTAGAGGTTTTTTAGCTAATGAGGCTCTTTAAATAACTTGTTCATGTTTAGCCTTGTGGTTCTAATAGACAAAAAACATGAACTTAGATAAACTTTATCTCTTTTTACCAGTTGGATGAGTATGATGTTATCACTGCTTCCTTCACTGTTTCTGACACATCATTTACCAAACAGTTTATGAGTATTGACCCTGTCAGTGTGTGCTCTTCATGGAGAAGTGGGGTATGTGGGGTGTCAGTCTGTTAAGAGGCTTTCAGTAAAAGCACCTCGCTCCTTGCTCAAGCATTATAAAAAAGACAAGAGCATCTAAAGGCCTCTTGTCTCATTGTCATCCTTCCAGCAGAACATCTGTCCCCTCAGCCTCTGTGGACTCCCCCCCTGCTCTTGCGTGACATCTGCTTTTCTTTGCCTAAACAGATTTCCTTTGATGGGGAGACTACACTTCATATAGAAACCAGTGACACAATCTGAAAGCTTTGAATGAAGATTGGAAAGTTTAAAACATTAAGCCTGAATTTAAAAAAAAATCCAATTCATATTACTTCATCCAATTTGACAGTTTAAATAAACTGCACACCAGATTTGATTGTTTTTGGATTGAACTTCTTGGAGTTTAACAGTTAAAGCAGTCTAAGTAATGGCTTTATGAAAGTGAAGCAACAAATGTGATTCCTATCAATTATATATTTGGTGTCAGTTCATTTCAGGTGATGCAGAAACTAATTAGGAACACTGTGCACACATCAGTGAAATCCTTCATAATAACTTCCATTTTTGAATCTGTACACTGTTTTGTGAGCAATTAAATGAGCAATTTGTAACTTCTGCCACTGGAGGTCTTTTTGTTGAAACAATTAGAACAATAGACTTTGTTTGGTGACCCCTAAAAGTAGTGTGGGATCATGGGATTTGCTTATTTGATTGTTAAACAGCCACCATTGCAAATGAAAATCTATCTGACTAACTGGGGTAAAAATGCTCTCAAAAACTTGTATTGTGTTTAAATTTTTATACATGTTATGTTTAGTTGTGCTTTCCAGCTTTCTTCCTCATTCTGACTAGGAACAAAATTATCACAGCTAACCTGATTAAATAAAAGCTTTCTCTGGGTTTGTCTTTGAAAATAGTTTGAAACATTTAGGGTAAAATAAGATCAACAAGATATATTGCAATGATATAGTTGTTTTTTGACCTAGCTTATTTTTTTATACCTAAAGTTTTAATGTGTAAATGTTAAATATTTGTAAGTTTAGCTAAGGAGGAAATGTGTTTGTTGAGACTTGGACAAACTGGCACAAAGAAAGGTTGTAAAATTTCTGATTACATTTATGATTAAAAATGTATTCTGATTAGTTGTCTTCATTCTTTGAAGAAGACATGGGGTTTTTCTGTTACAAACGTGTGTATTAGGTTTTACTCTCGCCTGATTTACATCTGCGCTCACAGGTTTTTTTTTTAACCTATTAGTCAGCGATTTCCTGCTGTCTGTTCCTTCCCCTCAGTCAACCAGTGACTCTCTTATTCCTCTTTTCTTGTCTTTTTAATGGCGTATTGATTTTTCCTGTGATCATCAGAGCAGCAAACCGACCTCTGCAGAGGTGGCAAGGCTGTAATATAACAAGTTGTCCCCAGGAAGCGTTTGTGCAGTTCTGTTTTCACCAACCTTGTTGTGAAATGTTTCACTTTGCTATTCACTTCCTTTGTATCTGTCCCCCCCGCCCCCCAACACTGGATCTGTCTGTTCTTGAGGTTCTTGATCAATGACCTCATTACCTTGCCTTCATTTTACTGATGACCACATCAGATGGTTTTTACTAAGTGTCGTCTGAATTCCTGCAACATGAACCGACTTTCCTTTTGGTTTGACAGGTGCATTATTATGTGAAACCCAGCTGTACTTCAGACATGACAGATTTTGTTGCAGAATAGTTTTTCCACATGCTCCTTATATCCCACACTCTCCATCTTGGAAACCTACCTGGGATTAAAAAAAAGAAGAAAAAGAAGAAAGAAAATGAAATAACATCACCAGCAGGGCCATGAGAGCCACTTAAAGTGCCAGTAATGTGTTTTGGTATTCAGTTAATTGTGTAATTCCTAATCATTTGCTCATACAAGATCATTTCTTTACTAGAATCAGTGCTCATACAGGATAAGTTCTTTACTAGAATCAGTGCTGACATTGATCTCACCTACAGAAGTGGTGTTATTAAGCTATGTTGTCTACAAAGATTGAGAGAAAAGAACAGGAAGCCACATATACATTCAGCTGCTGCTGCTGTTGCAGCACTTAGTTATTGCAATTGGTTTCAGGCCTCACAACATTTCACAAACAGTAAAGCTTTCACAGACTCTTAAAGGAATAACATACAGGATTTTCCTAAAAACAAAAATCATTGTACTTGCACTTGCGGTGTGTGGCAGTGTGTATATCTACAGAGGACTCACTCTTTGCCTGTAATTTCTTATTTTCTTCATTTTTAATGAATTTTAGGACTTTCCTGGGTATCAGCCCCACTCTTGTGGGCTCTCGTCAATGACAGTACAAGGTCATAAATATGTACACATAGCAGCCGGGGTTGAATATTGCCTAGTCTCTCTTCTCTGTTGTCTTTGTTATGAGCTGTAGATCTGGGTGTCTGTTTAACCAAGAGCAAATTCACACACACATTCACACACATAACAGAGAACCAGACAGCAAAGTAGACAATTATTCTCCGATTTTTTGCCCTTTTCTCGGTAATATTGCTCCCTCTCTTTATTCACTCCATAGCTTGCTTTCCCACCTTGCTTGAGCTGGGAGTTGATGAGCCAAGTTTGAACGTTTGCAAACAGTAACAGGCCTTAAAGCTTTTAAGGATGTATTTCATACTTGATAAGCTATGCATAGACAGGAAATGAATTTATGAATATTTCATCGTCTTCAGACACTGTAGATAATTGGTATTTAAATTCCTACATTAGACAGGAGGAGAGGAAGGAAAGAACGTGTTTGTTGAAGGGATGCAGGTCAGTATGCCCTCAGTATGGGTGAGGAAAAGAACTCTGATCTGCAATGGAAGCTAAATAATGTGCATTAGTTCAGATTAACTAGAAGTCTAATACATGAAACTGCATCATAATCTCCATCACCGGTTGGAAAAGGTTGAAGGTCATGAGGCTGAGCTTGAAACAAGTATGTGTTTGTATTCATACTGCACATGGACAACCTACATATATTTAGTTACTGCTAAGTGTCTCCTTTGTTCTCAGTTCAGTCAACCTGTTTCCCATTTCCTGGATAATCAAAAATATTTAGCTGCGCAGTTATATTTATTTTCTTTCATGTACTACCACAATAGTACATGCATCACAGTGAGTGGGATTGTGTCCTGAAATAACAAGCACAGAGGGGCTGGTTCGTCTCCTGAAGGGATCCCCCACTTATTTCATCCTGCAGGAACAAGGTCAGGTGTCAGAGGCCGCAGATGACAGGATGGGAGGAAGTCTTGGAGCATGAGTTATTAGTCTTAGGGGGGCTGTATAAGGAGCTTTTGAAAAAAATTCCTGTACAGGTTCGAAAATAAGTCTATGTTAATGTTCAGCCAACTGTGGCATTGAATAGTTTGCATGCAATGCACACATGCTGGGTTAAGTAACTGGAAGCTGGATTTACTTTGCAAAGTCAGATTTTAGAAACATAGCAAAACATTGAGGAACTACATTTGAGTTTGTAAATGGATTTACATTTATTAATGAAGACTTCCATCGTCTGAACCAAGAATTTATTGTTTGTTAGGGCTGCAACTAATGATGATTTTCAGTAATAATTTATTTGTTGATTAATTTCCAAGCTAATAATTATTCATGAGGTTAATAAGGACGTAGAAAAAAATGTCCATACCAAGTTAACAAAGTCAGTCTTTTTGTTTTGTTCAACCAGGAGCCCAAATTCCAGCGATATTCAGGTGTTCTGGTATTTATGCATAAAAAAATGTCAGAAACTCTTTAAAAAATGATCCAAACAGCTGCTGGTTTTTTGTCTGTGGATCAACAAACGTTCTGATATTTGTTGGCTTTGCATCTATTTGCTTTCACAGGTATGTCATTGGATCTGTTTTCTATGTCCGATGCCAAACAACTGACAAAATGTATCAGATGTACAGGATAGTTTACATGTTGGAATGGCAGGAGGTGGATGTAATGGAGTGTGGAGGCTACAACGCTATGTGCTTGCATCTGACACACTTTCACACTAATGTGTTGTCGTCTTTGATATTTGCCACATTCTGATTCATAATTTATTAACCTGCTCTTTTTCTTGTGGCGAGGGAATTGCTTTGTTGATGACTTTTCCATTTGCTTTAGCCTCCTCTATCCCGTCTCATATTAGCAAAGATTCATGAGCTCAGAGTGACTCATATATCACACCAATAACTTTATAATGTACATAATTGGTAGATAGATATGGTAAACAGTTTATGAGGTCACAGCCTGTCGGATAGCCCCCCCCCAAAAATGTAATCCCCTCCCATGTAATCCCGCCTCTTCTGTCATTTCCACTTTTTTCAAGCCCCCCTCCCATTGTTTTCCGCTCCCTCTCTCTCTCTCTCTCTCTCTCACTGTCCTCCTCTCTCATCCCACTTATTCCACCTTACGCCTGATGGAGCATTAAGCCTGAATGCTGTGGGCAGCCGTGGCCTCAGATTCAGAGTGTGTTTGTGTGAGTGAGCCGGCGCTGCATCGGTTCCTCCCCTGCTTTCTTGGATTCTTGCTCCTTTCAGACAATCGGGAATTACTTGCTACAACTGTGCAGTTTCTTTGTTATTGTGTGGGAGTCGGGTTAGAAGACATTGTTTCCAATCCGGGCCTCTTGCTAATTCGCACAGTTCTACTTCTGATACCTGGGAAATGGTCATGTGGATCCCTTTTCTAACCTAACCTCAGCCTTTTGTTGTGCTGCCGTGGAGGTGGGGGTTGAGCTGGATGGACATTTTCTGGATGTGGATATTCTAAAAGGGTACACATTCCACAGGGAAACACACGGGATAAGATGGTGCCCCTGCAAAAAAGGGTAATCTGAGTTATGTGTGTGGAGGAGTGTGTGTTGGAGAGAGGAGGGTTTTATGTGCATGATGTGGCTGCACTGATGTGTGCTGATTGTTGGCTGTTTTCTACCAGGAACTGTTAGTGCCTACTAGTGATAATGAAGTAAATGCTGTTTGATTACTTTAATTGACACATATGTCTGAGAGTAAGCTTGCCCTTTTAAGCATTATAAGGAAACGAAAGCTTGTTGTAGAAACAAGAAAAGCAGTGGATATTTGTCTGAAGGCGGGGAAACTGAGGTAGAACAAAGACGAGAATGATGGTCGAGGATTTTCCTCTTTATTTTAGTAAAAATTTTAAACTTTTTTTTATCTTGTCATTCTCCTGTTGAGTGGCTTGTTGATGAGTAATTGCCCATTGAAACCAACAAACAATGCAGACTGGAAAATCCCTCTCACTCAAAGTACTCCATTGTTGTTCTTGAGTGCTTCAACTGAGAGTTGTTTAATTTGTAAATGCTACTTCAAAGGTGTTAAAGAGATTTTATCACACTTAATACAATATGATCTGACCAAAATAAAGCAGAGTTTTATGAATCTGCTGATCTGAAAAACCATATCAGCAACACGTTTAGATAGATAGATAGATTCTTCATTGCCATTGCAGTGAAATGCAACGAAACTCATTCTGGCTCTTATTTAGCAGCACAGATAGCTTTAGATACCTCAAGTTGCTGCAAGACTGTGTAGGCTTTAGTTTAACACCAACCTTTCATCACCACAACCGCTTCCTGTGATTAAAAATGCTCTTCAGTGCAGAGATGCTTCAAGCAGTCAATGAGTACAGTGCATAATTTGCCGAGAGAATCAGATGAACCCCTTGAAGCTGACACTTCAGATGCTTAGTGTTTCGGGATAAAGGAACTATTAGCTGGACTTAGGAAGACTCCAGACATGGTAGAGGAGAGGATGGGGAACTGTTGGAGCTTCACAAAGGTCTTTCATTTGGTTCATCTTTAAAATTACACCCACATTGTCATTAGAAGACTTTTTTTTAGAGCTGCCACGTGATCGCCAGTAAAAATGACCCGTGGCATGTGTGTGTGTGTGTGATCATCTGTACCCTGGATGAAATACTCTCTTTTCTAAACTGATGAATTTTAAGACGTGACCTTAGCCAACTAGAGCTTCATTTTTTCCTAATAAGTCACGAGCAAATAATGGATAGTGAGTTCAGCCCTAACAGCTGTATTTGGTTATCAGTAGTGGAGGCTGCTGGTGCCTGTTTTATATTTACTATAAACTGCATCTAGCCTGTTACAGACCTTTCTCCGAGATGATATTAACTTCAAATGGTTACATCCCATTAACTCCCATCAAGCCACCTTCAAAGGGTTTTAATGTGTGGGTGGGGGGGAGGTCAAATATATTTGTCAGATCTGTGGCTGAGAGTAACCACAATGAGTGACACCTACTGATTATTGCCCCTTTTACTGAAGTTGGCAGGAGGCAGTTGCACAATATTCTTACAACAAATTAAACAAGAGTCTAAACTGAATTTTCATCTTAAGCAAGAAACTGTTGCACAAATACTAAAAAGGACGTTTGGTAACATTTGACCCACTTTTCATTTAAAGTGGCATTGCTTTTGAAATTAGCATTAATTTATAGAACGTTTTCAACATAGTGTTCTCATCAAGTTGATTTAATCTTCATTACGCTTGACTTCTCTTTCTTTCTTTCCATGTACTTCATAGATTGCTGCCTCCTTGGTACTTAAATGATTTAATCAATATGTCTTCTTCTTTTCTACAGGATCAGTTTGACAACTTGGAGAAGCATACACAGTGGGGGATCGAATATTTGGAGAAGTACACCAAATTTGTCAAGGAGAGGTCGGAGATTGAAATCAGCTATGCAAAACAAATTAGGTAAGTACTCACGCTGACTTGTAATATATATTCAGGGGCGCGGGGCTGTAAGTAGGGTCATTTTTTTCCATGAAAGTGGCTTTGATTAAGAAAACCCCCCTCGGCAGCAGGATTTGACCCACTGAAGTGTCCTTGAAACGAAAGACTGGAGTCTTACCAGCTCAATAAGGAGTCGACCCTGACCTCTAACCTCCCTCTGGAGAGGGAGACTGAAATGAGAAATCCCAAATGGGAAGTGGTTCATTAGCTTTGTAATTATAATCAAAAAAATGATATTTTCACAGACATTTTTGCATTTCTTTTGGGTGGCCTTATTACTTCATGCAAAAGCTGAACAAACAGATCTCTCTTTATTTTACATATGAAAAGTCCCTCTGTCTGTCTCTCACTCCTGTGCATGCTCGCTCTCTCCCTTGTTGTTGTTGCTAGCTTCTGCTGCAGGCGAGAGGAAGTCAGGTTGTGGGGGGATGGGGTTGAGCTTGTGTTTCCATAGAGATTCATAGGTATCAGCATTATCAACCCCACGTCTGACCCAGATTTTTTTTTTTTTCTCCTCCAACCACATGTGTTAGCCCCGCCCCCCTCCAATCCTCCCTGCACAAACTCTGTTTGGGTGCACTCACTGATTTTCAAAGGCAGTAATGGAAGCATGAGCAGCCCTGCACTGAGAGGATGCATCTCCAAAACCCCCCTTTGCATCCCCACACAGTAGGAGAAACCCCCCAAATCCACAATCCTCATCTTTTAAAGAGGCCTGACAATATGGCTAATACTCTAAGTATTGACTACAACCCCCCCATTTCATGGTGACTAGCCAATACCAATGTAGTATTCACATAGAAACCCCAGGCAACTGATCCCCCACAGACCACACCACTCCTCCTTTTTGGAATTAAGTCAGCTTGATATAATAGGACTAGTAGTCTGTGTTTACATGCAAGCGTTAACCATGCAGCATATCTCTGACCTGGAACTTTTCACAGTAAAGACAGATGCTGTAAACAGAAATATACATTTTTATTCAACTGGTGTTTTGTTTTTTAGACGTGTTTTGATATCTCTTTTTCATCCTGTCTATTTTATGTGTTTCAAGAGCAATTATTTGATGAACAGAAAGTGTTCACAGATGCATTCAAAACTTCCATAAACATAAATTAGCTTTTGTCGTTGTAAACAACTTTAAGATAATTCGTAATTTTCTTCAAAATACATTGTAAAAGCTGAATTCAAAAAGTGTTAGCAGCGTTTTATATAACAAGAACTGTGGTCCAAAAATACATGCACACTCAGATTTATGCTTTTAAAAATACAGTTATTCCATAATTCAGTTATTCAGCATCTGTCTCCAGCTTGTTTATACAAAGAACGAGGACAGACTCATCTTGTCATGGCAGGTTGGCTTTTATTGAACTTTGGGCTCCACAGATGGTGCGGATGTTTTCAGTCACTGTGCTTATACAGAGGGCCTGCTGTCAAACTTGGACTGTATCTAGTGACACGCATACAGCCCCCCCCCAAACACACACACACACATACACATAGATACATATTTGCTCACTTGTCAAAAAAAAAAAAAAGGCTAAAATGAGGAAATAAGGATGGACAGACAGGATAACTTGAGTCACAGGCTTTTCCTGTGTCCTCAGCACACTTTGCTTCTTTGTTGCGGTGCTTCTTAACCATACCTTGAAGCTATTTATCCTTTGTAATCAACTTAGTTTGTGAAATCAGGTTTAATCTACAGCACGGTCAAACTAAAAGAAACAGAGCAAGGCTGTTATATCCAATAAACTAATTGAATTGGCCACTTTGATTTAGTCCTCTTCTGTCTCACCTGTGATGTTTGAGCTTCTCCCTTCTGTTCTTCCCTTTTTAACAGGGGTAACAGGCCTTTTCGTGGTTTACATTTTGACATGTCAGATCATATGAAGCACATGTGTATTTAAAAACTTTCCATGTAACTGCAAAGTTCATAACTCGAGTTTTGCTAACGCCTACTTCTTGTTATGACTCATTGGAACGTTTAGTCATGAAATGATTATTTGATTGCATCAGTTTACAGTAATCTAACTTCTTTGTCAATCAGTGGACATTATAAGCCATTTTTTATGCACAAATGCTAACTGTTAGTTTCAGCGCTAATCTTATGAGTTACAAGTGTTACCTCTGTATGATAAAAAATGCTGCTGTGTAAAAAAAATTTAAGATATTTGCGAGTTAGAGGATAGTTATTACTGATGCTCAGCTTTATAAGTGAGGAAGACCAGCTAATATGATAAAATTGGATAGATATTTTAAAAGTTTTTCAAATTGTAACTTGTCTTACCACTTGAATGTGTTCTGTGGTCATTACAATGCTTTGTAACATTTCTATCACCATGCCATCTACACACTGCCCTAATCCATAAATAATCCTCTTTCACTGCATTGGTGTAAACATGCACAATGCTTCAGTCTAGCCATGCAGGGCATTGCATTAATGCCTCCTCCTCCTCCTCCTCCTCCTACTCCTCGCCCGAATTCCAGTCTGGCATAATCCATAACACAGTGGGACTAAAGTCCTGCCAACAAAAGAGACTGGGTGAGGGTGAAAAAGTGTCTGTCTTTACAGTTGTTACAGTTTGTAGCAGCCGGATCTTGCATCATCCCACAACCAGACACACTTAGCATAAACTTTCACCCAACAAAGCTTGTTTAAATCTCTTAAGTGCCAGCTGCTGGCTTAATTTTGATAAGTTTGGTAAATATGCTATTGACAGATAAAATCTGTCTGTGAGCGGCTGGATGAGTCAGTTGGAACCAGCACTATACTTAGAGATGAGGTGTGAAGGACAGGGAGTAAAATAGACCAATAGATCTGCCTAGCAACAGTGCAAACACCACTGGGGAGGGGACGTGTGGGGGATGTCGGCAGAGCAAGCTGGATCTAGTGCAGACACATGTAACATGTATTTTTTTTTTGCACGTGCATTATTTATTTCAGCAGGAATTTTGCATGCCTTTTTGCAAACTGCACATGCTTAAGCATTTAAATTCCATCAATGAATAAACTCACAACAGAGGAAGTGACCACAACTGACCGCAGTGTTTTAAAAGCCGCTGCTCTGATTTACAACAATTAGTTTTCTTCTGATATGAAAAATGGACAGGTGTATTATATTTTTTTCTGACGTGCAAAGAATTGTTACAAACTATTATTATTATAATAGGATTTGTCTCAACACCACTTGGCTGTTTTTAACTTGACAACAATGCTCTCTGATTGGTCAAAGGATCCTGAAGGCATAAGCACACAATGTGCACCCAAATCCATCAAAACATACTGCATGTTATTATGTTCTGTTGACTGAGTAGCTTTGAAGCAGAGCATCAGCAGTCGGGTGGTGAGTGTCTCACACTGTCAGGATGAAACAAAGGTAACATGAAGTACTGTCGGCTGTCAAGCAACACGACAGTTGGTAGGTCTAGACAAGGACGTTGAAAGACTGTCATTATCACAATATTACCCATTCATGCACAGCGAGTGACATCTTTCATCCTTACATGACTGTGTGTACTATACGTCTCATTTTTTTGCTCCTCCTCCTCCCCTTTACACTGCTGTCATCTCGTGCCACTAACATGCAGCCTGAGTCAAAACAAGGGCAATGGCTGCATAAGGAAAGCATGCCTGTTTCTGGTGACTGGTTCTGCATGCATACTCCTGGGGGGCAATGATTTATGACCTGAAGAGAAGAGAGGGGGTAGTAGTTGCAAGAGCAGAAAGCACTCTGCTGGATTGAATGGTGTAGTGGATGATCCTTTGGCAGGTCTATAAGGGCATTATAATAATGGAAATGATGCACAGCTTACTGCAGACTGTGCTCTTAGGAAAGATACTGTAAGAAATGTCTGACAAGACTGCACTCTTTGTCTTCACAGGAATTTATCAAAGAAATATCAACCTAAGAAGAACTCTCGAGAAGAGGAAGAGAGCAAGTAAGTTAACGGATGTAGCATGCAAAATATAATAAAGGAATATTTCAACATTTTGGAAAATATATGCAAAAAATTTAGATTCTTTTAAGGAAAGTTATGTGAGTCAGGACATATTCAGTCACATAATGCTCCACAAAACTATGAACTGACATTTTTCTTTATATATGCAAAGCTAAGCTAACTGGATGCTAGCTGTAGCCTTGTGTTTGACATACAGATTTGAGATTTGGTATTGATCAAATAAACTTTTTTGCCAAAATGCCAAACTGTTCCTTTAACATGTTTCCTTCTGAATCAAGTCTCTCCCAATTCAAATCAAAACTGCTGCTACAATTACCACTTTTTCAAATAAATAAAAAAAGTCTGTCTCTTATATGACATCACTTCCGGCGTCTCACCAGGTACACCTTCTGTCGAGCCTTCCTGACGACCCTTAATGAGTTAAATGACTACGCGGGTCAACATGAGGTGATAGCGGAGAACCTGACGTCTCAAATCATCACAGAACTTTCGCGCTACCTACAGGAACTCAAGTCTGAGAGAAAATCGGTGAGACATCTTTTTATGCTCACACTGAGTTGTGCCCTCTGCATGTCAAATGTTGTGATTGCAGTTCTTTGTATGAGTTTTTCCCACCTCATGTGGATTTTTTCTCCCCATGCAAGTGCTTCAAATCTAACATTTACCTCAGACAGTGATGCAAAGATTCTGTAAAAGAAACAGAAGAGCTGGCCTACAAGAAAATTAAGACGCCGGCTCCCTCTGTATGCTCTATTCAGCGTGAGCTGAGGTCATTGTGGAACAAATATAGATACACCCAGAGGCTTGCCAGAAGTGAAGAACATGACTGACTGAGTCCTTTTTATGGAACAAAGTCCTCATCTCTCTATCATTACAGGCCTATTTCTCTCTTTTAAAACCAACTTACAGAAATTGCTGCACCACACACTATTTTTTGACAGTGAAGTCACTTTCTTTTCTTGCCATTATTAGTGATTTGGGAGAGCGGTGGACCTGCACAGCATGATTCATAAATAAGAGTGGCCATTAAATGTATAGAGATGGTGGAGGAGCGGATAGAAAGCTAACCAGCTGGAAAAAAAAAGTACTCTCTGAAAAAATCTGTCATTGACTCTTGGTCATGGGAGTCCAGCTGAGTGAACTGAAGTGAAAAACCAAACCCAGAGGACTACTCAAAGGCACACTGACCTTTTTTGGAGTATATTTTTATTTGCACAACTGCTGACATACCGAGTTGCTGCACTGGCTACACTACTTAAGTACAGGAAACCCTGGGTACCATTGTTAGTAATCAGTTTTGATTTTAAACAAATTTTGGTGCAGTAAATACAGAGAGAAAGGGGATTTCCAGTGCTTTTGAAGGGGAATCATCCTTCCCCCTCGAGGCCTGTTTTGCTCCTTTGGGTTTGCTGTAGTCTGACTTAGTTTGGCTTTGAGTTGCATCTGGGTGTCCTGATTTAGGATCCGTGCAGAGGCCCCTGCAGCCCGCAAGCTGCATTATGTCACTCTGACATCCCTGTTCCTCTTCATTTTGCAGCACTTGTCCTTTTTTTTAAATTTAAGAGTACCTCTGTTTCCCTTTCCTCGGTTTTTGGTATTATTTCTCCATAATTTCTCCATTGCAACCCTTATTTGTTTCCTCTTTTTTAATAGTTGGTCATGTGCCTGCCTCCCCTGACGAAACAACAGCGTCTCTTCAGTTAGCCACTGCAAAGGGGTTTTCCCTCTCATCATGACCCCATAATTTAGTGTGTCTTTTCAGAACAGAGAATCATTTCATTTAAATAAATTGAACAATTATCTTCTTAATAATATTCAGAACAGTGTCCTCATGGAGTAAATGTAACCCTTTAAGTTTTTGCTATTTTTTATTATTTTGATTTTTATATCAGAGACACACTAATGCTTTTCACACTCTGATGAATTATGGAAAAATGACATTCTTTGAGATTGAAAAGGTTATAAAATAATAACCTGAACACAAGCTACAAATAAAAGACGTTTCAGTTGACCTTTTTACAGATTTTTTTTGTTTGTTTCAGAGTCAATCTGTAGAAAATACCACACGGTGGTTGTAAAGCTTTCAAACTCATGACTTCCCCAGTTTCTCTTCATTGTTTTCTCTGGTTTCATTCACATGAATTTTTAAGAGCCACTCAGTGCTCTGTCTGTTGTAGCTTCTTTTTTTTCCATTTGTGTCGTTGTCAGACAAAGCTGTGCAGGCAGACCCAGACAGTGGGATTAGAGGAGGGTCTGGGCCTGCCCCTCCTGGCTTTATAGGGAGCTTATTGGACAGGTAATATCCAAAGTACAAAACCAGAAGCAGGGGGAAAAAAAACTCATTAGTTTCTCACATGGGGTTGTTTTATAACTCTCTCCACCTCCCTTTGCTGTTTCCCTGGGTGAACCTCTTGCTAAGCTCAGCTTGGGGTGGCATAGGAGGTAAGGCCAAGAATGTTGCATGAAAGGATTTTATTTGAGAGCAGATTTACTTTTTTTTTAGTAGAAACTTGTTTTATAGGTCAGTCTACTTAGTTTAATGTGTTATGCAAACATATTTCAGCCACAAAGCTCTGATTTTAAAGGCACAGAAAAAAAACCATTCAGAAATGTTTTATCATGACTTTAACATTTACTGCTGTTTGTTTACGGCCTAATAGTATAATAGGAGATGATGAAGAGCAGGCAGGGTTAATAAGGGATGAAGAGCCTAAGTCTCACTGCACTGAGATTGTGCTGAGGAATCATAATAAGGTGTTCGGTCAGCACAGTGCTGTCTTTACCAGGCCTCTGATCACAGAGCTTAAGTATCCTCTCTAATGAGGTCTGATAATGACCCTTAAACACTCAGACCTCCAGAGACTTCTCACTCACTGAAACATTTCTGTTATTACACAGCATTTTGTTGTGTATATCAGTGTGAATTTGTCCAATATGTGCTCTTTTGCACCCACTTGTTAAGTGTCAGGAGTTTCTTCTTTGTTATCCTGCTCACTTGCTAGAAAAAAAAAGAGAATATACCTTTTACAGCTCTAATAGCCCGGAAATAAGCACTGCATTTAGCGAAAAGTCAGCTAAAAACCATAATGGACTGTAAAACATCTTTAGGTGGGTTTGGCAGAGGACACTGCCCTCATTTATTTCTCGGAAGCAGAGGAGAGAGATGCAGCCGCAGTGTAAGGATGAGAGAACAATGTGTCTCTCTGGAGTGGCCTCACATGCCTTCTTGTGTTAAGTAGAAAGACAAATAAGAAGCAGGGAAGAGGCAGAAGCATCTCAGTCCAGGAGGCGGTATCACTGCGTTCAAACCACTGTCTAATGGTTTAAACATGAGGAGAAAAGTTCTCAGTGGAGCATTAAAGACGTTCAGTCATCTCTGTAGATCTTTTATGACTTGTGGCTATGTCTATACCTAATGATCAGATGTGTTGACAACTGTACAGGACTGCAGGTGCACATTCCTATGAACCAAATCATGTCAATGAGTGACTAACAGTTCAGCCTGTGTGTACGCACAGGTGTACCACTTCACACGAGTAAACTCAGAGGCCCAAATGTGGTGCTAGAGCGCAGATTTTGTTCCTCACTTATTTATCAAGTGGCAGAAGGTGTTTGTTGATTTTCTGTCCTAATCCACCACCTGTCTCTGTTTTGCTTTAAATTCAACACACAGTCTTTTTTCTGAATGTATACATGGAGGGGACAGCTTGTGAGTCAGGCATGTTGTGTGTCACACCAGGCCTACATGTCTGACACAGTGCCAGCATGTCTGACACTAATGCAGGGAAATTAGAGAGGCAGTGAAGGTGGGCATTGGGCAGCAGACACTCTAGTTCATGCTTGAGACACCATATTATGCAGGTGGTGTTGTTTGTGTGTGCATGCAGAGAATGCAGAGAAATTGTCTTTCTCTTTGAATTGTATTGATTAAAATCTTTCAAAACACAAGTCCACAGAGTCACAGTTGTTTGTAACCTCGTGTATTCTTAAGGGCTTTGGTTCTGTTTCAAGTGTTTTGGTACCTGGAAGGAGTCTGATAGTCTTTGTTGTAACAGGAAATGCATAATAGCAGGGACTAGCATTAAGAACTGAGTCATAGCACAGAGAGCAGTCCTGCTTCGCATTATTAACTAAATATTAAATCTGGTGACTCTGATCTAATGTGCTTTGTTGGATAGTGATCGTATTTTCCAATCCCACTTTTATTACAGCGGCAAGATTTATGTAGTAAGAGCTTGGAGTCAGCATCAAGAATTTCTTTGCGTGTTCAGTTCAGCTTTTTCTCTCACAACGTGTATTTGAAACGGCTGAGTCGCTGAGAGTGGCAGCTCCAGGTCACCGACCTGCTGAAGTACCCCAGATGTCTCTGACAGTGCCAGCAGTCTCATGCTGTTACTGACAACAACGTATGGGAGAAAGATGGGGTGTGTGTTCTTCTCATTGTGCCAATTATACCCTGCAGTCTGTGAATATGAAAACAGAGACGCTGTGACACACTGCAGAACATCTGCGTGAATCGCTGCAGCATTCAAACCTGCATCACAGATGGCTGTTTGTCACAAACGATGATGCAACCCTTTTTTATATCTAAAAATGAGTGAGCTCATGCGTCTTAGTTAGGTAAGGCGAACACAATGCGATCGGTGCATTTTCATCTTCCAGCAGGGTCTTGTGAAAACGGTTGAGCTGTTTGGGGAAGAGTGTCAGTGCGGTTTGTTTATCTTTGCAGTAATGGAAGATATGTTGATGCAGACAGCATGGGATGCTGGATAGTTTTCAGATATGTTGTCATGGAGACAAATATTTACTTGAAAGCATTCTTAGCAGCAACAATGATTCATGGAGTGTTGTGAAAAGACCTTCTTCTGATATCTTCACTGTATCTTATCGTCATTTTGAGATACTTCAGAGTTTATCACTGAAAATTATTGTTCTTATCAAATAGGAATTTGAAGGTCAGGGTCTTGATGGTAGTTGAAACAATAAAATGCTTGTAGGCTTTGTTTTCCCGTTTTCTGTTAAAGCTCAAATACTTCCTCTGAAACACTGGAGCACTTCCTTTTTTTACCCAGCTTCCCTCGAAACTTTGGGAAATGAGAAGTGTGAGGACTTGAGGTAAACCAACTCCCATTCTCACTTACTGCTCTCATGTTCCTATGTACCGTGTTAACCAGGTGAGTTTAACCTTTAAGGTTCCTGTGACAGTTTTAATTTCACATCCTTTGCTTGTGTGTTGGAGTTAGTACACAGAATACTGAGGACTTTCTTGTGCCGGCCAAAGTGCTGAAATGCAAGTACAAGCAACAGCTCTCTTTTCTTTATAATGGCCTCTGCTGTTATTGAATAGCAGCATCGATATTCAGCTCAGCTACTGACCCTCGCTTCCGCAGTCTGCATAACCAGGGGATACCTCATTGATAGTCAAGTCTCCATTACATTTTCGGTTAAATCTGATTCTTTTTGGATTCTTTTTGGCAGATTAACATGACTACAGGCATTAGAGGGATTATTTGTATGCTACCAGTAATCACATTCTGGGTTCACATCAACAAATTTTTCAAAATTGGTGCACGATGTTTCCAGGGAAGCTGGCTGTGATCCATACAGAGAGCTGTAGAGATGTGCTCTGCTTCTGGGCCAAGTGCTCTGGTCCCCTGGAGTGAGATGGGCCAAATGAGGCCTTTCACAGAAACACACAGCGTATGTGCTGTGTGCAGCAGCTGCCCCTTTGCCTGGCGTAAAATGCCACACTTGGCAGTGCCAAAATTTACTGTGAACTGTCCCCCAGTATTACAATATCTGGCACCTTATATGCTTGTTTTTCTAATGGTATTTTCATGTAAAGCCTTGCCCTGCATGTAAAGTCTTAGTGCTATTGTAGAAGTTTGCCTTTTGCTGTTACTCGTTTTACTTTCTCATCTAACAGTTTTAACTATTATGTTTAAATATTATCTATTTGGTTTGTTCACTGACAGGCTGGTAACACATCTATGAAATTGCTAATGCTGTTGGTATTTATTTAACAGAAGAGCTAAATGTTCCCAAACAGTGTAATGATAAACAAGTAGAACATTTTCCATGTTTATCATCTTGATTTGTTGAGGTTATATGCTAACGTTTGCCTGTTAGCAACAAAAGCAAAGCACAGTTGAGGCTGAAAGAAATGTCAAAACCAAATAACTCGACAAATCAAAAATTTGACCTGATGATGGATAAAGTCATCCTAACATAACATTTCAAATATGATCGATAGTTGTTGAGATATTTCTGTCCGAACCAAAGTGGACCAATAAACTGAATGACATTTAGACGTTGCCATCCGTAGAGCCGTGCTGTTAGCATGAGACTCGAGCAGAAAGCACAGAGGTCTGTTTCTTCTCACGGCACAAACCTTGCCGTTGGCACCGTGACATGTGACTTTGCAGCTTCAATAAAAACAGCTTCTGTTCAACTTTACCACACTCTCATTTCTCCCTTGGTAGTCTTTGTGAATTGATCAACAGAACATTTGACCTTTTTTTTTACTTTATTTAAATCTCTCCTTAGTGTAAAGTCTTCATTCAGTTACTTTGTGTATTGGAGCTGAATTAATGTTTGTGGAAGTGTAACACTCTCTAGGGTTGTAAAACACAGTGTTGGTGCACCTTTGTCAGACCGGTGGCCTCTGATGTGGTTGATCTTTAATCAAATAGACTTAACAGCCATTTGCTTGAGCTTATACAAATCTCTTAAGCTTGTGCTAATATTTTTTTATGTAGCTACACTATAGGGTCTTTTTAAATTTGCCCTACTTTCTTAGTTCACATTAATACTGTCACAGTGTGAGTAATATTCATGGCTTTTAATGGCATGGTTCAGACTCTCAATCCAGCTGCCTCTAATTTATTATCCCTTGTACTATGTCAAGGTCATGTTCACCTGTTTTTTTAATTCCCTTAAGCTTCTGAATACTATGATAATGTTTCTAATGTGTTTTTCTCTTCCCTACTCCTCTGACAGCATTTCCACGATGGGCGTAAGGCGCAGCAGCACATTGAGAGCTCGTGGAAACAGCTGGAATCAGTAAGTGACCCAATTAATGTTCAGTAGTTTATTAATGATAATTGCCATTTGTCACATTAGTTCAGTAACTCACAAGAGATGAAGCAGAACAAAATAACTATGTCATGACTTGTACACAATGACTTACTTCTTATCTCCCCTGTCACTAAAGCTTCTCTGCAACTTCAATTCTGGTGCAATTGTTTATTTTTTGTGTTATTTTAGACTAAAAACTATCAGGCTTTAAAAAGTTCAAACAAGATCCATTATAAAAAACAGCATTATGAACTAGAGAAAAATGTGGCTCTAACATTAGTATATAGTTGCATTATTATTATAACACCATCACAATTTTTAGAATAAATATACAGTATGGTCCTAAACTTGGAACTTGTCAAATCCAAATCTTTTCTCGTTTCTTATTGATTCCAATCAGGTTTATCATTGTTGTTATTTGCATGTAACTGAAGTTTTAAATAACTTATCAGTTTTTAATGGCTAAGAAAGCTATTTTTTAGTGGCAGTCTAACTTTTGTTTTATATGTTGCTGTATTTATCATAGATATTGGTTGAAGAAAGGATAAAAACATGTATAAAACTGTGCAAAGATGATCTATCAACCTTTATCCCTCAAAGATTTATAATCAATCAGTCATCAAATTTGGCGCCACATAATGCCAAAGCACGTGAGGCCACATTCAGTTATGGAGGAGCTGTGTGACTGTACAATACATCATTATCAAAAACGGATGCTTCTAAAAATGGTTTTACATGGAAAAAGAAATGAACAGCAGAGGGCCGTCCACGGAGCCCTGAGGGACCTCCTGTTTTGTCTCTGCAAGAAAGCTCCAACAATTTTAAGATTTCTTTTCCTCAGAATGAAGAGAAGGACGTGGCTCTAAGTATGGGAAGAATAAACATACAAGCATACATGTATATAGTGTGACATACACCCAGTCTGACTCCATCAGGATGGAATTATAAGGATAAATAATGTTATAAAGCCATTACATGCTTTATGTTATCCTCCCCTTGAGTGGCAGGTGATAATGTTAAGAATGCCAAAAATCCAAAGAATTTGGGAAGAAGAAGTAGAAAAAGAGATAAAAAGTAAATTACACTTGAAAATCAGTTGTGCATTGTTTAAGTTGTAAGAAGTTGGCCGGACTAATGTTAAGTTTATAAAACCTTATTGTGTAACTTCAAGTTTTGTTAAAAAATTTAGATAGGAGAAATCGAGGAGTGTCTTGTGCTTAAGTGAAGGAGCTGAAGGAAAGATTGCACAAAACTCCACTTCTTATCTCTGCCAGGCTCCTTTGACGGGGGAGAAAAAGAGTGTGAGAGTGATGCATAACTGCCTTGTCCTCCTCAAAGTTCTCTGTGCATTCAATGATCCCATTGTGTGTGAGGCAGATAGGCATAGTTCAGAGTGCACGACAGCCCAACAAACACTGATTGTTTCGCTCGCGGGGTCGAAAGAGGGTTGAATGAATGCTTGTTTTTCTGTACACAAATAACCACTATGAACATTTGTTTAATCTGCAGGCTGCAGACTTTAACAGACCCCGTTGCTGTGTCAGTGACAATCTGACCCCTGTCGCACACAATGCTTTGCCTGAAATCTATATGACGTATCTGTACATGTTATGACGTTCATTACTATGCTTAATTAAATGTCAAGTTATATAGTGTTTCCTGCTACAGTTCATGGTGGGAAATTCCGAATTTTGAATCTATGATGATGTTGAATTTGGATTTTTCTCTGTTTTTTCAGTGTAAAAGAAAGTTTGAGAGGGACTGTAAAGAGGCAGACAGAGCGCAGCAGTACTTTGAGAAGATGGATGCTGACATTAACGTGACTAAGGCTGACGTGGAAAAGGTATGTGTCATCTCAATCCAGTGCAGCAGCCTCGAATCGAGTGGGTTTGTCCTTTACCCTCCATGCTTAACACAATTGCCTGGCCTTTCTCACTCTCCCACCTCGCACCCTCCCCTTTATCTCGCCATTTTCTTTCACATTTTTTTTTTTCCTTTCCATGCTCCCCCAGCCCTGACTTTTCATTCCACTGAGACCAAAAGACAACAAAGATTGAGTGACCATGTGTTTAATGCCAGCCGCTGTGTGTAAAAAGCTGGCATTGTCTCTGCAGCACACTGATCTGGTGTTAAACAAAGCTGATAACAGCACTGAGTCCTCATTATCACTGTACAGCAGCCACCAAACACTGTGCTGCTCTGAATGGGCCCTTTGGTGCCTGTGTGTGTGTTTATGTGTGTTGTGGATCATACATTTCATTTGACTTTTTATTTTTTCCATCGTACAGAACCTAAATATACTGTTTGGTCTTTTTGTTTTTACATGTCCTTTTTTTAATAAACCAACACATGCATTTTTCATGCGTTTCTCAGGACTTGTAAACCAGTGCCCCCTGGGTCTGTAGCTGATGTCATTTCCTGTTGTCATAACCGATTAAAAGGGCCCTCAACATCTCAGCCTTTAGCCCACACAGCTCCCACCCCCGCAAGGCATCATGGGTCAGTAGCACGTGTTCCTGCTGCTTCATCAGCTGTTGGAGCAGAGCTCAGGCTCAGAGTTGACACAGTTCAGACCCGATTATTATGCAAATATAGGCCGGAATAACGAGCCTTTCTGCATTCTGGACATTCAGCCAAAGAGCGACAATAGTCTTAGGCTAACACTGAACTCAACTGGAAAAACCCGGCACAGCAGCTCAAGAAACTAGTCTTGAAACAAGAGTGGTGTTGTGTCTGATTACAGTTATTTCATTTATTGAAGCATGAAAGACTCAGCACAGAACTCACTGCTGTATTACTTTGCTTTCATTGAGTTAGCACCACTGTTAGCATTTAGAGATAATTTTAAAAGCCTTTTAATGTGTCACAGTCTTCAAGAATGGAGATGGTTTGTGTGGTTTTAATGCCAAAATGCAATATTTTAACTGAGATCTTATTCTCACTATTTTGGCCATTCTGACTTTTGGTCATAATCACTTTCCATTCACCAACTTTGCTGTCAAAAAGGACAGACTCAAGCATTTTAAAATCATTTATTTAGTATTGAGGTTTATTTGGAAAACTTTAGAAGACTCATGCTTGGCCTGATGTACTCTTTTCCACAAATTCCAAATCTATTATGAAGGTAGTGAAATGACACATAGTCCGAATGGCCAAAATTGTCAGAATAACACCCAGGTTGAAAAATACTGCAGCCAAATTTTCCTCTCAAGAAATTCTCAGAGAAAATGCAATTTCCTTGAAAAGTTGGCATCAACAAAATATTAAATTGACAAGGTGTTTACTCAAGATGAAAATGCAAGATGAATTTTAAGATGTAGTGCAATATATAAAAGCTAATGGCTGCACTGAAAGTAGTAAATTAATGTATAAGTCTTATTTATAGATTATAAAATAGCTTGCAAAAATGTAAACTGTATGAGAATCTTACAGGAACGGCACTTTGCTCCTTAAACTTAAAAAAAACTTAACTTCAACTTAGTTTTTCAGTTTCTCTCCCTGTTTGCAGATGTATAGATCACTCCAAAGATATATTTACTTTCTCATTCGCTGTTCTTTTCTGTGTTTGTGTCTTTATTGACTGACCTCAGCTCTGTTTTACACCCACTTTCTTATCCATTATTCAGAAATGAACTTATAATAGAAAAGGTTGCATTCCCTCAGGTCAGACACTGTGGAAGACCATTGACTTTTCTCCACACATGCTTTTTTAAAATTCTTTTCTCACGTGTTTTTCTAACAGATATTTTATTGGTATATGTTTCCCTGATTACAACTGTGCTATTATTGATCAGCTATGAGTCCAGAACAAGTGTGTAAACATGTGGATTTATAAAAAAGACAAAGGAAGTGTGTGTATGTGTGTGTTTTATTTAGTAGCTGTCTGCCAGTTTTGTCAGTCTGTGCTGCAGCTTGTGGATGCTTGTAAAGATATCTTTAGCTCAGGAGCTCATGGAGTACATTGTATGCGCTAATGCACTTTTGTCATTACGTTGACTACATCACATTGAAAGTAAAGCAAATGTCAAATTTAATTTTTAAAGTTATCAGTTTTGGGTTTTTTTTGTTTTGTTTTTTGGTAATAAGCAAATTTGATCATGCAACTAAGCACCAGAAAAGAACAGATAGTGTGTCCCAATGTGTTTTTTTCTGGCAAAACCTATTTTCACCTCATTATTTTTAGGGCTTCTAAGAATTCACCACCAGAGAAGATGACACGTCAACATCTCAGCCTAGTTTGTACGTGTTAGCCACAGTTTCAGCCTCACGTTGTATGTGCTGCTGGGTTGGTAAGATGCACGATAGGAAAGGAAGAGAGTGAGAGACAGTCAGGCTGCACATGTTTAGAGACATAGTTGTGTGTGCACTTGTGTCTTTGTGCATCAGTATCCTGTGGCCAATCCAGAATTTGATCTGTTACTGATGAGGAAATTACCGCAAACTTCTCAGCAACGTTGCCTGTAAATTGGACATCTTTTGTCGAGCTCTAGGGAGTTTGTGATGTGATGTCTCCCTGTAATTTTAAAAAGCTGCTGTTTGTTGAGCTGAGGTATTGTGGTTTTTCTCTGCAGCTGGAGAAAACCTCTAACTATTCCCTGTCCCCTTCTGGCAAAGGAAGCCCTCAATTTTGGGTTTGGATTCACAGCCCAAATATCCACAAAACCTGTTACGGTTCTTTGAGGGACCCCCGGCCCTCACACACAGGCACACACACACACATACATTGACAGATTTCCCTTGTGGAGATCCCCTGTCAGAAAGCGTAATTAAAAAAAAACCAGTTCCCTCGTCTCTACTTGTGCTCCGCTTCTTTCAATTACACAAGACATCAGTGTACGAAAAAAGTGTTATAGTGGTGGTTGTGTTTGTGTTTACTGAGATACTGACTTCCCTTTTGAGTGACGACTGGCCTGGTGGTCCAGGAAGTGCATCTATGGCAACTTCTTGTTTAGCTGGAAACGGCTAACAATCCTTTTCATTTTTTGTTTGTGTGTATGTGTGTGTGCGTTTTGTGTATCTATTTTATGCTATGCCTTGAAGCGAAGTTCCCACAAGGTAGGTTCGGCAGACGGAGAGCCTGTTGTATCTGTGGGAACACACACTGTCTCGACTTTTGTCTCGATAAACACACACACAAACACACACACACACACACACACACACACGTGCTCTCCTGTAGAGTCTGAAACACAGCCTCGACCAGGTCCCTGTTATGTAACACGCCCTGTCCTGTCTGACTGTGATCTGCTTTCCCATACAGTGGCTTGTCTGGCTTTTTTTCTGCGCAGTGCCTTCTCACCCTGAGGTATCCATGTGTGATGTAAGAAAAATGAAATGAGAGAAATTCCGAACATGTTGCAAGAAGGCCAAACCTTTGAAGTCAACTTTCATTGAAATTTTTCATCCCTCACTCTCATTTTTGCTCCTGATTACATAGATAGATAGATAGATAGATAGATAGATAGATAGATAGATAGATAGATAGATAGATAGATAGATAGATAGATAGAAAGATAGATAGATAGATAGATAGTGTGCTGTATATCTAAGCACACACGTGTAATATGCAGAGGCCTTTTTAACAGAAAAAGACTGGTGATTTCCAGAGAATGACAACAGGATGTGATGTGGCTGCAGGCACGGCAGCTTGCAATGAGGTTTCATTGTCTGCCAAGTTACCATGGAGATGATGTGTACCCTCATCATCTCTGAAAACACTCAGCACACTTTGCATGCACCTACACCAGCAAAGCACATGCCCAGAAAACCCAGAATTGCATGCTCACAGGCCCACACGTAGCTTTTTTAACCAGCTGGACTTTCACATGTGCTTTTTAGCTTCTCTCTAGATTTCACATTCCTTTTTTTTTTTTTTTTTTTTCTGGAGGCTGTGATTATCATTTTCCACTGAGGTATTAACTATCATCCCTCTTATGCTGGAAATAATATGCCTTTGTGCCTGACGAGTGTCTCCGCTCTAACGTCTTCCTTTTCTTCGTGGTATCTCGTCTATTACTTACCCATATGTGTATGAGTGTGAGAGACTAAACTCTTGCCTCAGAGGTGTGTGTGTGGGTGAAAACTGGATGAGGTCCTTTAAATGTATCCCTCAGGACCGTGGAAGATTATTGTTATGTTCCCTCTTACCCGAACCCTGCCTGCACACAGTTACGTGGCTGCAGTTTTTTTTTTTTCTCTTTTTAATTGTGCATCTGCATTCAGTTGACTAAATGCAATCAGAAGTTCACAAGGTGAGCCTTTGTTATACATGACCAAATGAAAACACTATTTATATGTGGACACGCCACAGAAAGAGGAAACAGATATGAGTACTTAGCTCCACAAACCCACTCACACACACACACGCATGCACACACACATACCCCACATGCTGTCTAGCTGAGATAATCTCATCTCCATCTGCTTGCCTTGGATCTGTAATAGGCTGCTCCTGCTGCGTTTCTGACTGCCTGCCTTAACTCCCCGAGTCTAAACTAGCTTAAAATAATCAACATTATCAACAGTAGAGATACGCCAGACTGGCTGGGCAATCAAAATCCAAATCCCTCCACTCTGCAGACGGCGCAGACTGTAGTTTATCTTTGAATATGTTTATTCTGGCCTATATACAGTTGAGCCAAATGCCAGTGGATGTTGCTGCTGCCCGACTTAGATCTTCACCTGTGACCGTGCGTTCAGCTTTATGTTTATGTGTGTACATGTGCATGCATGAACACTTGTATGCACAAATGTGTCAACTCATGTAGGTTTTTATGCTCTGGCTGCGTGTATGTGTGTGTGCGTGTGTGTGTGTGTGTAACCCATATGTCTGTGTTAATCAGGGCACACTGAGGTTTAGTGAAGAGAGCATGTCTCTGATGTGCATGTTTGTGTTGTGTTGTTTTTCCTTCAGGCACGACAGCAAGCTCAGATGAGGCACCAGATGGCTTCCGACAGTAAGAGCGATTACTCCTCCTACCTGCAAAAGTTCAACCAGGAGCAGAATGAACATTACTTCACAGTTATACCCAACATATTCCAGGTAAATACGAGAGCAAAAGGTCTGTTTCTTATGGTTGCAGACGATTCTGACGAGAGGACTGTTGACCAAACCTATAATTAATTAGTGTTTCCTCTTTTGAGGTCACCACCCAGGCATTTTATATCTTTTTTTAACTTTGTGTTTGTCATTTCTGTCTCTCAAAACTCTGCAACTGAAACTGACCACTGATGGAAAAGTATGCCACAATGGAGCATTCATGTGCAATCATTAGTTAGTTAATTTGCAGCCCACCGCCCCCAACTTCCCTCTGGGTCGAGTGCTAAAAATAAATATCATTATGAGTAAGCCAGTTATTTTGTATAAGCTATTTGGTGTGTTTCATTTTGACAGATTGAGAGTATAAAAAAAAAATGTTCATATCCATTATCTTTGAGTTTTCACTTCTAACACTAGTGCTGTTTTTTGAAAGTAGGGTCATTTTAAAAAGATGGAGGGTTGTATTTGTATAAGAGATTTTCCAGATGGTATGAAAAATCTTCGATGCTCCGTATCAAATGAAAGCTCTTCCAGTTTGATTCCAAACTCAGTGTATCATTTTCAACACAAAACCTGTCTGCTAAAAATCTTGACCTGTAACAAAAGCTCACAAAGCTCATACTTGCATATAAATATTGTTTTTTTTTTAATGTAGAAACTTCAAGACATGGAGGAGAAAAGAATTGAGAGGATAGGAGTGTGCATGAAGACGTTTGCAGACGTTGACCGCCAAGTGCTACCCATCGTGGGGAAATGTTTAGACGGGATGACAAAAGCCGCTGAGTCCATCGAGCCCAAGACCGTGAGTATGCGGAGTAATATATAGATGCAAACACACCCCCCCATATGGGACATATTACTCACTCAACCAGGGTGTCAGTCACAACCTACACACTTGCTGCTAAGATCTCATTTGAGCAACAAGTGTGCCAGTGGATTGTTGCTCTTGGGGCTTTTTATTGAAAATACAGACATCCCACCTGTGAAGAACAAAGTGCAAAGGGGAGATTGGATAGGATAGAAAGGATTCTTTAAGTTATAACAGGAAATTATTCAATTTGTGTTGATATCCATTTTATGCACATGTTGTATTTGCTTGGAAGCAACTCCTGGAGCTTTGTATAGCCTCTCTGTATTTTTTTGAACCATTTTTTTGTGATGTACTGTATGTATACATCAGTGCACTCAACTGGAGGTATAATATTGCTAAAGACCCCAGTCACCCTTTTCTCTATTACCTGCATTCATTTCTGTTAAAAAAAACAGAACATATACGCAGGTACCGGTACATTTATGATAGACTAATATCATCAGATTTTATTGCCTGACTGATAAATGGGTTATGCTCTGAAGCAGATGAATAATATCCACTCAAGCTCCAGTAAATGGGCTAATGGCTGTTACAGCCTGATTTTCAGCCTTAGATGATGTTGAAAATTTGGGGTAAATGGTTGTGACTGAGGATGAAATGAATAGATGCATTACTCACAGTATGGGCTGTGTGTGTCCTTCCAAAAGACTGTCCACTCTCGATACACAAAATCTTGTGAAAGCAGTGCTGAGTATTCACCGTCAAGCATGGCTGCAGTCCATTCAATTTAAAGAAGTAGTTTATTTTCAGCATTATGCTTATTCACTCTCTGGCAGAGAAGATTAATCGCACTTATGTGTCAAAACTGTGAATATGAAGCTGTTATGAGAAGCTGGTCAGGTAAGCTCAGCATTAAGAAGGAAAAATGAGGGAAAACAAGTAGTCTGCTGGTTAAACCTTTAAAAGGTGAAATGTGTACACATGTGACCAGAATAGTCGAGCCAGTGACGTCACTAGCTGCACAGCTAACTGAGCTAACGAGCCAAAAGCAGCTACTAGATACAACCAAAGATAGCTACAGCAGAGAGTATGCTGAGCAGTCGTTGAGGTTACTCTTCATTTGAAACATCACTTCTTTAAAGCTTATTAACTAAATAAAATTGAAATAAGACATATTGTACTAATCTGTCACATCCTTTCGAATACAGAGGAGTGAAAACCACAATTCGTCTTTTTTACTTGAGATAAAATGCTATATCTTGTGCAGGATCAGTTGCCAGGCAACCAGTAGTGTCCAGTCTCATCAATCTCTCTGCCAGAAGGCAAATGAGGTTATTTTTGTAAAAATGTTGAACAGTTTTTTTTGACAACTGTAACAGTTTGGAAATGGGAGAAAGTTGAGTCATTGTGCTTCCTATCATCTGGACCTGAACAGAGCTCCTCACAGTCTCTCCATGTTGGTTTAAGCACTTCCATCAAGTGCTTACATGCTGTTTCTGGCTTATGTTCTGTCCCGTTGCTTATTATTATTTATTGTTTGGCTGTTAAAATGAAAGGCAGCGTTGGCCTATGATAAAGATAAAATAAGCCACATGATATATAGAGATGTCACATGTTGGCTGCTTGCTTTATGACAAAAATCAAGACCATCCCCAGAGATGGTGTAGTATGTGTGTGTGGGTGTATGCGTGTGTGTGTGTGTATGTGTATGTGTCTGTGTGTGTATGGCCCGGCTCCAGGGAGATGACTCCAGCCTGTGACTCGCTGCTGCTGCTGCTGCTGCTGCAGTAAACAACATATCACATGCTGCTTCCTTCCCTCCGTCTCTCTTCCTCTCACAGTCTTCTCTCATGTATACAGTGCAAAACAGCAGATCTTTGACCTCCTGATCCTAAATCCAACCAGACCCTCTGCCCTTATCAGGTCAGATAGGCCCATGCACACTGCACTTGATGAATGTGCGTCTTCCTGTGTCTGATGAGCAGCGGCTCTGTCCCCCACCTCGGTGTTGTCATAACTCCTAGCATGACAGATTTAGGTCTTTTCCTCTTTCGTCTGTGGCCCACAAACTGGATAATAACAGTCTCTCCCTCTTTCCTTTCATGAGTCACTCATGAGCTGTTATCAGACAAAAGCTGCCATAAACAAGAGAGTAAGCAGGCCTCTATTGTGTTGCATCTTATCTCCAGACCCTACCGATTACCTTGACAGTCTGTCTAAACAGAGATCCCCCTTTTAGTCAAGCTCTGTGGTTTTATGATTCTCTCAGTGTTTTTAAAAATAAAAAAAAGGATTAAAATATATCAAGAATGAGTCTATAGCTTATTGCTGCTACCGTTCTTTCCCTCCACTAGGACTCGAAGCAGGTTGTGGAGTCCTATAAGTCTGGGTTCGAGCCCCCGGGTGATGTAGAGTTCGAGGACTACGGCCAGGCGATGAAGAGGACGGCGTCTGAGACCAGCCTGTCCAACTCCAGAGAGGGCAAGGAGAAGTCTGCCACCAAGAGCAAGGGCAAACTGTGGCCTTTCATTAAGAACAAGAACAAGGTAACACATGAATGCACATTTATGTGACGCCACATTTACATTCGAGCGTACAGCAAAGCCTCACGGGTTTTAGTGCGTTTCGTTTCAAAGGATTTTCCTCACTCAGAGGTCACCGTGCACTGCTGGGAGATTTTTTGTTGGGTGGAGGGGTTGGAGGAATACATTAGGTTATAGCATGATGTAGTGGTTCTGTCTTGCAATTCCGTAGCTGTGAGAAATATAAATGTTCAATGTCACATTTTTTTGCTATCTGTTACATTTACAGCACTGGTTATGTGTTTGATTTTAGTTTCATTTTTTTTTAAGATTCTTTGACTTTTGCTAGCCTTTTGTTAAGCTCAACAAATTTGTTGCTGGTTTCATGTTACTATTGCCATTTTTGTTGTTATTATTCGCCACCCGTTTCCCCCCCTCCCCCTCCGGCAATCACCCTCACCGATTTTGGAGCCTCCCTTCTGTAACACACACTAATGCATTTCTACCTTCATCTTATGGACGGACTCAGCCCGGCAAATATTAACTCGATCTGAAATAACAGTCTCCCTTCACGGTGTTTTCCAATTCACTGGTGATCATCCTCGAGTAGCCTCCTTCGGTTTCCTGCTTCTGAACAACAAACATGATCTCTGACTGTCCTTTGGGCTGGTGGCACTGTTGGTATTGAATTAGATGAGAGCATGAGTGAGTAATTGAGTGAGTGCCTGTGTGGGAGAGAAAGACTTGAAGCTAGTGTGTCTAGATGAGAAACCCAAGTGTCCTGGCTGGTTTTTTTTTATAGTAAATTGTGTGTGAACTATTGTAACCACTTTGCAAACTCCCAAAACTCAGTCATATGTACTCAGAACAGTATGTTTCTATAATCTTTGCATGATGTAATAAGGGTTAATTTTCTATAGTGAGTATTTGGGAGCACAGATAGCCAAACAGGGAGGAATCTCACCTGTACATGCACACTTACACACATGCATGCAAGCATAACAGAAACACATATTCAAAAAAAAACTTTATACACATAATTTACTTGAAAAGAGCTATAATAACTTCACAGAACCTGTGATTTAGGGATCACTTTGTAATCGAGAGATGGTGTTTTTAAATCACTTGGCCATGCATGCGCATTGTGTGGTATCTCAGAGCTCATCCCCGCTTCATTCTTCGACTCCTCAACTACCAGCTGATGAATTATGCAGTCAGATGTCTTCAGACAGCGATAAGCAATTAGATTTCTCTGATGATGACCTCAAATTCTGCTGCTGCTATCCTTGGGGATGTGGTGTATTTCTCAGCCTAACTGGCATGTGACGAGGTTGGGAAAAAAAAAAAAAAAGGAAAAAATATTCCAAGGATTTCCAAAATGGAAGCCTGCATGCGCTTTGACTGAAAAATCTCTGCTGTTTGCTTTGTTGCAGCCGCTTGCTTTAACACGTTTTTCGCTTCCTACTCACTCTGTTTCTCTTCTTTTTTAAATGTGTTTTTTTTTATGTTGTTTATATGTTTGACATTTTTCTCCACAACATAACAACTGATTCGATAGGTTTGTCGTTCCTTCAGTTGTCTTTTATGTTCTGTTTGGGTTTCTGTTGTGTGTTTAATTTTTTAATATTTGTAGGAGGCTTATTTATTTCGTTTTGTGTTCCCTCCTCCTTTTCCTCCTTTGTCTTTTTTCGTTGGATTCTTGCCCCCTTCTTCTTCTTCCATGGTTTTTCTTCTCCTTCTCCTCCTCCTCCTCCTCCTCCTCCTCCACCTACTTTCGTCACGGCTCCTTCTCTTACTGGTAGCTTATGTCCCTGTTAACATCCCCCCACCAGCCCCCACCTGCCCCCCCAGCCTCATCCCCGCCCTCACCCTCTGCTGTTCCCAACGACCCCCAGTCTCCCAAGCAGCAAAAGGAGCCCCTCTCCCACCGCCTCAACGACTTCATGACCTCCAAACCCAAAATGCACTGCCTCCGGAGCCTGAGGCGAGGGGTAAGTGTGTGTGTGTCCAGCAAGCTTTGTGCATGTGTGTGTGTTTGTCTCGACACCTGTATCTGAGCTGTGTACCTGCTACACTGTATGGGTGAAGTTAGACAAGGAAAGAATATTTTTACATTGTTTTTCGAAAGGTCATATTGCCAACATATCATCGTAAAACAGGTGATTGAACTTTACCTCTGTTAAAAGTAACTGGATGGATCTATATGTAGGCAATGTGACCTCAATTAGAAAACAGTGCTAACATTGGCTCATTTTAGCATTAATTTTTCCCATGTTTTTGTTGAGAACTGCCTGTAAAATGGGTACTCTCATCACTAAAATGGATCAGTCAGTAATGGCTAACAGCACAACAGGCCTCTTACCTTCACTCATACAGTGTTCACCCTTTTTTGCTTCTCTAGCATGCTTATGTAGCGCTTAACTATGAATCCATGGTACGTGTCTGACTCACCAGCAGTCTCTCCATCTTGTCCCTTCATTCTCTGTATTAACTCTGTGCTCACAATGACAGTCACCCATCCACCTCCCTCCCTTTCCACAGAAATTAGCAAGACCCCGAGCAGTCTTGGCAGCAGCATGGAGACTGCAGTTGCTCTCTGCGCACTTCTCTGCAGTCTATGCCGGAGGCGGATTGCTTCTGTTTTTGTGTTTTAATGCACAGGAAATAGGTACAAGGACATTAAGAGGAGGGTTAAACCTCACTGTATGAACAGAGTAATGGGTTGTTTATATGGCAGCAAGTTGACTGAGTGAATTCATGTGGAGGGAGAAGGCCAGGAGAGTAATTTTAGAAGGCTTCCAGGTGGGTGGTTTTATCAGCACCAGCCCAGGGGTTGTGATGGGTGTCATCACCAGTTCCCGCTCTAAAGTCCAGTGCGTGTTGTAATGGAGTCGCTGGGCAAGGGCAGGTCACCGCACGCCTTTCCGTACTGCACTTCCACACTCCAGCTCTCCTTGACCTCAGGGATGGGCGGTAACTCACGTGTTCCTTCCGGCCCCCCATAAATATAGCTTTTGTTGTTTACGCTCATATTTTGAAAGGGCAGCAGACACTCAAAGTAAAAACATTTGTATGAATTGGTGCTAACATGACGTCTGAAAAGGCACAAGAACAATGTGGTGCGCCATTGCAGTGTGCAAGCATATCATAGAGGAAATGATCGTGGGTTGGCCAAAAAAAAAAAAAAAAAAGGGAAGTGTGTATTTTTTTTAAGCCCTGCACAGATCGAGCAGGAAGCGCACGTTTCTGAAAGCGGAAGTGCTGAAACAGCTCTCGAGAAGAGCGATAAAAAAATGTACAGGGTCGAATCAGATTCATTGTTTTTAAGTACACATAGATTAAAAAAAATGAAGTTTGACCTTACTGTAACATTTCATAAAACAAGAATGAAGTATTGACTCTTTGAGAGAGGTCAGAAACTGTGAGGAGAGGAGAGATTTTTACCGAATCAAAAACTTCATCTGAATTAAACCGAGCTCCTTTTCATATCTCATGACAATGCATTTAATTAATTTGTGCACTTCTTCATGTCTCGTGGCAAAACCTGTTTATGTTTTTCATGTTTATACATGTTTTTATTTATTTTTTCTTTCTTTTTGGAATAAATCAACTATGTATTAAAGGTAACTAAAGGGAAACAGACGGTGCATGACTAATCCAGTAAAATAACAACAAGTCTTTTAGGGACACCAACTCTGCAGCCTCACTGGCACAGGCAGTTTGGGTTAATGCCTCTGAACAGCTGCTGGTAGCATGTCAGGGCAATTCCTCAGCTATTTCACAAACAGGCCTGCATCCTTCTGGTTGAACTGAGCTAACTCTTAACACTTTGTCACCAGTGCTATAGTATCAGTTTGAGAGGGAAGGAAGACTTATTTTTTTCATGTTTTATGTGCAAATCCGGAGAAGTTTTGAATTATTTTGTCTCAAAAAAGCTTTATTTTGTTGTACAAAGGTCTTGATATGTTTGATCTTGATAGCTACGAAATAATTAAGTGCGTGATTGTAGGTTGCTGGGAGGCGTTGCACCTTTAAACGATTAAATGTGTGATTAGTGCAGCATAGGATTGTAGGCGGTTCAGTCGGAGCCATCTGAATGAGCTTTTCTGCAAAAACTGAATAAGTCATTTTTAACATCCCAAACATCCAGTTTATGCCGCTTATCCAGATCCATTAAAACACTTATGATTAGAATTTGGTATTACTACATACTGCTTAAGAGTACAAAAAAATTATAATAATTATAGGCTATATCTCTTCACTGTTTGTCTATTATGGTTAATGTTTAAGCCAGTATAACCATGACACGGATGTTTATCTGCGATTAAAAAGTTGTAAACTTTACTCTTTATCCATTTTATATTTGGAGAGACTCTGCTTAAAGATTTATGAGAGCAAAAGCAAGACAGAAAATCTACTTAAATCAAAGAAAAAAAGACAATTTTATTCCTTCTGAACCTCTTGCGAGGAGAACATAGTATCATATCAGGGATTAGAGTAGTGGAGTGTTGTGTCTCTGCTCAGTGGAGGGATGTTTGCTCCTGCAGGAGAGCTTGTGTCTGGTTCATATTAGCTGCTCAATCCATCCACTGTAACATTGTATGTGCGCGTGCGTGTGTGTGTGTGCGTGTGTGTGTGTGTTTCTTTGTGGGGGCAGAGAAAGAGAAAGCGTACGTGTTTTGGGAGTCAAATCAAGAACATTTAAAGTATAAGAGCTTTAAGAGGTCAGTTGCTGTTTTTCTGAGTTCTCATTGACAAAGCTGTATTCTCTCTGACAACCACCACAGCAGCAATCCCCGCGCTCGCTCATTTGTCACAAAGAGCTCATGAAGAGGACTCTGGGTCGACCCACATATGCTTTCGAAGCAAGGCAATATGTTGTAAGTGTGTGAGTGCGAGTGCGTGCGTTTCTGTGAGCGTGAGCAGGTACGTGGCGTGAGTGAATATCGAACGTGTGTGATTGGTAAAAGCCATGTGCAGCACATGCAGTAGCCTCATTCATAATAATTTTGCTGTGTGAAATTTTTTTTTTTTCGGCCTGTTTATTCGTCACAGTTTAATGAGGCAAACTGGCCTGACAAAGGAGGCTAGTGTCTGTGCCTGGCTCACTATTGATCACATGGCTCAGACACGAGTAGAATCGGGACGAATGATTGGAGAAGATGATGACATCATCCCACATCACATGTATCCGCTTGAGGTTTCTTGTCATTGGCAGCTGATTTAGGGCTTCCCCCACGAGCATCTACAAGGGGTCAATTCACAAAGTGTCACAAGCACCTGATGCAGTGTGGGATTATGGGTGTGAGGATGATATTCCTCCCGTCCAATAATCGCCTCTCATCGCTAATAAATCTCGCTCTCAGTTAGATGTAATACAAGGCGAGGTGCTGGTGACACTTAGGGTCTGGGTTGAGCCTACAGTACCCAGAATTCACCCCTTCAGGGCTTTCTTTGTGCTGGCGTTCCATACTGCAGCAATGTTATCTGTCTGTGAGGGGCCATGATATAACTGTATATTTATGTGTGTCTGGGTGTTTGGAAAGAATTTCGAGTAGATCCGCGCACCAGGAATTGCATTTATAAAACTTCACGCTTAAAAAGAGCCAGCTTCGTTTTTGCTGAAATTGAAGAAATAAACACATTTGTCAGGCAACCCACTCCCACACGGAGCAAAGTGCAGCTCTCAAGTGGGTGCATGATATAGAACATGTATGCTCAGAGCAGTAACGGCCAATCAGAGAAGAGAATGAATCCAACATCTGCCTCAATCTTCACTGTAAAGAAAAACTGACATTTTACTTAGAGATAATGTATGTTGTCCAGCAAAAAGTGATGTGTGGGTTTTTTTACATGCAATTTAGTAACAACAATACAAGATATTTACTAGATAAATATGGATTACATAACTAGGAATAATCGAAATTGGAAAGAAAAAGAAAAACAAACTGGAGAAGAAAAGAAATCCTGCTGCTGGTAGACGAGGTGCATCGGAGAAATCATTTACTGAGCAGGACTGCAAATCAACCACACTGACGAGTGCAGACGATGTGAATGCATGGACGGTAATCGCAAACGAAATCAATGCCAGTTTTATTCTTTCTGTGTGTACACCTGATAAATGCAAAAATGAACAAATAAAAAGTGGGATAACAGCCTATAAAATGTAGATAATAGGCTACTTTAATCATCCAGATCACCGATAAAATCTCCTCTTGAACTTTGAGTAAAAGTAGGAGAGTGTAGCTTTTATATTTTACTCTAAGTTCAAGATTTCACTTCTTCATGCTGAGATTTTAGCTGGATAGAAAAGCCAGATTTTCTCTCATATCCAGGTTCATAAGGATATCATGCACATCTGAACTACTAGCAACAGAGAAAATGGTCAGAACCAGATCGTAAGAGTTTATGAAGCACTTTTATTATATCCTTGTACTTCGCTCGGTGACATCAGTGTGTAATTGTAAATCAAATCTATTCCAAGCTCTGTAAGTGAAGCTTTACACATAGGAAATGTAGGGATAATAAAGCGCTCAGGGGTGGAGAGGAAGGATCACAAGGCGTCATAGAGAAGACAGTAACAGGCCATTTCAGGTGGATGACTTGATTAGCGGACAGAAGTGAGTGGAGCTCCTCGGTACACCAGCCTGTGAGCCTCTAAAGGGGATTACAAGTCATCTGCTCCAGCTCACAGGCGATTTGTTGTTAACCTGCTCTCCACTCTGTTCTTTGTATTCAAAAAAAAATGAGCACATCCTCATTTAAACCACTCAGCTAATGGTCTAAACGGGCTGTAAAAACACTTCTTAAAGCCATTTCTTTTTCTTTTTTTTTGTCACTATTCTATCTTTGTGTACATGATTATAATTACTTGTTTTGTACTTTTCATCAGCAACTTCAATTCAAGGGCATTTACACACCTGAATTTGCGATTTTTTAATTTTTTTTTTTAATTTTTTTTTATTTTTTGTGAGTGTTGACAGTTTGCTTTGGAAAGTGTCTCTCCAGCTTGTGTGTGTTCAGTATCTGCCTCCATAGATCTGCTGATGTGTGATACATGCTTTTGGCGCCCTCTGCTGTCACTTGCGTGTCATTGTAAATGGCAGCAGGGAGGGATGAAGAAGTACAGGGTACAGCCGTCCCTGTCGCAGTCACTCTCCCTCTACTTCTTTCTCTTCATTCATTTTCATCAGTTTTCCCTGAGTTTTTTCCCTCATTCTTTACTTCATGCTTGCACAGTAGGTTGGCGTTTGTGCCAACTTATTTCTCATTTTTCATTAATCCATCATATTAGACATGTTAAACTTCACCACAGTAGAAAGGAGTGGAGGGGTTACAGCTAAAACTGTTGCTAAAATAGCTTTTTTATGGCACAGCCAACATATAAATCCAGATCCTTCAGATTTTAAGTAGTATACGCTCTTTTCCTTAAATGGTGAAGTTTAGCAAAGTAGAGTGTTATCATAAAATACATGCAAACAGTGTTTGTTGAAAGGAAAATGAAACAAATGGCCGTAATATCCTCCTGATGTTGACTTTTGTCTGTTGTCTCTTTCTCTCCTGCTCCTCGCCATTTCTCTCTCCTCCTTCTCCATGAAGCTTTCTCTCAAGCTGGTAAGCATGACCGTGTAACCGCACGACCTTAGCGGCATGACCATAGCACGCATGTCACGTCCTCCCAGTAACACATTGTTAATAACGTTCTGTACGCCGTTATGTTTTTGTTGTGCTCTTTTTTTTTAATTTGTGGATTTTTAAGTTTGAGATTTGATTTAATTTTGCTGTGACACACAAACGATAGACCTCAGTCTCATGTCCTTGTCTCATTTTTATGTTATTTTTTTTTGTTGTTGTTTGTGTGTTATTTTATGTCGTGGTTTGTGTTCTTGTCACGTCTCTCCCAAACTGTGTCTGTGGTCTCCGTGGTGCAGATCACACTCAATTCCCACGTCCGGAATCTCATTGAGGTGATCAGATTTACTCTATGTAATGTTTGTCGTCTCCTAGTCTGTCTGGTAGTCCTTCTTGTCTCGACAAATTGTACGTCCTTGTAACAAATACTAATCTGATCTTACGTAGCAGTTCCTCACTCATGTCCTTACACTGCATGCCAATCATACTTTTATTTTTTTAAAGAATGCTTTATTTATTTATATCAACTATTCTTTCATATTTAGCATAGAATAAGATGCATTTTTTTAAAGTATTTAGGATATTTTTGAGATATAAAACTTAACTGAGTTACAGCTAGCAGATGCTTTTCTTACCTTAGCTTTGCATGAAGAATGGAAACAAGGAAACAGATGGCCTGCTTCACTCCAAAGAAACAAAAATGTTCCTTCCATAAAAAGTTGTATGTTATGAAATGTTTCCAAAAATTCAACAAAGAAGGAGCATCCATGCTGCACTAATTCCTGAAAATAATCCCAAATTGCAATGCGTTGCAATTTATGCATGATCAACTGGCTGTTTTGCGACTTTGTTTTTGTCTCTGATGATGCAAAATGGCAATTATTAATAAGTGTTAGCAATATCGATCTACTGTTAAGTACATCTCAGCGAATTATTAACCGTCAAGAAAGTCAAATTCGTCCTTAGATGATTAATTCAGATCCGCAAAAAGATCATTAAACCCGAATTATGATCTTTCCTTTACCCTGAACAAGTGTCTTTGAGTCCCTCACCTAAATCACATCCTAAACACAGTATCTTGTACAACATGCACACTGAAGACAGAGCCAGGCCAGCTGCTTCCTCTGTTTATGATTATTATGCTAAGATGAGCCGAGCATCCAGCTGGCCTTGTATTTAGAGTACAGACAGAAGTGGCACTTATCAAGAAAGCAGTTAAGCATATTTCCAACAATATTGTCATTAAAAATAGGCTTTATGAAGATTTTTTGTAATTTAAAGATTCTGTTTCAAGATAGGTTGTTATTGTTGTTTATCTTTACTTGAATCCACACAAAACAATCAATTAGTAAATTCTTATCCATCTTAAATTTGTCAACTTAAACAAAAAAATTTCCCTAATGTCTCCTTTTAATATTAGTTTGGTTATTTAGATCATAGTGTTGTCAGTTGTCTTGGGGTATGTAGAGAACAAAAACACTAATACACGACTGCTGTACTATAACTTATCAATCAATCAATAAAAGAAGAGCATGTTTCTGCATGATGATTGACGAATCTTTGTTATGTTGCATGCCCGGTAAGTGTTGCGTGCCGTTTCGGGGAGGAAGGGTAAGATATCTAGGTGACCTAGCTGCTGTGTTTGACCTGTGAATCCTGACCTCGAGTCCGTAGCTCCTGCAGTCAAATCCCATGGTGCCGCTGTGACCTGTCTCAATGAGATCCACTCTGGCCTTCACCTACTCAGTCAAGGACGATTTTATTAACTGACTGCTAAAGCAACTGAGCCGTAGCACAATTTTCTTTCTTTTTTTATTTACTTCAAAACTTTATGGAGTCCCAAAGAGTTCAAGAGTATTTAATTATATGTCAATACTAATTAAAGACTTGCTTTTATGCTAAAATTAATCGTAATTCTTGCTCTGAAAGCAGTGTTTTTGTTGGATTTTGATGCTGAGTAATAAACCAACTCGACTATGAAGAGAGGTATTAAATGCAGCATTGTAAGGAAAAAAGGGAAGTCAGTTAGTTGAGGGGAATTCCCTTTGCACAAAGAGCTTAACACAGATATCAAAATACTTCAACAACCACCACACTTTACACTTTACTTTGGCATTGTTGTTCCTCTTGGTAACTTGAGCTAATAGGAGCTTAAATTTGGGACCAGATGTCGAGTGCAGAGAACCTTTGGGCATGTAATAATAATAATAATAAACTAAAAGGCAGAAAGTGACATAAAATAAAAGTGTTGATGTAAAAAAAAATGGCAAAAGTGCAATGTGAAACAAAAACTAACTTAAAAAATACAATTTTTAGAGGAAAAAAGACAATGCTGGAACAAAACTCTTCAATAAAATACAACATAAATACATTTAATAAAATTCTAATTAAATATTTTACTTTATTCATTCACTTTATTTCTTTAATATTTGTTTATTTGGGGTGTCAGGTTGGTGTGTTCGTCTCATAACTGTGCATTTTAAGATGCATCTCACCTCTCACCCAGAGCCAGCTGGGATAAGCTCCACCCCCTCTGCGACCCTCAGGGACCAGCGCCTTTAGCTGGTGGATGGATAACTATGTATTTAATTTTGAACTCTTCGGGCCTCCATACAGACCATCTTAGCAAGCCCCAGAATGCTGATACATCACGTCTACAAAAAGTTTAAGAGACTGCCGAGAAGTATGACTCATCAGCTCAGTGTTATGGACTGGAAACCTTCTCATCAGGAAATATGACCCTTGGCCAGCGGATGAAACATCTCAACCTCATTTTCAAGAACACACAGTTCTGCTACAGTCAGACAGATTGAGACAATGGGCTGCTGCACAATTGAAGCACTAAATAAGCAATAACAGGATGTAGAAAATACCTTATTACATATCTGATGGCTTCATAGAGAGCACTGAACAAGGTGCAGCCACTGAATAGGTGAAAGGCCTCAAATTTATATACAGTATAAAGTCCCGACTCTCAGTAAGTGTGTGTTAGAAAGCGGCTGCAGTATCTCCGTCAGGTTAATTACATCTTCATAACATAATGAGAGCATCATTTGTGGAGCTTTTATCAAATTATCCCAGAGTCTTGGTTCACAGGGTTTACAGCAAAGGGAGGTACTGCACCTAACTAGACGAGATCCCTGTAAAAAAAAAACCCAGCAACACAGCAAATAATAAATTATTTAAGCTGCTTTTCTTCATCTCATGACTTTTCTTTATCTCTTTCCCATGTTTTTTTCGACCTCCTCTCTTTCCTCAGGGCTCTGGACCTGAAGACTTCAGCCATCTGCCACCAGAACAGAGGAGGAAGAAGCTGCAGGGGAAGATAGATGAACTGAATAAGGACATTCAGAAAGAAATGGACCAGAGGTATCTTTCAAAAGTTCAAAATATGGCATTAAGGAGCTTTTTTTTGGCAGTTTATACATGTATTTAACCTGTAAATATGCAACAAAGCCTCACAGTCTGACATAAGTAATGTGCTCCTGCAGGGACGCCCTAACTAAGATGAAAGATGTGTACGTGAAGAACCCTCAGATGGGAGACCCGGCCAGTGTAGACCCCCGCCTATCCGAAATAGCCCAAAACATCGAGAAGCTCCAGTCTGAAGTTCAGAAATTCGAGGTTAGTTGTGGTGCCAGTCTGAGCTCTGATTTCTGCGCGAGTGTTAGTGTTGGCGAAGCGAACGTGTTTGGTTTATACAAGAGGGTAAATAATGAGGAGTTCAAACGCTCGTCTCCAGCTGCGGTAGCTCCGGAGAGCTCTGCCGCTCGTCCATATTAGGAGAAGACGTGATGCAGCTGGAGGCGCTGGGTGTATGTTCCTGCTCCGTGCAGGGAGAGAAGATTCCCAGAGCCTCGGCCCGGTTTAACCCTGTAAATAAATGGCACACACACAGGAGTGTGAGGCAGACGGGTTCCTCCTGTGAAGGTCATCTGATTCACAGATGAAAGAATTCCAGGAGGCTTGAAATACATTTCAAGGAAAAAAAAAATGACAAGTCGCAGCCAACACATACATAATGATGGCGTGTGTTTCAGGGCTGGTTAGCAGAGGTGGAGGAGAGAATGCCATCCAAGAGTGATACACACCGGAGAAGTGGACTCTATGAGACCCAGAACAACACAACAGTGAGCAACAACTGTGCACAGGACAGAGAGAGGTATGGTATACTCTGACAAGGGAACACAACGTCTCTTAGTTCACGTGAAAGAGCGGTTACACACCTGTTTTTTTTGGGGAAGAAAACTATGTATGTTTTCACAGTATATTTACTGTGTGTGTGTTGGCCCTTGAGCAGCCCGGATGGCAGCTACACAGAGGAGCAGAATTCAGAGACTCAGGTCAAAGCAAACATCAACCCCATACCGACGTCCACCACCACGCCAGAGTTCGACGACGAGTTCGACGACGAGGAGGTCCTGCCCACCATCGGCACCTGCAAAGCCTTGTACCCGTTTGAAGGTAACTGAGATCTAAATGTTGCACACAGGACAGGAAGAATCAAACCACAACGCAGCTGAGGACTCAACAGTGTCTATTTTGAAATATTTAAGAGCACATGTGACCTTTACTGGTCGGCTGCTGCCAGCGAGGTCTTGATATTTCTGGAAACTGACTTCTCTCTGGAGGAATTTGAGTCCTCTGAATGAAGAGGAGTAGGGTGTGACCTTTCTGAGTAATGTGTGAACAACGAGGGTGAATGTAAAAAAGTTATTTCTCCAGTACACTTTATTTAAAAATAAATTTTGGCAAATTCTTTAAGGCTGTTGACTGTGAGGTTGCAAATTGGAACCAGAACTTCTAAGTGTTGACTCTTCTCTTAAATGTATAATTTGTAGTTTTGTTGGATTTCTAGAGAGATGAAAGTATCTGATATATTATTTATTTTGAGGATTTTATTAGCCTCGAGGAAAAGATTTTTATAAGGCCTATTTGAAAGCTTAAGAGTTGAGAAAAATCCAGTATTTCCTGAAGAAAAGAGCAAAAATTAAATGAAAGCAAGAAATGTTCTTTGCATCTTTAATCATCATGTTATCCCTCAGGAGGGGCCCTGACCCCCCAGTGTTAGAGCCACTTGTCAAGTGTTAAAATGTATTTAAAATGTGGTAGAGCAAAATCCAGCTGCTAGTTCATAATTTAAAATATCAAACTCATGCACCTAATTTGGCTCAGAATTTCATACAATCATCCTCTGAGCTGCAGTTGCACCTATAAATATTACATGTATTAAATATTTTAAGACTGACTTTCATATTAGGTGGATCACAGGTTTTGCAGGCTGATTTTAAGTCATTCTGATTTCCAAACTACTATGTTGTTACATATTTGTTTACTTATGTTCTAACTGAATTTGTCTCCCACACCAGCTGACCTTGCTTCCTCTGCATTTTCATGAAATCTGATCAATGAATTAAACTTTTATCTCTGTGAAGTCCGCTCATGCTCGGTGTGTCATATTTGCTGCATTCATGCTCTTATCTTTTCTCTCTTTTTGTTTCTTTTTCCCTCCTCTCGCAGGCCACAACGAGGGCACAATCGCCGTGGCGGAGGGCGAGCTACTGTACGTCATAGAAGAGGACAAAGGAGACGGTTGGACACGAGTGCGCAGGAATGAGGATGAGGAGGGCTACGTCCCCACATCCTACGTCGAGGTCTTTTTGGAAACAAATGCCAAAGGTGCTATGACATACATTTAACTCAGCAAGTGTTGTTTTTTTTAATGTTACTGTGAGTCAGTAAGTTTCCATCCACCGCTAGATTTGAGATTGTTAACTGGTAGCTCAGATAAGACACTAATCTCACACACAAACACACACATACAAACACTTCCTGGCTGTCCCAGAGGAAGGACCAATCAGATTTGTCCATTGTGCCTCATGACGTTTGGGATGGTGGTGGTAGATAGTGGGAGTGTATGTCACTGTGCACTGCTCTGAACAAAACCTTCGTGTAGGAAAAGACACTGAATGCAAGCTGAGCTGGGTGGATGTTGTGATCTCCCATTCACTGCAGTGCCACCTAGTGGACAAACATAAAAACAACATCACACCCTTAGTTAAAGATTAGCATGTAGGGACAAATCACCCACTGATAATGAATTACTTTTACATTTCAAACAATGAATAATAGCTAATTTTTAAAAAAATATTTTCTGTTAAGATTTTAAATGTCAGATTACTGTATCCCACTCAAATTTACATGCTTTTAATCAAGAGTCTTGGTCGAATATTTGAGTCAGTATGGTGATAAATCAGTATACTCAGCTGAGTGAATGTAAGCGCCATCTGACGAGCATCACGTGAAAGTTGAATCATCACACAAGCGATTGTGTTTTGGTCACTTGTTGTATTTAAAAAGGAAAAGCATGCTCCATGTGCAATCACGCAAAATGTAATTTAAATCTGCTGTAAATTATGAATACATATTAAAAAGATATTTTTGTAGGCTAAACAGAAAAAAAAAAAGAAAATAAAAAATACCCCTCAAATGTTGCATGCTGTAGATCCATCATAGTGCTGTTACAACATGAAAAAAGTTTTGAAAGTAATTATTCTGACCTGCTTAAGGCTGATTTTATAAATTAATTGATCAAATTGGTAACACGTAGCCCCTTAAAATGTGTTTTTTTTTCAATTTTTGATCCACCTTTTGATAATGATAGCTTTGGGCTGTTCTGGTCCTTTTTTTCAGGCCAGTGGTAAAGAGATAAAGGACTGAGAATTAGCTGTACTGAGCTATATGGTGAGACTGGGCTGAGACACGGAGCTGGATGTGACTTTAAAGCTTTGTGGTTTTCCTGCATGAGTCTCAGAGCCGCACCTCCGTCAGACGGTGCATTTCTGTCCGTAAAAAGCATGGTGTGTCGTTTCACTCTGCTGCTTACAATAAGACATTCTGTGCTACTTTTCAAGATTGGCATCGACTCAGAAATCATCTCTTTCATAACTCATTACATAAGCCTTTTGTTTAACTTCCTTTCACACTTTTTAATCAGCTTTAATGGCTCGTTTACCGCAGCAGCAGCAGCAGCAGCATGGGGTTCTCATGTGCAGGATGTCATTTACATCAGCACCATAAGTCCAAATTTCATGCCTCCAATTGAAGAGTGTTTGAAAAAGTGATGCATGAGGCGACATTTGTGGGATTTTTTTTTTTTTTGTGTCCTTGTCATGTGATGATATCAGCATGATGTGACAAAGTGAAGTGGCTACTTTCTGTCATGCATTCGAGACAAATGAGGACTGAATTAGAATAAGCTAAAGGGTTGTTAACGAAGGACAGACGTCTGTGGGTTACAGTCTCTCACACATTCAGTTTGTGCTGTTTTTATTCATACACACACACCGCAGCTCTGTCTGTGAGTTTACAGTAGTTTCATATATGCAACAACTTTTCTCTTCCTTCACTCCATATCTGAATATTTGGGTTGCTGTCTTCTTCTTTCAAGGCTGTCTAACTTTTCTTTTTGTTATTTTTTTTTTCTTTTGTTTGTTCGTATTTCTTTTCTTTTTTTTTTCTTTTTTTTTGACTTGCAGATTCCTAAAAGTGTGAGGCTGGCTGAGGAATGGCAGGGCAAGCAGCCTCGGAGAAAACAACCATGTTCCTCACGCGCTCACAGAGTCAGAGAAAGTGAAAGATGACCCGAATCTAAAAAGAGAAAAAAGAATGAGAGAGACAAAGAGACGGACGATTAGAACGTATCTCAGTTTTCAAAAAAATAAAAGAACAATAGCTTATCGGCATTGTTGCGCTTCTTTCCTGCAGAACTCTGCGATGTGAAGCAGCGATAAAGAGAGAAATCCATCTAAATTCGAGCTCTCATAACCTTTTCCATTCTTAACACCCATGCAACAGTCACAACCACACAGTACAATTTGCTTTCTGTTGTTTTTTTAGCTTTGCTTCTTTAATGTAACTAACTCCGCTTGCAACGCGCGTGCGGTCATGAACGTGGCTGATGGCTTCCTCGCTCTGAGCGCCCCCCCCTCCCCTCTTTGCCCTCATTGCACACACACACACACATGGAGGCGGAGGGTGTGGTCAGAGACAGGACGGAGACCAACAACAAGGAGCCGACGGACACAAAAGGCTTCATCCAGCAGCGTGTGTGTGTGTGTGTGTCTACGTATGTGTGTGCATGTGTGTGTGTTGTGTGTGAGTCATGAACTCCACACACACTCTTGACTAAAAACAGAATCATCCTGAGCTCATCCGCCTACATGAGGAGCTTTAAAAACTTCATGTTTCACCACTCCCACTGAAATCTGCTCCATATTTTCAGGTTTTCACCCACCTGGCATTGCAGGAAGTGACGGTGCTAACCATCTATCAGTGTGTGTCTCACGTGCTGCGTGTCTGTTTGATCTGAATGTTTGTTGTGCGTCTTATTTTGAAGGTCTCGTGTGATGTAATTTCCTTTATTTTTTTTATTTTTATTTTTTCACTTGGATGATCACTCCCACATATTCAGGAGCAGCTGGAGGGGAAATAGAGTTGGATGACGGGGTCAGTCGCTCATCCTCCAAAGTTTCGGCCTTGGTGTCTGTTTCCTCTCTCTGACCACAACCCCTCCACCCGCCCACCCCACCTCCTCACCTCCCAACGGCCCCTCCCTCCTCAGGTGGCTCAACTGCTTTGAGCTCCTCCCCTCCACTTTGTTTTTTTGGGTTTTTTTTGGTTGTTTTTTTGCAACAGCTCGGGGGCCTTTTTCAGCGTTGTGGTGTGCTGCATGCTTGCCCTGTCTTCCTCCTCCTGCCCCCCTTCTGCTGGCAGCGCCTCTGCAGAAGGTGGTGGGGGGTGTCCGGTCCAGCTTACGGCGCCACCCGCCTCCCACCCCTTTTGCCTCCAGCCTTTCTGTTCAGTTAACCCTCATTGCCTGGTCGTACTGTTCGAATTAACCTGAATGCTACTGTTTGGGTTCAGTGCCTGTGGTTCATTTTTTTTATTATTATTATAATTATCCTTATTATTATTATTATTATTCTCTTTTCTCCTGTTGGTTCAGAAAGCATGATTTCCTGTTTTTTTTAACAACGAGCGAGTGATCTCCACCCAGTGTTCCCCCACTTTAATCTCACAACTGTCAATAAAGGACGATAGGGACCTGAAATGTTGTTTTCTGAATGATCTCAAACATAGGTAGGTCATGTATGTTTTTGTGCATTTGTTTTTACTGTAAGTACACAGCACAGTGTGTGTGTAAACATTTTTTAGTATTGTACGTTTTGATCGGAGTGTCTAACGCAAGATGTTGTTAGTTTACAGTTAATCACCTTGTGGAAACGTCTCCACTCCATCCGAGCAACAGTTTAACCCCAAAAAATAAAAATATAAAAGCTCTGAAAAGTTGATTTACACCTGATGTTTTTTAAAGGATGGTCCACTTTAACTGTCTACTGTATATGAAAATATACTGTGATCCACATTTTCCTGTGAGTTTGTGACTGAAATGTGACCCAGAATCACCTGTTTAAGGGCCTTAACTGGTTTTTTTTTTTCTGTCTGAGAGAAACGAGCGATGCTGATGGTGAAAAGGATCGAGATGTGATTATCTCTAAAGTTTTGGGGGCAAATTTTGAGAGTTTTTGTAATCAGAAGACTGTCAGATGAGACCCTTTATATCCACTGACCCCCCCGCCCCCCCTCCTCCCTGCTCAGCGGCACATAATGTATGTGATTTTAACATTTCTGTTTTACATTTCGATGATGTTGAGATTCAAACTTTACCTTTTTTTTTGTTTGTTTTTTCTTTCTTTTTGCTTTTTTTTTTTTTTTTAAAAAGCTGGAAATCTGTGTTGTAGCTTATTCTGCCTGAACGGGACTTAAATCCCTTAACTGCAAATATGAGTAACAGTTAAAATGTTTTGGATGAAGCCATTCTCACATACTCATCTGATGCATATTATGAACTCAGTATATTATTATTATTATTATTATTATTATTATTATTATTAAATGGAGGAGGAGCGATGAACATGTGGAGACCTGTTGGTCTCTTGATGGAAGAAATGATCAAATCCCTGCTGAATCAAGCTTAAAAATACCATTTTTGCTTCTTTTTTTTTTTTACCATTAATTGCTTGATATGTCAGGATGTCAAACAAGCCACTTTTGAGTCTGTTTAATTGTTTTCATTGATTAAAAATGAGACAAATCTGATGAGGCTCAGATCGCCGCTTTGAGGGCAGCAGCAGCTTCACAGCAGCCTTCTGCTTGCCGGTTCTCTGCAACGAGACCACAAACTTTTTTAGTCGACGCCCCTGAATTACCTGCCTGTACAGTGGAAATGGCACGTTGGAATTAGAGAGAATATATATGAATATATAAATAAAGTTTAAAAAGGAAAAAACATCTATTTTAACTATTAAGAGTCTTACCGTTACTTTATCTGCTTTGCAATGTAAGACTTCTTTTCCTTTGTAAGATCTACCAAATGGTGTGTTTTGCACTTTTTCGTTTGTGTTCCATTTGGTAGCCCATGCTTGTGTTTTGGAGCACTGAATACTTTGTATTGTGTTTACTGTGCCAATTAAATATGCCTGAAAAGTTATTGGTGTGTCGGTTGTGTCTTTGTTTTCCTTTTTATTGGGAATTTGGATGTGATCAAGAGCTGCAATGCGACTGTTTCAAGTGAAGGTATCGTCATTCACTTTCAGGGCTGAACATCAACGTCCAACAAATGCAGCTGGAGTGCAGCAGTGGTGTTATGTAAAGCTTATATCCAGAGCTCGATGCAGATTCATTAATAGCTTACAATTTTCTCCTGCATGTGACTTCAAGAAAGACCCAAACTATGTAAAATCATGGGTTATTTCATGATTTTGTTACCCCCAAATCATAAAATAAAATAATATTATTTACCAAAAAAAGTTGTTTTGAACAGAATTATAGGACACTCTATGAAGTACTTCACTTTTGGAGAGTTTTTTTTTTTATTTGGTCACTAGATGGCAGTGTTGACTCAGCAGAGATTATTTTCCACAAGAGGTAGGTGAGGATGCTTCAGGAAACAGTCAGTCAGTTTTTTTGAATGAAATGATGCATATAAGTACAATATGACATAAATCCAGCAAAAAAAAAAAAAAAATCTTAACATCTGAGCAGCTAAAGCCAGATCATGGTCACTTCTGCTTGATTTAACAGCTTATTTGCCTTTTTATTTTTAGTTGAATAAGTGACATTACTTACTATTTTTGATGTCGTCTCACACAAACATACAGTAAGAACAAAGGCTTTCTGTATTGTTGACAGGTTATATAAAACATACATCCTCGATTCATATGGAGAAGAGCAAACCTTGATATGTGCATTAATCTATAGCATCTCTAGTCAAAATTACTAATGCACAAACTCTAGCTCACATATTTTTTATTGTTGGCAGTCATAAGCAACTAACTAGCTTCAGTTTCATTTTACTTTTACAGAAATCATATTTACAGTCTACATGCAGAATTGCAATACAGTCTTTAAGATATTATTTCATTTTTTTTCTTGATTTCTTCAGTGAACTGCAGCACAATGTGATGGTTTGGAAAAATGACCATTTAAGACTTTGCAAACATAATGAAGTCACATTCCTACAGCTGTCAGTGATAAAATGCAGCTTTGAGATTTTTTTTTGAAGGCATCACTTTTGGTCAGAAAGCTCAAGTGTATTGGATGGTTCAAGCAGGGATGCAGTTCCCCCTGTTGACCATCAGATGGTAGTCACGTTCCACCAAAAGCCAGTTAAGTTTAGTAACTTTAAAAAAGTATCCAATATCCACCATCCGCTTCTTTATTGCACTGTTTTTCACTGAAAATGCAGCACTTTTCCAGGGACTGACATGAAAATCCACCAGCAGTAAGTGTTCAACTATGCAAACTGCACCACAAAAATGTCTCTTACCTCTGTGTTTCAATTCTGTCAGCCTTTATTTCACCCTCTCAGCTCCAATAAAAGTTTCCTTTGAGGCTTTCTTTTCTCATATTGTCATTCCTACTAACCACTTTGCTGCTGTTAGATTGTATTTGACCATCACACAGCACAGCAGTCAAACATATTGATCTGCCCAACAGGCAGATCCGGATTGCCAATTGATATTTGCCCACTGTGCCGCAGCTGTGATCACGCCCAGCTGCCCTCACGGAAAAATGCAGGCGCATGCTGTGAAGCAGATGCAGGGCTCACCTCCTCCTGCAACATGCTTTCAAACAGCCCCAATTGGCCTTTTGCTCCCTGGGAATCAACAAGCTGCACGGCGCTGCGGCTCGAAAAGCATCTAAAAGAAAATGGTTTTGCCTCTGTAGATCCTGTGGACGAGCGAGTTTACCACTTCAACGTGATTCAAAGCCACTTTAACTTTAGTGGTTTGGTATCTATTTCAGGTCACGCTGTAACAACAAAGTCCTCTAAATGAGGAGGCAGCTTAAGTTAACTTTGAGGGCTGATCAAACCTGCCTCAGACTGATCTCTAATCTGTCTGAAGGCCAAAAAAAAAGTCAGAAATAATACGTCAGCAAGTTCAAATGATAAGTCAGATGTGGAATATGAACAGAAAATAGAACAGGATTCAAAAATTACAGAGCAGTTTGTACAGTAAACACTCAGTGCTGCTGTTTTTTTTATTGCGTGTGATGTTCTGGTGTACAGACTCGACGTCCTGTTTTAAGGTTGGGACAGGTTTCCTGGTCGGTTCGCCGCCTCTGCCGCCGCCGCCGCCGTGTGTTCTACCTGCTGGTTACAGTCTGTTCCATGACTGGTATGTTCCTGTCTGGACTGGTGTGAGAACAGGCGGCCTGATGGGGAAAGCACACCTCTGGAGGTCGGCCCAGTCTGCGCCGTCATGAGGTGGAGAGGGAGGGAGGGCTGGAGGGGGGGGGCTGACGTCTGTCTGTGAAACGCATCAAGGCCGTCACCCCAGGCCCTGCATGTGTGTGTGTGTGTGTGTGTGTGTGTGTGTGTGTGTGTGTGTGTGTGTGTAATGGTCTGCTAGACGACTAGTTATTGTTTTTGTCCCCTGACTGAAGTAAAGATTCATTTTTTTTAATGACTCTGACTCTTTGAACCCTTTTTACAGCTTTTTAAACACAGTTCAAATGTCACCTTGTAAATGTTATTGATCAAATTCTATTATTGATTATCAAGTGATATGATTTTATACTATTTAAGTCTCTTTAAGCAGCATTAGCCGGCAGACCCTGGGGGCCTTGTGGACCTCACTTCCTGTTCCTCTGATGTTACAGTAAAGATACAGTCCAGGTGTGCAGAATGATGAAGATTATCATTCACAGCCTGAAACGAGTAAACATCTTCTCTGCTAATGAACAGCACCCAGCTGCCGGCCTGCTGCAAAAAAAAAAAAATTTGTCCTCTTCACTGGAAGTTCTTCAGCTTTGGCGAATGTTTTCAGAACCAAAAAAATATCTTCAAAGTATGAGGACTGTGGGAAAGAAGGACGCAAACCACCTCATCCACCTCCAGTCTGCCTGGACGCATGTTGAGCCTCTCAGACAGGGATGCTATTAATAAGCCGTGCTGTAATATCAGAGACAAACACAATGGCATCCGCAATGACGTTACCCAGATTAAAAGTGCAGACGTTTTTGCCGGTGTAACAAAGACGGTCTCTGAAAACCAAGAGAAAATGTGTAAAAAATAAAAAAAAAGAGGTCAGAAGGAAGCTGGTTCCTCCATCTGGAATAGATATGCTGTCATCAGGCCGCGTCCTGAGCTGAGTTAATACTTGGACTGAAGCTTCGGTTTTTCTATAGTATTCTGCACATTATGGCCCCGACTGACAACTCAGCACTGCACAGTCTTCTCTCAGGCTGCCATCTGGCAATAACGCCTCAATATCATCGGCAAATATTAAAAAAAAACAGGCAGAAAGGATAACAAACTTGGTTCCAGAGCTGGAGAACATAAGCTATATGTTGGTTTGGATGTTCTCTCCCATTGATTCGTGGCATGCAGACCATCGGGCTGTCATGACTTTCAGAAATGTGCGTTATATGTTTACTTTGAGCCCCGGTGGCGTTTCGGCAGATACTTTTCACTTTTCCCACAGCAGGCCTGGCTGCTGCTGACCTCTCATCAGCGCTCTCTAATTAGTCGCCGCTAATTAGAGAGCGAGGACGTTCAAACTTGTGGGTCAGAGACCATAAAACACCACAATCTACCAGAAAATCTCTCTTTCCCTCTTTGTGTGTTTCCTCCTTCTCACTTTCCTTTTCTCTCTGTTATTTTTTTGTTTTTTTTTGTTTTGTTGTTGTTTTTTACTGGGCATCAGCAAAAATCATGATGGATCCCATTTACTCTTTGGCGCAATCGTGGAAAATATTCTGCCACTAAGTGGGGAAAACTTGAGCTAGGAAAAGCTCCCAGCTAGAGTAGCAAACTCAGCACTGCTACATTTTTTTTTGATGAAACTGAAAGTATTTCTCTGAAAATTTCTGGATGCACTCGATTAGCAGAAGCTGTCACGTCGGAGGAAATGAAAAGAAACAGATTAATCAAAGGAAAGACAGAGAACAAGGTTGAAATGTGGTGATCAAAAGACTCCTCACATGCAATTATTTGACACGTTTTGATCAATTTCCTGTTTGTCTTGTTTGCCTGTGAGAGAGAAAGGTGACAGTCAGCTGGTTGTCGCCTTTGAAAGAAATAAATCCCTCAACAGCTCGTAAAAAAAAGACAAACACAAGACTGACCAACAATGAGATTCCTGCGCTGACCTCCCCACCTTGAGCTGTAATTTGGTTTAAAACGGCTGCTGCGAGCCGCAAGGGCCGGACTGTGGTGTGACACTTTCACCAAAGGGGACAGTTCATATGGAGTTCTCTCGGTGTCATCACCCTCCTTTTAGATCCCACAGTAAATCACACACACACACACACGCAAACACACACACACAAACACACACTCACTCTGTGGAAATTGACATTTGGAAGCAAACCTTTAAAGCTTCTTTGCAGAGAATACACAGCATGTGAGCGGCAGGAATGCCTTCACCACAGGACAAAGGAACGTCTGTTGCTCCAGCCGCCTTTTTCTTTTTCTTTTTTTTTTTTGTGTAATCTTTGGACAAATTCATAAAGTCTGCCTCCGCCCCGGTGTGTGTGTGACTGCAGCTGTGGCAAACATCCAGACCATCTAACCACCTCTGACTCCGAGCGTTCGCACCACAGACAACCGAAACCTCCCAAACCTCTCGGAGATGGTCAGACCGCGGAGCCAGCAGTGAACGCTGGGTAATTAAGTGTATGGATCCTCAGCAACCCTCCGAAACCAAACACAGACGAGCAAAAAAACCTCGATGGAGACGAGGCCTGTGAACAAAACTCTTCTCTTGTCTTCTGTGAAAGTTTCTCTCCACTTCCTGAATGTTTAATACTTCACATAAACTGCAAAATGGAATAAAAAAAGGAAGAAATACAAGTTTCACTGGGTTGCATCATGTGTTCACGTTATTTTGTCCATTCGCAGCAAACTGAAAAGTGACTGACACCTCATTGGCATTTGATTTTTTTTTTTAAACACTCAAGGTTGTTGCTTGATGCTGTTCCAAGTATTTTCTGTTCTCATCTTGTAAAAAACTAGTTAACAAGCCCGTCCGGTGGACAATGTCCCACATTCAGAGAGTCCTGTGGGAAATTATTAATATTGGTGTAACAAAATACCAAAGAAGTCAACATGATCAAGTAGGTGCTTGTGGAGATGACTCAGGGTTGCTCTTATGAATCATACAGTGAAGCTGGATGGCGGTCCGGCTTCTGAGGAAGTCTCTGTCTGCCGCTGAGAGATGGCCTCCACCCTGGATGACCCAAAAACACCATTTAATTAAGAGGCTCCGTCACCATTGAAATACCAAGGAGCCTGTGGGACGGCAGGTCTCATTTCTTCTCCAGTTAATTCATAAGACGGCTCTTAACCGCGGGCTTTGTCTCATTGCTGAACTGATTACCAATCACAGAACAGATTCCCTCGACTCCGCTAATGAAAATCTGGCTGAAAGCAAATCGGTACACGCATTTAAATGAGGGATTACTCCTTTTTTTTTTTTTGATTATTATTACTCTGCTGTCCTTTGAGAGTCAAAGACAGGAAAGGTTGGATTGATTTAGAATGATTTAGAATATTTCCAAACGATATCCTTATCTGAGACGCCCTCTGGCTCTTTCTCAATCTGTCACTAAACTTTGAGCTTTTTTCCTGTGAATGGCCACACCACTTTTCTCAAGAACTGGAAAGTTTTTGACCAGAAGTTGAATAATTAAGTTGAAAAATTGTTGAAAACACTGATGCTATCTGTGATCTACAATATAATTTCATTGTGCAAAACAGGTATCAAAATACTGAGTGTTCAGATATACTGTTAGCAAAAAGGGAAAAACTAATACTTAGCAGACTAAATTACAAGGTTTTACAAATGTTGCCTGTTTCAATTACAGGTTAATATCCCAGAATCAACAATTCAACCAATTATTTTTGTTTTTTTGGGGCGAAACAAGAAGCAAAGACATCATTGATATGTGATGATTCATGTAGCTTTATTTTAGTTTCAACCAATGAGGGTCGTAGCTGCTAAATGCTAACTTTGTCTGCTAATTGTCTGGTATTTGGTTTTCATCAGTGTGTTTATCAGATCTTTTCCATTGAAAAATGATGAAAACAGAGTGTGTTGACCAAGAAATTCTGAAGAATTAGCTCAAAGAGGCCAAAATACTTCATCTGGTCTGATATGATCAGTAGCCAACGGCGACTGTTAGCTAATGATAAGTGATTATGTGTCACTAACATCGACTACAGTTGATAAGAATCCCATCTGTTTGTGCTAATGTCACCATTAAGCAGATCATCATTTCAAAGGTTTTTATCATAAAATATGACAAGAAGTAAACACACAGCAAAGCTCAGTAGAAAACATTCATTTTTTTGGGAAGAGAGCTTTCCTGTTTGTGAATCCTTGCCAGCAGTGCCTACATGTACCAGGATGCATTGCAAAAGAACACTAATTGGACAAACACATTAGCTGCGTCGATTTTATTTTTTAATGTAGCAACAAGATTATGTGATTTTTTGTAAATGTATGAAAGTGTTATATTATCATGTTATAGCCATGTTTGACCACAGGGATCACTGTTGAGGGACATTAAACATTAACTTTTAAATAAAAAAAATATAGATTAGTGCAGCTTCACATTTTAAAAGTTAAGTTAAGATAAAGTAAAAGCAGAGTGTTCTTCTTAAGGATTCAGTAACAATATTTATATAATTTTTTAAATGGAAAATTTTTCCATTTAAAGAAAATTGTCCTATATATCTTTTCTTTTATTTCCTGAAAAATCTACCAGTATGGTGTTGTCTTTCATTCATATTCAGATAACTCATATACAACAAGTAAAACCTGATATTATCACAGCTAATAACAAGCTGTTATTTATATATCAAAACATGAGTGAAAATTTTCCTAGTGAGTTTTTTTTCAAGCTCGATCCATATTTCTTCATAGTCGGTCACATGAAGACAAAATCCAAAACAAGCACATTTTTTTCCATCTGGGAAGCATCTTCAGGATGAGGTTTCCTCCTCAAAAGTGACCTAGAAAAAGTGATTCATGTTTTGTTTTTTTTCTCCCATAATCGCCCGGTGCAAAGTCTGCTGTGTCAAAAACGTCGGATCCAGTCAGGATTTAGCAGCATTTGTGAGATTTCTCTGCAGGGCAGGAAACATGGGCGCATTTCTCTCCTGTCTGAGCCTGAAGAACTATTTCATCAGCAGCTTACAACAAATATCCACCTTGTCTTTCACCTCATCAGACGGCGGCGGCGTCCGGTTCCCTGTTATGTCTCCTTTTCCTTCTGTCTCCTACTGAGTCTTGTTGAGTCGACTGGAGGCTTCACACTTTAAATATGAAGCAGAAACATGAACAAAGTAAAAAGTAAAACTAAATTGATGATAACTGTTTCTTTATTTATGATGATTTCATTTGTTTGAGCCCTTTTTGTGGTTTTTGGAGTTCAGCTTAGTGTTGTCAACCCCGAGACAGCTTAAAACATCTTTTTTGATTTTGCTAATGAAAGTTTAAAGACACCCCTGTGGATTTTTGTTTTTTGTGAACACATGAAGTTATATTTGCATTCACTGTTTTTCATCAAAACTCTTTGTTTGTGCTCTTGAAGTCTGAGAAAACATGCTGAATGCTTTTCCTTCCTCATAAAACAGTCGCAAAGCTGTTTTTTGTGGATATTTTTGCACAAGCAGCCCATTGTTTACATCCTTATTTATTAGCTAGCGGTCTTCTTCGTCGCCCTTTTGCTTGCACATATCTGCGTTTCTTTGCACGTTACTGCCTCTGACTGTCAATTAGTGCACAGCGTAAAACCGTCAGCAGGAATGTGTATCATGTTTGCTGTGTGCTTGTGCAGCTGCAGAAACATTCAAGTCCTTGTCCACAAGATCCAAACAAAATAAGACCTACTTTATAACACTACCAGTGAAAAATTCCATTAGGGAGATTTAACTCAAACAAAAATTTGATTTTGTTCCACCTGAAGGGCTCTATGGCTTTACTTTTTGCTTTCTTTTAACACTTCAGGGACAAATGTGCTTATTTAATGTGATAAAAGTGTATAAATGTGTTGTTAGAAGAATCTAAATCACCTGAAAACACATTATAAGGAGGCCAAAAAAGGTTAAAATAATGGTAAAAACTGTTCCCAGCATGAAGAGCGTGACGTCCATGAATGCTGCTATTGTAACACTATAATTACAATGTGTGGTGAATGTGACTCTAGTTGAAATTCAACAACACTGTAATTGAAACAAGCACAACGTGAGCAGAGAAGTACAACAGAATCCAGGTCGATTGGAAAAAGCGAACATGTGAACTATTGATTTTGGCCCGTTTCTTGAAACTGTCAGACTAAAAATGGCCGGCGTCTAGTTTTTACAAATAGTTTTTTTTCCCCCCTTTCCCTCTAAAAATACAGGAAAGTGTTATCAAAAGGAGCAAAGCTGGCTACTTGAGAGTGTTTGGAAGGATTTCAAATGGTCTCTCAATAATTTATCGCTCAAGTGAAACTTGTTTTGATTGTATTTGCTCAAAGAAAGTGCCCCAGCGGTTCACCGGTTCATGGTTGATGCAATCGCTACTGTAGCTGTGACTCTCAGCCCAAATTCCATGAAGTTTGAACTCGATTCTGGCCGATCTGCTTGGATTCACTCGTCACTATCACAGGAAACCAAAGCCAGGTGTGAGATTCTTCCCTTTTTTTAATTTAATTTTATTATTTTTTTAAATTTTAAACTCTTAAACTCTGGATGATAAAGCAGCCGTCGTGTCAGAGGGATTTTAGAGATTAAATCTTAAATCAATTGAAACAGGCCACCAGAAATCATTCGATTATGAGAATAACAGCGGAGCACCCAGAGGTGCCACACAGCTCGGGACAGATTAGCCTCAGCTGGGAGATCCGTCACACCGCCTTTGTAGTGACACCACCCAGCAGAGAAAAACAAGGGGGCAGGATTTGGATTTTACACGAGAATGAAGCCAAGATTTAGTCTTATTTTTAATCACAAGTGAAAATTCAAAGCAATCGCCTGCCTGTGAGCCAGTCGGATCATTTGCTTTGAGTTTTGTGTCCTCGCAAAAATCTTTTTATAAAGAAAGAGAAGAGTTTTAAAAAAAAACGAGCTGAGGGTGTGTTGTACGTGGGTGGGCTCAGGACCTGAGCTTCATGGTTAGAGGGAAGTAATCTGATTAAAGTGAGCGATCAGCGGCCGAATTCATCTGCTCAGCTGTTCTTAAACACATTGGGATTATAAAGAGAAGAGTCATGTGCCGGTGTTACTCTGCTTTAAAAACACTGTGGAGAGAAAACAATACAGAATCACAATTTCTTCAGATGTTTGAAGAAGGTACGATGTTATTATAAGGGAATAGATAACATGTATGGGGTCTTTAGTCAAAAAAACCCCCAAAATGTCCAACAAACCCTTAAATAAAACTCTGCTTTAGTGAGATATGCAAAAACAAAATTGAAGCGAAGTGAAGTCATGAGCATGCCAAACCAACAGGAGGCGATATATCCCTGATCCTTAAGCTATATTGGCCAATCAGAAGCCTTAAAAGTGCAGGTATCAATAGACTAAATTAAACTAAAGGTTTGACTAGTTCTTGTTCTTCATCGAGGGATTGTTGGATTGAAAAGTGACCTCTGTTTCTCCGTATTGTTAAAGAATAATGGCAAAACAAGCAAAAAGTCCTGTTAGCAACATTAGCATCAACACAATGTCGCCTCATAAACAAACAAAGCAAATATTTGTTTTCCTCATCTACACATTAGCACAAAATTCAGAGCATGAGACACATTTTGAAAAACACCTGTGCAGTTTGGACAAAGCACAGGTGGAAGGAATTATAATATTGATTGCTTTGATGTGTTTTGGTGTCCAACACCAGTGAATCATCACGCAACAAAACCAAAAAACCTGGCACCGAAACGCCGAAATTAACTACAGCCAAGGACAAACACAAAAACTTCTACATTACAGGAAATGGAACAAAAATGAGCACCAACAGATACAAACTTCAAAGACATAACAAGTTTTTCCACAGAATCAATGGTAACTTTTTGTTTTCGGAGGTGTTTCTGGAATCGTGTCACCAACACAATTCGTTTTTAATCTCTTGCAGCTGTGAACGACTCCTCCGTCTCCATGTGCAGCACAATGTGGGACACACACTCCAACCTGCAATAAATTTACATTCAGCAGATAAAGAGCAACGTTAGCATTTGCATAAAAACCTGTTTGTGCAAAAATCCAATATTCTTTCTTTCTTTTTGTACTGTTTTGCTCTCCACCAACTCCTATGGGAAATATCTGTTTTTGTAGCAGTAAAATATTGTTAGCTAGTTGCTCTTGTCTCTCTGCTGTCTGATGTCTGCAGGAAGTGTGTACAGTTTTTTTTTTTTTTTTTTTTGAGTTTCTCTGGAAGAGCTTTTTGAAAAAAACTACTTTACTGAAAACAGCTGCTTGCTGGTTCATGTGTAAACACAGGTGACCAGAACACTGAGACTGAACCGAAACAATACAGCTGTGCCGTAAAACAAAAATAATGAGCTGAAAAAAAAATTCATAAAGATGAAGTGACCTAGTCTCTAAATTACTTTATCGACATCAGTCAACTTTTATGCATCTCATTGGATCCATTAATGATTTTAAAAAATGGAGGATTTTGTTGTTTGATATGACCTCAACAACTACAAAAACAAAAAAAAGATCAAGGGTAAGAATAAAAAACAGAAAAATTATCATTTTAAATTATTGCAAATTATAAATATGAAAATATTTGCTCTATTCAACAATACAAACCCTGTTTATGAACTGCCGCCATCTTGTTTTTTTTGGATCAAAGTGTAGCCACGCCCTAAAGATTTAACTTTACACTAGCAGCTGAGATCATTAACTCATTATTAAAATGTTTGCTGAAGTAATAAATCAGGTGAAAAGTAGTCTCATTTTATCATAAGCTTACATACAAGCAGACTTATTTTTGCAACCAGTGGAATCCCCCTCCTCCCCCTGCTGGCCATTACAGGTAGCGGCTCTGGCTGCATTTCCTTCCCTCTTGCAGGAGTGCGACAGGTTGACAGGGTGGTAGGTGAGTTTCTTCCCTCCAGCTGGAGTCTGAGGCCCAAATTCCAGTCCAGCTGTGGTGTGTAACAGTGTTAGGGACAGATCATGTGATCCCTCACCAGTCAACCCCCCCCTTTTTTTTACAATCCACTGAAGATCTCAGACAGGCTTCACACTGAGGACCAGAAGTTTACATGGCCCCACTTTTCTTTTTTTTTTTTCTCTTGCAATTTATTTACGCTGCGGTCGTCTAGCAACCACCACAATAGCAACCAGCCCCTCCTCCTCCTCCTCCTCTCAGACTCTCTGTGTCACTGGTACTTAACCTCCTTTTGAACAAAGCCACATCTGCTGGAGACTGATGTATACGTTTTGGGATGTTCAGGTACCATTGGTGGTGCAGGGGTGTGATATGGACAAAAATATCCACATGTAGACACATTTTTCCAGGGACTCAAAGGTCAGCTGGTGGGAGGTCAGTGACAAACAGGCTGTGAATCAGAAAAATCTACCCACTCGACCAATCAGAGGGAGATTGTGCTGTTTTCAGCGCCGTAGACTCACTGTTTTCTGGGAACTTATCAGCCCTTCGCTCTTCCTCCTCGTGCTCCCTCGTCTGCGATGAATGTTTTCTGGGAAAAAAAAAAAAGAAAAAAAAATAGAGAAAAGGATCACAGTCCAATGCCTCCGGTCTGCCATGACATCATGCACACATCTGGAACCGCTAGAGCCAATGTGTGTGTTTGTGTGTGTGTGTGTGTGTGTATATGAGAGGGAGGGGGCTGCAGGAGAATAGGGGGGCTGGTGACACATCAGCAGTATGGAAGAAAAAGGGGGAAGAGCGAGAAAATGGAAAAGAAAAGAGTAAAAGATGAGATGTATAACCAATTACAAACCCCACTATTTTCTGCAAAAGCACTAATGAGTCATGGAGGCACAGAAGTTCGGAGCCAAACACAAGTTCATGATTTCGTTGGCAAATGAAAGAACATGATGTTCCTCCTCGAGGAAACATTCTGGACGGGTTTAAATTTTTAATTAATATCAAGCTGGTGTGTTTTTTTGTTTTTTTTTTAAGATTAACAAGTTGCTTGTGACTGAGGAGTGATACCACAAGATTTATTAGATTTTATATTCGTGTTTGTTGAAATTTCAGCTTTTTTTTTTACTTGATATCTGTTTGCATGCTTTGCATCTGGAAATTCTGTGATTGGGTGAGAGGACGCAAGGAGACTTGGCACTGCCATGATTTGGTCTCTCATTCTCACCACTAGGGGGCGACACTTTACTGGCTGTGCGTTCCAGTTGGTGATCTGAAATCATGTAAGCGAACTGCCTGTCAAAAACTAGACCCTTTTATGGATGTTATTAAACTGCTGCAGAAGCAAAAGTTCATCCTAATCAGTTTTTCTTTCTGATTTATGCTGTTCTCATGCTGAACTTAATGAGAAGACAGTTACTGGATCATGCAAAAATGTCGGATTAAGAGAGAATAAAAAAGGTAGATGCACAGTTAAACAACTCAAATTCTACCTCAAGTTCATGCAGAACTGTAGTGATTTAAGATGTCGAGAGAAGGAATTACAAGACAGAGGAGAGGAGAAGTCTGGATGAAGAGATGTGGAGAAAGCTGTTTGCCAGATGTTTGTTCCAGTACTGCAACACGCTCTGGCAAACAAAAAAAACCCAAGCCTAACCTCTCATTTACAACACTCTCCCTTGATGCAAATCACCCCAAAACTGACTCAAAACTATCAAATTATCTCGTGTCCCGAAGAAACCAACTATTATTTCATACTCTTCACGCTGCACGTCTGGTTTTTATGCTCCATTTTCATTTTCATGGCTGAAACGGAGGGAGGAGAGTGAAAGAGAGAGAGAGAGAGAGTTTACAGTAGGGAGGAAAGACAGAAACTGAAGTTGATGTGCGATGGGGGCAAAGCAGCAAGTTGCAGAGGGGAGTCCAAATATATGACGCAAGAGAGAACATGAAATGGAAGGTTTGAGAAAAAAAACAGAAAAGAAAAAGAGAAAGAAGGGAGGAGGTTGAGGGGGAGCAGGTTGGATATACAGTAGTCTCCAGAGCCCACGTGTGTGTTGTGAGTTCAGGGGGATGATGGAGGCGCTTTGTCCCCTCAAAAAAAAAAAAAACTGAGCGTAACGTGACGCACTAATCCAGCCGCAGGAGCCTGTAATGTTGCCGTCTCCAGCAGGGCCCGTGGAGCACGACGGACCGCGGCACAGCGCAGCGCAGCGACGCTCTCCAGAACCCTGATCCTGAACTGATGCATTACGACCAGAGCCACAGACACCACCATGCCACATAACCAGGCTATCTGTCTGTCACACCCCTCCTCCTCCTCCTCCTCCTCTTCTTCCTCCTCCTTTTCTTCTTTCTCCTCCTCCTCCTTCTCCTTCCTCCCCTGTTTGGGATCCCACTGCTAACATGTCTACAATGTTCCATAGAAGCAAAGGAGGTGCAATCAATCCACTTTTGATGCTCCCTTTTTATTAGTTTTTTTTTCCATGACCATCATTTGCCCCACTTGGTCATGAGTCTCTCCTGGGGGCAGAGGAGAGAAGAAGTGGAAAAGAAGCAGAAGTAGTTGTGGTGAGTTAGCCAACTCCCACCCCCCTCGCAGCCAACAGTCAGAACAAGGCCTCCACCCCCATGGGGGTTATCCTTCCTCCAAGTCTGGAGAAGTGGAAAAAAGTCTGACTCACAGGGTGATAAATTCCTTTCTTATGTTGAAGGATTCCCCGAGGAAACCATTACCAACATAGGTTAACACAGGTTGCCAGATTTGATAAGTTAAAATAAATATTAAAAAAAAAACCCCTGGCTTTAAATGTCAGATGATGATATCTTTTCTCCAGGAACACTGATCCCACTTTGCTTTTGTGCCCAAAAGAACATTATTTGATTAAGCAGATTTTCTACATCGTCTGTTTAAAATTTAAAGTCTGTACCATATTTTCCATGTTATTGGATTTTATTCCTGTTGATTTATTACTCTCCAGTCTGTGTTGCAGGCTTTAAAACACTGGTGTCAGCTCGGTTTGTATTGAGGCTTTACACAGTTGTGTCATGCAAGACTTGGGCAACGTTCTTCATGTTGTTTGGCTTGAGGTTTCAATTGGGCGTAAGTTGTTGATGGCAACTAACTGGTATTGCTTGCAACACTTTGCATTATTTATCTAAAAAAAGCAAATAGGTTTCTTTGTGAATTTGTCTTTTTTTTTAAGAGAACATGGCAGCGCTCCTTCCGTCCAAAAAGAAACGTGTCCAATGGCGAACGAGTTATACACACAGCTGTGAGTTTGTAAATCATCTCTGAGAATATCAGCAAATGTCGTGGAACAAAATAATTCCCAGCTGCAGTCTTAAGTCAGCCTCGCCTTCATCTATTCTCCAAAACATCATGGTAATGAAGACCAACAAGCTGTTTTCAATCAAACAACACAATCCCCACTTTGCCTTCTGCTATTTCCTGCTATTTTCCACTCCACTCCTCCATTCATATTGGGGGGGATTGAGACTTTTAGAAATGGCATTTTCTCCTTGATGGAGGGAGAAAAAAACGTGCAGAGATTGCCTGGTGTTGAGGGTTGAGTAATGCCCAGATTTCAGTACCAGGACCAGAAGAGGAGGGTCTGCAAAGACTCATAAGATGACGTAACCAACTTTGGCAGAAACTACTCTTGGTGTGAAGGTCCATCACCGCTGCTTGGACCAAAAACAGAAACCCTGAAACACAGAGGAGTGTTTCTAAAATCTGGGTAGTTAGATATCTTGTAGTCTTTTTCATAAATTCATGAGTTGTCATGTGTCTCCATTTAAGATAGATAAAGTAAATAAAAGATAAAAGAGATCATCCCAAGTTTTTTTAATCTACAATGATTTCATTTTTATTAAGTAAGCAAGATCTAATTTTGTGCAAGCAGACTGTAAAAGTTATGATCAAATGTTCCCTGTACAGTTACAAATTTATCAGCTTTAGCAAGTTTAAACTTTTTAAAAATTGCCTTGAAATGACATGAAAGACTTAAAATAACCTTTTAAAGGGAAGGGATCCCTGCATTACAGTTAATGAACAAAAACGACTTTAAAGTACATTATAGGGAAGACAGACACAGAAAATGCATTGTAAAAAATTTAAAAGCAAACTAATTGTTTGACTGACGTAGACTCTTCCAGAAATAGCTGCTCTTTTCCATGCGGATAATTAAACTTTCCCTTTAATCTTCTAATTTGTCTAATACAGACAACTGTTCTCCTGGAGATGAACAAGCTCCTTGTTCTCCTTACACTGGCACTGTCTAAGAAAACCTCCCACAGACTGAGTCACAAAACTGCAAAAAACACTGCAGACACTCTACCAATGGTTTTCAGTTCTGGTTCCCAGAGCTTTCATGGTTTTTATTACACGAATGAGGAACAACAAACAGCAAATACAAGAACTGAGGAAATTATCTACATTACAATCTCTCTAAGCCTTAGTCATAGGTGACTGCTGTTGATGAAATTTCGCTTTCAAAATAAGTGTATAAATGTGTATAAATTTGTATAAATGTGTAAAAAACATCTCTAGACTTCCTGTTACAAAGGAACAAGTTGATTTGCATGAAACAAATAAAGGTCACAACTTTCGTGAGTTTGTATTTTCAGTTTAATTACTAGATTCTCATCAGTTCCTGAGTTATATATGTTTTTGTGACCATGAGTAAGTGCATGTTTGCATTACTTGATTCTCAAGCAAAAGCAGTACCATCTCAGTGTCTGCAAGAATCTTCTTCAGCAGGCCTGTGAAGAGCCAAACTTTATGTTGAGGATCGATGTTGAGTCTACAGCTACGACCCAGAGACAAAACAGAAGGGGGCTTATGATGATCAAGTGATGTGATCTGGAAAACTTTTTCTTATTATTTGCACCTGCTACAGCCATAAATAAATACAAATAAAAAAATAAAGCCATTAATGAGGTGCATTTTGCTCCTGGTTGTGGTCATAATTACACATATAGATTTAGGTGTCATCAGCAAACAGTAAAGATTGACATAAATATGGAGCATTTCTGCAAAACAGAAATTACAGCATCCATGCAAATAACTAACGTAGGTGTGCTGTATGATAAATCAAAGTAAGCCTGGAGTTTTCCTTCAAAATAAAGGTGCTCCAATATGTGAATTTGATTGTCTTATTTTAAAGACTGTGTTTTTTGTGTTAAATAGGAAGGGGTTTTATTCATTTTCCACAGCCAAAAGTGCAGTATCAATCTCTGGAAAAAATCTGTACCTAGATTGCAACAGTTAAAAAAGAGCACTGGTGGAAATTTTGTCAGATAACTGTATCATATTTACAGGTCTCTAAAAATTAAGGGAAAACACTGGAACCTTGACTTTTGGACTGGAGTCTGAGGACTAAGCTTAATTTTTTTGACAAATGCTTTAATCAGCATCCCTTTATATGGATGCCAGAGAAGAGGGAGTTGGGGGGATTTCCTAACAGATAATTTTAATGTATTTAACAGGCAGTGTGAGAATTAATAACATGCTGAGCATAAGGTTCTGCCAAAAATACAAATGCTGTCACACTGATTTGGGTTTATTTTGGATTTTAATCACAGATACTTTAAATCATGGATGGAGCTTTTGGATCTGAAATTTCAAGCCAATGCAAGGTGCCTTAAAACTGCATTCCCTTTGAAGGCCAGCAGGGGGCAAGTCTGCTGGTTGCAAAAAGACTGATTGCATTACAAAAATCACCCTACTTTTCACTTGATTTATTACCTTAGTGAAAACTGTGGTCACAATCTCAAGTGTCAAAGCTTCTTGAATAATGCATGGTGTTCATTTTTGTTAATTATGGTCACAGACCACAGTGTGTCCTTAGGTTTTCAGTCACATCCAATCAGAATTAAGGCATTGTGATGCTTATTCTCTCTATCTCTGTCTTCTCATCCAAACATTGTAACTTTTAGCTCCAAAAACCAAAGATAGTGACGGCCAGAATGCAAAACTGAAGGCCTTAAAACAATAATAAAGAATCCAATGGTGATTAATTAAAGAAAGATCAAAAATTTTGATCTTATTACATTGTTCAAACACTCTTGGTAACACTGCATACAGTATGATTTGGGAGCTATTCCTCAACCATTTAGAGTCCTCTTTGCCATAGAAGTACAGATGGCAGCAATTATCAATCGTCAAACCCTTCGAGGGAACAAAATCCTGTAGGCAGCTGAAGTTTTATAAAATTACCCATCTCCTGTGTTTCAGTGACTTTTGTTTTTCTTTTCTATACCTCTGCTCCCCCGCAAATCTGTGGGACCTCTCAGCCCCGGAGACATCTGAACCAATGTTTTGGATCTTTCCAGGATCACTTTTGTTAAGGCTTTTCTGTCGGATCTGATTTCTTTTTAAAAATAAACAAAAGTGCCGTATATTGAAAGAGAACTACTGTTTTAGTTTTTCTCATCATCCCACAATCACAGCTCACTTGTGCATAACTTTAAACAGTTTGGGCCGGCAGTTGGATGCATGTCATTCAACTCGTATCTGTTATTGCAGCACATGACGAAGTGTGTGCGTTTGTTTGAGTGGGTTTAAGTCTGAGTGTAGATTATAAAGACTTAAAAGCAGAAGAGAAACAACATGCTCGCTTTCTTGTTTCTGAGATAAAAGGCAGAGAAAGGCACTCGGTGCCTTCTTATTACCTTCTGATTTTTGGTAAATTCTTGCCATTCACCCCCCCCCTTTCCAACTTTACCTTCCATTTTCACTTGACAACATATACCACCGACCCCTCGGACCTCAGGCAAAAACACATGAGCTCACCCACTTCTCTCTTCCAAACTTCTCTCAGGTTTAGGCCAAGAGGTTTAAGAAACCTCAGATATCAGTCAGGTGATCTGAGCACCTAAAACACACTTTAAGCCACAAAAAAATCATCATCCCCCCCCCCCCCCCCATATGAACATTCATGCCTCACAGCTCTTCCTCATGGCTCCTCAAAGTCTAGCAAACCCCCTGCACATCAACCAAAACCACTTTATTCCTGACTGAGATGTATTTTGGTCTTCACAAACTTCCCCTCCAGGGAAGGAAGAACTCTTCTCATCCGGGGTTGATGTATCAATCTTCTAAAATGTTATGTCACGGCTTCGCTCCGTCGCCACGTCACGGATTCATGAGCAGCTCGTCCTGTCCAAAAAAACTTTAATCTAAACCATTTCATGAAGCTGTAGGATGGAACATGAGGCTGTACTTTCTCCACCCCCCCGTAGAGTTTAGGGGTTTAGTATTTTTTTATGATTGCTTCTATGCGGCAGCTGTTGGATCGACTCCCATCGGGATTAGTCATTGTCTGTGCTTGTGTCCGTATTGGTAATTACTGTGGGGTAGATGGCCTGCAAACCCGCAATGAGGGAAATGTCTCCTTAGCTACCCTATGACTCACCCCTGTAGCACATATTGTACAATACAAAGGCTGATTGATAATTTCATGGTCTTAGGTAGACGGAATCCATTTTCTAAAACTTAGCACATTTGTTTTTCAACATAGTAACTTATTACTTTAACACACTCAGCCCAGCGGTCATGCAGCATATGGGTCCCTTCTTTTCATCCAGAAAGTGGTCCGAAACAGCAGTGGCCTCATTATTACTGTCAAAAATGGGGACCAGTGAGCCCCCTCTCTATCTTAGGGAGGAGTTAATAGTCAGAGGGTGCACATCAGGTAACGAGGGCGGGTGTTAGACACGTTCAAAGCTGCATTTTTTTTGGATGAAAGCTCAAAGGCAGATGTTATCGATTCTTTTTTAACAGTGTTGGCTTGTAATTTTTCAATCATCAAAAACAGAAACACCAATAAAGTTATCAACTCCAAACTTTCTCCATAATCCCTCAAAGAGTTGGACTATACCTGCATGTAATGAAACACATGTAACTCATCCCCTTCCACCTCAGGCCACGAACTTATCAATCACACCTCTGCTAAAGGAAACAACCAGGAGGTTGTCTATCTCTAATACAGAAATCAAAGTGACAGCACAGTCTGTACAGATGTTAACAGCTGAGGAGGTCAACCCTTTCCAGATCTTGTCTGATTGCTCAGATGTGAAAGGATTAGTAAGCTCATTTGCGAGCATGTGTTGCTATTTGTTCACGTTTCCAAAAGACAAAGAATGAGTAAGAGACGCCTGCGTTTATTCTAATCTAATGAGGGTTCGCCATCTTCTCCTCCGTCCTCAGTCTTTCCATTCTGACCACATCTATGTCTCCCTCCCACCCCCCTCCTCTTTATCCTTGCGTCTTGTGTTTTAGCTGGCAGACACAAATCAAAGTTTCTGGAATGGAAACACTCACGTTTCTGCTGTGCCACATATGTTTATATTTAAAGCCTTTTCCTCTTTTCCTTTTTTTTTTTTAAGTAACTTTTGCAGAAAAAGAGAGAGAGAGAGAGCACCTGAAAAACACAGGAGGGGGAAACCGCTGGAAAGTGTGATTCAACCGAAAATGTCTACCCACCTCCCCCCACCACCACATCTGAGCTGAGGCTCCCACTCCAGCAGCTCAGATCAGTGTATTAAAGTGTGGGGGGGTGGGGGGAGAGAGAGGAGACGAGGAGGTATGGTTCTGCTTGACCCACGAGGCCGACAGAGGTGGAAAGAATGTGCTGTCCAGCCGGTGAACACGTTAACACGGAGGGGGGAAAAAAACTTCCTACAAGCAGCTTTCCCACCATCCCTAACCCACCCCCCCAACCTCCACCCGCCATTTACACATGGAGGGAAGGAGGAAGGGAGAGCGGAGGTGGAGTGAGGCAGATGGGGAGGAGGAGGGTAGTGAAAATGCAAACTGCAGAGAGATGGAAAAAAAGGTATTGAGTGGCAAAATAAAGCTGAGAGGGAAGAAAAAAAAGTTATTTTAACCTTTAAATTTTTGACAGAAAAAGACACACAAAGTCATGAAAAGTAGGAACAAAACTTTGGTTTCTGAGAATACAGTGTAGCAGTCACATGGCCTAAGTCAGCTGACCAAAGACACAAGGAACAGAGCAAAACAATAAAAGAATAGGCTGACATTTTGGGAAAATACATGCTTATTTGCTAAGAGATGTTTAGATGGAAAGATTAATGGCACTTAAATTTACCAGGAGAGAGTTAGAGACAAAGACTTAGAACAGAGTCGCCTCTATCAAAATGAAGCTCACTAATTTACATTATATATTGTTTTATATGTAGCTTTTTGTATTTATTTACAGATTTTGAATGGGTTTGACAAATTTAGGGTAAGACAGACTGGTTGGATTCTATACTTTTAATGTTATTGACCAAAACATGAATCTTCCACCGGAATAAGTCACTGTTTTTCTATTAACTTAGCTGCACTTTAAGGTTTCGGACAAGTTTAAAGCTGTGTTGTCTGGATCTATGATTGTGGGATCAATTCTTTTCTAGATTTGATTGTGGTGTAAGTTATAAAAAAAACAAAAATGATACATGATTTTAACTGAGAGTAAAGAATGAAGGACATTGAGTGCTTGACAAAGAAAACAGACATTAAAAACTTTAATAATCATTGGACTAAAACACACATAATCACTGAAATGGTCCTTGGAGTTACAATAACATTGGACTTTTAATGTTTAAATATGTTCGTTCTGAACACCATTTATATACTTTACAAACATTCTCTAAATTCACATGCATTTGCTAATATTTCGTCCGAAAGTAGGTGACGGTCAGATTTATTGCAGACTGTAAAAGGGCGTAGGTTGGTGGAAGACCTCTGCATGAGGAACTTTAGGAGCCTCTTGGTGATGGAAAACCGTCTGCCTGCCAAAACTTTAAAGGATCACTGAGGCTTTAAAGCAGAAATGGGCATCGTACGGAAACCTACGGGCCAAAAACCTACGGCCTGCATGCTGGTTCAGCCTGGCCCCGGAGGTCTGAGACCAAACCTCTCTACTTTACTAATAAACTTAAAATGACCAAATAATCGAATGACCTAAATCTGCTTTTGTTTTGTATTTTTTTTAACTGAGACTGACACTAAAACTGTTTGCTTAAATTGCAACAAGCATGTGGCTGAATTCAATTTGACAATTTGAGCAGCCACTCCCGGACAAAACATGCAGAAGCATAGCAGAGTCGTTGCTAACTAAAGCTAAAAATTCAAAGGACTTTTACAAAACTAGGAGGGACAGAACTGCTGAAACCATGCATTTGTTAGCTCACAAAATTTCCAAAAGAAAGAAACCATTTTCTAATTATTTAATGGTGACTTTTGTGTTTTTTCACATCCGGAGAGATTTTTTTTGTTTGGTTTATTTAATGGGAACAATTTCAACCCTGCAGATGAACTTTAAACACCGCTTCATCTAATTTTTCGAAATAATATGTACTTAGAGTGATTTTCATTACAATTTATGCTACAGAATATGTGAAAATATTCCTTTTACTGATAACATAAGAGATTGGCATGACAATATTTGTTTAACCCTCGCCAACAGTTTTGGTTTCTCATGTAACCCCCAGGAAAAATAACGTGCACCCCTGCTTTAAAGGCTCAGTTTCAAGAAACCGGAATACTCGACTTGGAAAAACATGTAGAATATTTTAAAAAACAACTTTGCACAAACTTGATTCTATCTGTGTGACTGGAAACCAGTGAGATGTTGTACATTTTTTTTTATTTTGGTTGACGCTTTGGTTGTTTCTTTGCAAAAAACCAGAAAGCAGAGGAGGACACTGAACCAAAAACACAGAAACAAACAATCACAATGCTGAAATGCTGACAGCGGTGATGCTTCCTGTTGTCTCAGTAAACAGCAGGCCCACCCAGCCAGCTTTGGGCGTGATGCATGTGTGTGTGTGTGTGTGTGTGTGTTTGTGTGTGTTTGTGTGTGTGTGTGTGTGCTGCCAGTTGCACATGTGTAGGTGTCAGACCTCCTCTGGGGGTCTTCAACCCCTGTTAGAGCCACTTTATGGGGAACAGACACACACCTGTCTGCTGTTTCCAACCAACGACCAATGATCAGCCTTTATCAGCCGGAGAGGAGACCCTCTCGAGTTCCACATGGAGCCAACTTCCTGCTGGGGGGGGCAACTCCACGTCACGACTCGGGATGACCTCCCAGGAGGGGTGGCATCCCGGTGTTTCAGCAAGTCCTGCTGAAAAACACGATGTAATCAGAGGTGGAGGAGGACGCCTGGGGGAGAACCAGGGAGGGGTCAGAGAGGCCAAGTCTGCCCAGGATATGGCTCTCTTGCCTGGGATGACTCAACTGCAAAGCATCCCTTTCCAAGCAGAACCTCCACGTCAGCACTCTCCCACCAGCCCATTGGGTCTTTTAATTATGGTCTGGAGTGAATTTTCTTATCTTAAAGACCTTATTTCATCCGAATCCAAAAATCTTGGAAATTTTATTTACGATGCTTTAGAGTTTGTTTGTATTTGTTTTAATGTTTGCGAAATGAGTGCTCTCATCCTATGAACGTGATTTTTTTTTTTTTTTTATGTGTGTGTGTGTCTTGTGGTTAACAGCCTTAATCTGAGTTGGCAGATGGAGATTATGCTCCAGCTTTCCTGGAAGTGTTGATAGCTGAGGGGAGAGGGCTCTGATGTCTTTAGCAGACTGTGGATCCTGTAAACAGGGCCTTTCAGCCCCCTAAACAGCTTAGCCCTACACCCCACTACCAGCTTCCTGTCCTCCCGTCGGACCCTCCATCTTTACCAGCCCCCTTTTTTTTAATTCTCCATGTTGTTTTTGAAAGTCATTTCATATCTCAATCACCTCATTGAATGATGCATAAACCGCATGTCACTTTTAAGTACATTTTGCATATCGTATCACACATTTTAAGCTTCTCGTGCGTCATTGGTATTTTATTCGTTTTGTTCGTGCAGGAAAGGATGAGTTCAGGTGACCTTCGTTTGTCTTCATTGTACACTGACAACCTCACAGTGGCCATCATGGTAAAAATGATAATAAACACATATTTGACATTAAAAAAAAGCTGCTATTTTATTAGAAATAAGCCACAAAAATACCTGGTAAGCAATGGCAGTGATAGTTTTGGTTAAATTGAGCTAGTTTTATGTAAGTTTATATGTAACAGAGGTTATATCAAGGCAATGGTGACTTTTGGGTTTTATACACAAACAGAAACCTCCTGGGTGAAGGTCTTGTGTTTGTTTGACCTGTTCACCCACCTCACCTCCTCCACGATGACCTGCTCTCTGTGCTTTGCTACCACACCTTTTATCTATAACATTCACATCAAAAGTCAGTGTGAGTGGTGTTAAATAAGGCTGGCAGGGGTCAAATGCACGGAGAGAAACTCTTAAGCTGATGTGATCTGTTGTTTTTTCTTACATGTGAGAGAGTCAAAGCTGCGGCAAAGTGTGCCACTTTAATTTGATGCCTCATTGTTTCAACTAACCAAAACCTCGTTGGCTGCTGACTTTTCAATACAATGAGATGCAAACATCATGACTGAAAGTCGCCCTTGTTGGATGAAAACCACAAAAAAAGATGATTATGCACCAACGCCCTTCTTAACCATCGAGTTCTGACCAAGAAACATGATTTCCGGTGTCATATTTAAGCCTCACATGATCACAAACCTGCTCTGCTCTCCAGCTCTGCACCGGACAAAGCTTATGCCCATGACTTGTTGAGGGATTTACTAATGCTCTCAATTACTTACAACTCTCAGTACTTTATAATAATTTTCAAGCAGTCTAAGGAGTCTTACCCTGCAGAGACACAGCAGAGTATTTTACCACATGTGTTCATAACCAGATGATGCTAATAATGGGGGATTCCATTGTTAACCAACCAAAAGAGGAGGAGAGAGAAGAGATGACATCATAGGAATAGTATTATGAACAATGAAACCATAAGTGAGGATGGAAACTGTTTTTTTTTTTTTTAGAGGATTTCCTCAATTTATCTCCGTTATTATGAACGTAACGTGCAGACTCTCACTTTTTTTTTTGTGGTCTTAATAGATTCTTCGCCCGTGTTTTTCACGAGAAAAGACACTAATGATGTTGTATTTGTTTGGCTTTACGGCCTGCTGTAAAAAGGCAGCTGAAGTCGAGGCTCGTTAAATGGTGCTAAAGACCGTGTCCTGGAGCTTGGGAGAACTTCAGGACGAGGGCAGAACAACCCACATGACAAAAAATTTGGAGAAAACGTTGCCGCAAGATGCCTATCAGCTTACATCAGGGGTAGCAAGCGAGGTGAACGAGGAACTAAAGTGCACTGAGGATTTTTAAACGTTTGACAGGGTTTTAGGGCACTAAAAGTGAAATGATCGACTAATGTAACTTCCAGTTGTCTCATTTATTTAATTGAAATATTGCATGTTACCGTTGCAACTGGATGTTGATGGAAAAGAACCAGCTCGCCGAATCATGAAAGACTCTCTATTGCAGGGTAATCGCAACCTCCCCGAGAGAGTTTTCCACTAAGTACAGGATGGTTTTATTTTTTTTTTGAGAAAAAACCTCATTTTTCTAAAGCTTTAAAACACAAGTAATATGTACTTTTCTCAGCACTGAAAGGAAAGAAAGGGAACATTTTCTGCATCAAAGTCATTTCTGTGGATTTGGATGAGATGCCTCATGCTTTTGGCTGAACTGGCTTCTTAAAAAACAAGACAATAGGCTGTGGTGTGATGCAGGAGGGTGGGTTCAAGGACCAGAAGGTAGGTGGGGACAGAAGAGTGAAGCTGAAAATGAAAACATGGCCTTTGCCTTCGCTGTGCTCTGCCCTGACCTCAGGCTTTTTGCAGGGGCAGGACAAGATGAAGCACAGACGAGCTCAGGAATCCAAACAGCCACCTCAGAGCAGACAGAGAAGAAGAAAGGGAGAGTCCTTTGACACCTTATTATGAAATCCAGTCTCTTTTGAAGCAAGAGTGAAGACACTTTTGCATTATTTATTTTGAAAGCTGCTTTCAAAGCCACTAAAATAAAAGAAATCTTAATGGCTGACCCAGTTTTTCTCCAGTTCAACTTTAATTTGATATCACCTGACACTTATTTAGGGTGTCACCTACTTAAATCTGATAAAAAACAAACCCGGCAGCATCCTGGCTCCATCCACCCACTGTGACCGCAGCCTCACACTGGTGTTGAAAACGAACATCCACAAGAGATTTAGAGCTTTTTTTTTTGATTCAGGAAGCTAAAAGCCTCAACCTCACACAATGGAGGTGTTTCCCTGTCATTTGCTAAGTTTGACTGGCCCTAAATAGACGGAGGGTGGTTGATTTTTATGAACAAAGACGCAGAATATTTAATTTAATTTGACAGTATATGCAACATAAACAACTTTGATTTAATGTAGCTAAACCCTGGTTAGTTAAGGCGGTAATTGACTTCCCATCCACCTCAAACCAGTGAGAAAAACATTGAAAAAAGCCGCCTGAGTGGAATAAATGAATCTGTTTTGATATTGATAGAAAATGATGTTTTCATGGAGGACCCAATGGTTTTTAAGATGAGGCTTATAGAGAAAACAACTTAAGGTTTGCTACAGATTACATATCTGCCCTGTTAATTACATATAATATCTGACAATATCAGTCAACACAATCATCATCAGTCAGTCAGTTTGTTTCTATATTTTTTTACCCTGCAACATCATCCACTGGTGTGTGAACTGCTCTGATGCCTGAAGTTTGGCATTATGGCCGTCGCCGGCCAACTTTGGAGGCAGAAGTGATAATATTTAAATGTGAGGGTTGAGCTGGGAGGGATACGCATGGCCACCAACGACTGTGTGAGGCTCAGCTGACAGCCAGCAGCCGCTGACAGTCAGACACGCCCTTAATTCTGCATCAGTATAAGGCTTTATGTGATTTAAGTGGCTAAGTTTTAAAATTTTGCTGTAGAGCTGGACATTTTAGTATTGAGCTTTATGAGAACTGATCAAATTCAGCCTCAAGTGGCCACTGGAGGAACTGCAATTTTTAGTACTTCTGTGTTAGCTTCATTTTCTAGCCCTGGATGTTGCTGCTTGGGCAACAAACACACTATCTGTCCATCACTTATATGACAAGTTGAGAGAAATTATGAATTTGCTTTCAAAAATCTTTCTAAACTAATTTGCACATGGCACTTATGTGCAAATTGAGGCTGATTATCTGCAGGAGGCTTGTAAGCCACAAAGTAGGAGTGTTTGTCTCCAACTGGACTTTCAGCTGCCAGCTGTTGTCATTCAAATACAGATTTAATTACATATCTGGAAAGGGTAAATATAAGGGGAAATATTTTTTTTAAAATCATATTAAGATCTATTTTATTTCTTAAAATAGCAACAAAATATCTGTGATAGTTAAAAATGACACAAAAGGAGTAACTACATGTGACTTTCAACGATTGATAATCACTGTTCTCATCTTGATATCGTGCCGAATTCCAGTTCATAAAAAGAACTGAACTTCCACCAGATTTCAAGTGATGTGGGAATTTTCTCTTATGACCACACTTAACTTCAATGGGAGGAAGTCTCGAGAAAATAATGACATGCTCTTGTAAAATGTTGCTGTTTACATTCCCCCCCTCCTCCCGGAACGAGTGAAGGGCCATGTCTGTTTCTTATCCTGGAGACCAGAGTCATCCTCCCTTTTTTTTTAGTGAACACCCACCCCGACCAAGTATGCACTCACGAGACAAAAATAAAAGAGAATAAGCCCCCATCGAGCTCTGTCGGGAAAAAGCCATGGCAGGTATTCCTCTTAATGATGAAGGATCTCTTTGTCTCTTTCTGTGCCAGCTGTCTATCCTGATTGTTGATATCTGTTCCCTCCCTTTTTTTTTCTTTCCTTCCTCACAGTCCCATCACACTTCAACCTGATTGGTTCGCATCATGCTGACAGTGGGATATTGGATCACGGTCACAGTAAATGACAATTCTGCCATCCAAGACAGAAATGGAAACGAACCAACTTTTTTTAGGATGGATTGCAAAAAAAAAAAAAAAGAAGAAGGAGGGAGAATAAGAGCAGGGACATTACAAGAGAGAGGTGAGAGAAAAATGAGGGAGGAGGGATGTGGAAGGGAAAGGCTCATGAAGTAAAAGGGGGGTAAAAGAAAAGAGGGGAGAGTTGAGAGGAGGGAGGGAGGGAGCAGAGGAAGGAGAAAAAAGTGACGGGGAAAGAGAAAACGTGGGAGCTGTGAGAACGTGAGGCGGACGGAGCAATGAGTGATGCAAAAGGGTGGGATGGAATTTGCTCAAAAGTGGAAGCCAAGGCAAATGTGCAGCTGTCAAGGAGTTTTGTTCTCTTTAAAAACATCTTTCAGTCTTTTTGCGTGACTTGTTTTAACACAAGAGGAGGAATGGTCAACGAATGTAAGTGATAGAGGAAAAGAAGTCAACAAGGATGATTGCTGATAAATAAATGAAAAATGGCCAAACAGAATCTGACAAGCCAGTAGAAATTATAAACAGAGAAGAAGAAGAAGAAGAGAGAGAGAAGGGAGGAAGATCAGCAAGTTTGGTTACATGGAAGCAGCCAGAAGTGGTGGGGAGGGTCTTATGGGGAACATTGTGCACTAAGGCAAAAGTTAGAAGAAAAAAAAAAAACAAAACAGCAGAAAGGAAGCTAAAGGAAAACAGGAAGAAAAAAAAAGGGAAGGAGAAGAAGAATTAATAGTATTTTTTCAGTGCACCATGTATCCCTCAGCCTCCCTGTGGACCCAAAAAGGCCTGCGCACATGTCAGCACACCACTGCGCATATGTTTCTACTATTACATGATAGGCTGCGGAGAGAATATAGGAAAACCGTATCTGTGTGTGCATTGGGAGGGGGTGGGGGAGGGAGAGAGAGAGAGAGAGGGAGATAGAGAGAGAGAAAGGGGGTGGAGTAATACTGACAAAAGCTGCCTTTTCCAACAATGAGCTCCACCTTCGTCGAGTGTATCGGTATGCCTGTAGTTTTTTTTCCAGCCTTGGCTCGGGAAGCTCCGCCCCTCTCCCACCTCCTCCCCTCCTCTATTTGCTAACTCTTAGTGAACAATGACAGAATAACCTCAGAGAAGAAGACCAGACACATCAGAAGAATATCTCTTTTTTTTTTTTTTTTTTCTTTCTGTTTCAGATCCCATGACAGCTGTCCTCCACCTGTCCAGAAAGTTTACTTCAAGGATTAGTTCTTAATTTGGACAAGATTTGAAGGAGGAACGTGTAACATGTGGACAACATTTATGTTTAAATACTGAAAAAATTAGCAACAGAATGTGAAGAAACATTGAGTCACAGGAATCTTCATATTGCATTGCAGAGATATACACTGAAATTAGCGTGCTAACCAGCTAGCTGTCGCCCTTTCAAACTCGACAACATCAAGCCGAACAAAGTTGAGTTGAGCTAGATTTGAAAATCCCCGCTGAACTTGCCCAACCTTCCTCTCACTCCTCTTCACTTCACACTTCTCCTGACCCCGTTTGCTGTTTTTTTTCAGAGTTCCTTGACTCACAGTCCTGGTCAGAGCTGCTGCAGATCACTTCAGCAGTGTTATCCGTGTTGTCAAACAAACCCTTGTCGGTCTCGGAGGCTGCGTTCAGTGACATTTCAGCTTTGTTTGCTTGCAGGCTGCGAGCCCAGTTTTGAAGCCTCTGGTCAGTGCAGGTAGGGCCGATCTCCACGCAGCTAACTAAGCTAACAAGCTAACGACAGCTACTAGCTACAGCCAAAGAGAAATAGAGCAAAGAGTTCACTGAGAAGCAGTCAAAGGATCATCTGCTGCCCTCTATCATTCCTACACGTACTTTCTTTGACATTTAAAAATTTGAAATGTGGCTTCGGTGGTAATATCACACATGCCACTGAGCTAAAGTCAAACCTGCGTAAGTATCACCATTCGCACATCATTACACATCAGGAACAGTGTGGTGCCGGGGCGAGGACAACACGGTGATGTCATGACGTGAAGGACTGTCTGGTATGAGGCCGCCGTCTCCTCTGCATCTCAGTCCCATGATGCTGATGCTTGGCACAGCCGGGTTTGGCGAAGTGTGTTGTGGTAGCGGAAAGCTAAGGGGCACACCAAGGTGTTGCTATGATGTCATCCCAATAAGCTCATTTATGACCTCATGGGAGGGTTAACAGTTGTGTTATGAAGTCTTCTGGTGGACCGACACACGCGTGTTTAAAACACACATGACATATACCATAACTGACCTTTGTTGAACGTCATTTCCTTTTTTCTTTCTCCATTCATTTGCCGTCACCTCTCTTGCTGTCTGTGCAACTTCAAATCAAAGGCAAGTTATATTACTGCAATTAGGTTAAAGCAAGACTATATAACTTTGGCCAAAACAGCAGGCGATGTGGGCACAGGAGGTAATTATGGCATAATGTTAAACGCTAAAATGTGGTGTAATGGGAGCAAAAGTGGGAAAGAGGCACAAAGTCAGTAAACCTACTCAGTAATGTGACTCATACAGCAAAATCTATCCAAAGTTTGCTATCATTTGCTAACATTAGCCACCAAAAGTGTATTAAATGGTGCATAAAATGGGGAAACTTTTCATTTGTAAGACAATGTGTAAGACACATTTGAAAAATCATCCAAGTTTAATGTAATAAATTATTTTTTGGGTCATTTTTTGACAGCAGAAACAAGCCGAAATTAAAACACTGACATGTTATTTCCTAAGTTTTGATCGCAAACTGTTTTTTTTTTTACCCCACAGAGAATGAACAACAGCTCTCATTTGTAGTTGTTGTTTTGGATATTGAACAAATCAAAGTCAGATATTCATGCTGTTCGGTGGTTAGGAGGCAGTGTTCAGTGGGTTTTTTTTTAAAGCCCTTTTCACTGAAAACAATTACCTGCTCAGGCTGAAAAAAATATGCTATTAGGCCAATAAGTTGTGGGCCATAAAGCCAAAACATTAAGCCGAATGATGCTAAAATGCCCAGTAAAGCTGAGAGGAATTACAGAAGCGGGTTATAAAAACCTGAAGCTATTTTAACAGTGAAAAAATCCCATGTATGCAGATTGTTTTAACGTGATTAATTCTGTTAAAAGTCTAGTTGACTCCGGTTCTGTTGCCAGTAGACAAGCTGGCTTCTTTTGTTTATTTATTTCCTTTCTAGTTTGACATTTCGACCACACTTTGGAAAACAGCAGCAGCAGAAAGCAGCATGGAGGCTGTAATAATGTCACAGCGGTCACTTATTTCAAACTCAGTGTCGTCTGAATGCTACCAGGGGCTGCTTGAACAGAGACCGATGAAATGTGTTGTATTTCACAATGTGTGTCTCACAGCACCTGTAACCTGTCTCCTTATTTCCACTTCCTCTTGGATCAGGAGGACCTCACCTCTCTGCTTTGTCAGTGTTGCATCTTTCAAGACACAAAAGAGCAAAAAAAAAAAGGGAAAAAAAGCCATTGCACATTGTTTCCAAACTCTAAAAAAAATCACACTGTGGCTGATTGGAGCTGAGGCAGATAAATACCCCTGACTACTGCATCACTGAGTCATTTGACCCTCGAAATTAATGCCGGTTGTACCCATTACCACTGGAGACAAAAGCCAGATGTTTGTGGGTGTGAGTGAGTTTATTGTGTGTTAAATGAGAATAAAAGCCCATCAGCAATTCCATTCAAATTACTCGCATTGATTAAAGCAGCTGAAAGTAAAGCTAAATCATATTACCTTTCTATGTTATGTTACATTAGCTTATCTTTGTGTATCTCTTCTTACCTCATGGTTAGAACAAGTTTAATCTCTGGCAGTCGCTCGTCCTTTAAACTGGGAATGTAGATCCTTTAAGGTTTGAATAGCCCAGAGGTATAATACTTTAACGGCTCATGAGCCTGTCAAACAAACTGTGTGTGGGACTAAATGTGTCTGAGAAAGAGAATCAACAGAACAGAAAAGAAGACCGAGAAACAAAAATCCAGGGCTGAATTTATATTGTCTGAATGTCCATATTTGTATTAATGCTTATGCAAAAAGAGCATTTCTCTTTACACCTTTATTTCTAAATTAACCTGTAATAAAGATATCAAGCTCCTCTGTGTGCATTTGTGTGTGTGTGTGTGTGTGTATTTTTGGGGTGGAGGTAAAAGGAGAGAGGGTACTTGTGTCCCATGTCAACAGACTTCAAATTTAGCTTGTACTTTGTATAAATAGATGGACTATCCTAAATAAATCTGAGCTGACCGATGTTACTCTCTTTATCTGTCCCGCTCTTTCATCAGCGAACAGCTTGCACAGGTGGCACGCAGTGTTATCACACAGCTCATACGGTAAACACGGCCTGTCTGATACGTGACTGGTGAATCATGTGTTAGCAAAAGGGTTCGGAATTTAAAAAGCTTGTCTTCTTTTTCTCTCATTGATTTTCTGACAAACACAGTCATTACAGAAAGGTCAGATAAAAAGTAATGGTTGTAATGAAAACGCTCTCATTAAAATGTAAACAAAACTGAAAATCTTCAGCCACATTAGCGACAGACTGTCCGTGGCTGCAAAGGCAAAGAGATGCTTTGAGCTAAATGCTAACTTCAGCATGCTGCAGCAGGGAAACATAATTCTGATTGGAAAAGGTGCAAATATTTTTTTCTTCCAAAACATCAGCAAACACAGTCATGAACACACACACACACACATGCACATGCACAAATTGACACAGGAACATGCAAAACTGTTACTGTTGTTATTCATAACGAGGGATAGTGTATATATTGTTAACACATTCATGTTGACTGTAATGTTGCCATTAAACAGTTAGGTAAAGGTTAATTACACCGTCTTAGTCACTTAGATAATCAGGTGGTAATGATCATCATCCTTTATGGGCCCATTAAGGGTCTGAGCTCCAGTGCAAATGCACCTTATAGCAGTGGCATGCTAATATGCATTAGCATGTTAAGGTGAGGATGTAAAGGAGTGATAATCTTGATCAATATATGTATATTTTTGCATTTTTTTTCTTAAAAATTAAAGCACGACAGCATGGCAACAGGATCTTCATCTACATCTTGGAAAGAAAATGGTTCTTTAAGGTTTAAAACACTCCTTGAAATACTATAAACTCTCCATTTCTTCCAATATTTTTCCTTTTCTATTTGCATCTGACAGAGCTGCACAATGACAGCTGAGCCACTCCTCTGTGTGTTTGAACAGAAAACCGTTGGCTCTGCACTTGCCATTTCGAGGAACTACACCTTGAGAATAACTTGAGTGAAACGATTGGCAATGGAAGGCAGTAGAGGCAGGTGAGTGCAATTGCCAAAACAAGAGGAAAAACGATGGCCCTGCACGCCATTATTGCCACTGGTGTTTCTACATCGCTTGCATTCTGCTTTTTGGACCCCATGTTGTCTCCAACATCACTCTTGAGGAATAAAAATGCAGACTATTTCAAAATAAAACATCCAATCCCTTGAGTGACACCAACAGTATTTTGTTCCCACGTTGATATAATACAAGAATCATATTTATATCAAGGGACCTTTTCACTGAAAAACCAGTTAGAAAAAATAAAAGTCTTTAAAAATGGGTGGTTGAGAGCTTGCAACGCCAAACATATGGTTTTCTTTAAAAACTGCTGGACCAGGACAAAAAGAAAAAAGCCAGTTGGCTATTGCTGTGTAATTCCTTGCAGCTCGTAATGACACTATCTTGATGCCTTTATTGATTTTCAGCTATGCTCGCTCTATCTCCTGCTGTGCCCATCTGCCTCACTCAGAGACTTGAGCTTTGTAATTGCTTTCACATGAGCAGAAAAAACAGTGCTGATGGCTATTTAAGGGTGTTTGTACACATCTTCAAATCAGCACTATTCTAGTGGCAATCGACCCCGGCAGTTTGTGTTCCCGTCAAGAGAGAACACCAAATGATGCCATATCCTGTGGAAGAAATGGGTTTGCGTTCCCCCACTAGAGGTCCAGATGGTCACAGATTCGGATGCCAGCGTGTGTTTGGCAGCCAAGGTGGCTCGCAGTCTTATTAGCACACTTTTCAGTGAGTGGCTCCGTGTCTTTTCATGGCTACCTGCCTGTGTTTAGACAATATGATGGAGGAACGCAGTTCAGCTGAGTTCAATATTGCATCACCAAATGTCCAGTTGGGTTCAAATGCCCGGACCACCTCACAGGAGTTTTAAGGGTTATTAGTGGGTCATTTAATGCAAAAAAAAGTGTCAGTGAACCAAATTAGAATGTATAACCTTTGGTTTTTTTAATAGTGCAACCAGGATTTCTGCAGATTTTTATAAGATAGAACTGAAGCATCACAGCAGAACTCGTGTCCAATGACAGTCATCAATTCAAACCTTCACATATTCTCATAACACCAGAGTGTTTCTGGGAATTTATTGAACATCCTAGACTTGTTGAACAAGTACAAAGAGGACTCGAGGGGAAAGGAAACAGGAAAACACTTAATCCAAGCAGCGTTTGTTCAACATTAACGAAAAACTGTCAGCTCTCCATCTTTGCAGATTACTTTTGCAGGGATGGACGAGTCATACCAGCATCACCGGCTACACCTGCCTGAGTTGGAATCATAACTTTAATTTCTCCAGAAACATTAAAAAAAAAACTCTTCCAACCAAAAACTAATGACTGATGCAGGCGGATGTCTGCAAAGCTGTGAAGTGGGTGGCGGGCACCGCTGGATAACTTCCTGTTCTTTGTAATTGTTTACCCTCTAAAGCTTAGACTTTATTTGATAATCACTTACAGACACATTGACTCCTGGGAGTCGCAGAGCTTTGTCTTTTTTTTTTTTTTTTTTTAAGGAAGCAGCATCTTTGTGGTTAATGTCAGATGGGACGAAGTTATTCGAATAAATGTATCACTTGCTTGGCTGAGTCCCAACGGCGCACATGTGTTTGAGATGACTATTATTAATGTTAAATTCCCTTCTACTCAAAAATATGGTTTTCTTTTTGCTCCTACAGCTTCACGACTGAGCTCCACTTTAGAGAGTGACGTATGTGCAGACTTTGACACTTGAAGAACGTTTCCAGATTAAACTGCTGACACTGGAAAGTTTCTGTGGTCACTGAAAATCTAATTTTAAGAGGCAAGACTGCAAGCATGATATGTGACAATGCAAATATTTTGGAAGACAAGTCCTGGTCCAGTTTGCAATTTATACAATGTAATGTAGAAACTTGACGCCGCCAGTTCACACAATCACACACACACACACTGAGAACAGACTTCACAGTGAAGTAAGAGACATCTTGTGTGCAGAAATTAAATATAATTGAATAATTCATATCACAGAATGTGGATTTTTTATTGGGATGTGAGGAGTTGATGCTCTTTTAAGGATCTTAATACGGATAGTTATCATTTTCTGTTCAAAAACATATCAGATAATTGATAAGTTCATGGCCTGAGTAAGAAGGAAGTGATTTATGCAGCTCCTGTTACATGCGCATGCAGTTCACCTCCTTAAGTGATTATGCAGAAAGTTTGAAGTCACTTGCTTTTGTGGTATTTCTGTTTCGGGTAACTGAAATTTGCAAGTCAGCGCCGTCTGAGAAAAATGGGCAACATCTGCCACCATGCAGTTGTGTTACCTCATCCGAAGGGTTCACCCAAGGAGGTCCAAGAGCACTTACAGCTTGAATTCAAATGTGACGAAAGGCTAATTCCCTAAGAAGCAATATCATATCAAAAGTCACTGGATTCAAGCTTCCTGCACGATCACTCCAAGAACAGAAATGCACGTGCATGTTAACAGGAGCTGCAGAACTTATCTCCTTCTGCATTCAGCCATGAACTTATCAATCACTCTTGTTGCATCTTAAAGCACGTCTGGGGGGGGGTTCTTTAATGATCCAGGCCATTAAAGTGACAAGATTTCCGTCTTACTTAGAGTATTATCTTAAATACTCAAGGGCGGCGTATCTTTTTTAGAAACAATGCTGTGGTTTCGTATGATAATAAACAGATGGTGCTGTGGACAGTTTTCACTACCTCTAGTTTCTGCTGAAGAAAAAGCACCTAGAACAAACTCCCATTCACCTCCCTTGGGCCGGATGGTGGATGTTCCAGGGAAGAATATCTCAAAACCACAAACAGTCTGCATTACAGATGTCATTGTAGGGGTATTTCTTAAAATATATCTGCTAATTTTTCAAATCTATTACAAGAAAACAACCTAGGATATAAACTTTGATCTTTTTTGTATATTTTAATATCTGCATGTTACATCCACAGCATGGTTAAGGTTATGGAAAAGCTCGGTTATGGCTGGGATCTATTGGGAACATTGTGTCCCGTGTTTGTACTTAAATATTGGCACTGGATGTAAATCATGAGCTGATTTATACATGAAACGACAGATCAGTTTCTTTCCTCTAGAAGCCAGTCAGATATTTCCATGTGTTCAGTTTTTTTTTTTTTTAATGCTGCTGTATAATTTGGGTGTTTGACAGGCTGATATAAAAACTCGTTGGTGGCGGTGGGGGTGGGGTGGGGGCTCCTTTGCTGGGCTGAGCAGTAAATAGTGGTGGAGAAAAGGATGTCAGCGAAGCTATGCACTGTTTTAGACTCAACGACCTCCTCCCTTCATGCCATGCTGTCAATGTAACGAAGCTCATTCGATTACCAGCTAATTCCACTGAGGTGTGCCAGGGAGCACTTGAGTTACTGGTTTTGTCTGTCTTTTTTTCTATCAGTCCATCAACAGGAAGGCGTAATCTGAGTTGTACTCCATTGGTTAGTCTAATAAGAAACTAGTAGATGTTGATCTTTTCACCGACATTAGTCTTTAAATCTCTGCACGTGTTTTTATTCTTCCACCGGGACATCTGTGCTCATTTTGTCAGTATTCCTACATGGTATTGTACATTAATTCCTTCATCCCTCCTCCATAAACCCATTTCTCAAGTGTGTTCTGACATCACATTCAATACATTCAATCCCCTCAGCTGTGAGGTAAAAACACTGAACAGGCGAAGACGCCAAAACTACAAAGAAAAAAAAAAAAAAGACCACAGAAAATGTTAAGTCATCCCTTTTAATCCGCTTAGCTCCTTATTTCTTCAACTCTCTTTCTTAAAATGCAGGGAGAAAAGACTCACACTTCTGCCCGTCACGGCTTTTTTAACGAGTTTCTGGGTGTACATTTTTCTCAGTGGGTCGTATAGCTTAATAACTGCCAGGAGTTTGCAGTTGAGAAGACAAACGTACGTGAACCCCCCCACCCCTCCTCCTCCTTTCCTCCTTCCTTGTGGCCTCCTTCCCTTCTTGTAATTTTCTGAAGATTCTGGAAAGTGCTACCTCATTCTGGTCTATAAACCCCCCCCCCCCCCTTAAACAGGGCAGTGCTTTACGTGTGACTCGCTGAAATGTTTCCACCACCGCTGAAACCCGGATTGTTAAAGACCAAGTTTTCGTTTGTTCAGCTACAGTAGAATATTCCTTTTTTTTCTCAGCTTCAGAGGAGTTATTACCACTGAGAGTTATCGGCCTCGAGAGGGAAAGCAGAAAGAAAATCAATTAGAGTGATCAGGTATTTAGTCCCGTCCTCACGTCTGATGAATCTGATGAATCTCTCTTTCATGCACATACATCTAACATCTGCTAGGAATGTGGTTGAGGAGGAGGGGGGGGGGGAGGCTGGCGCTGCAAAGAGGATGGAAAATGGCGTGAGGGAAGGCAAAGAAGGGAGGGAGAGGAGAGGGGAGGAGAGGAGGGGACACAAAGGGGGAAAGAGATCAGTGGAAGGAATATGAATGGAAAAAAAGGGGGGAAAAGAAGAGAGAGAGAGAGAGAGAGAGAGCGCAGGGTGATGGGCGCAGGGACGACTGTAAACCCGGAAATGATGGTCTAAAAACGGAAGATCTGGAGTAAGCCTCATCAGAGCCCTGCACACATGCCCCGAGAGCGCAGCACGCATCGCTAGTTCACACATCAAAGAGCAGAGCTCAGGCAGGCCAGGAACCGTCTAGACACGCTCTTCCCATCACACCATCCAGTCCCCCTCTGTTCATTTTGGCCTCTCTCCACCTTCTCTTGGTTTATTTTTTCCATCTGTGTCCCCCTCTGGACTGTTTCAGTGCTTTTCGACAACAGTAACTGATCCTGAATGTATTTATCGTCTCTTTTTTGAAGGAGACACACCTAAACTGGTGAAGAAACAAGGCTGCAATCGTGCTCTAGAGTCCCTAAGAGGCTGTTGACAAAATGCTAACATGCTAGCATGCCGAGCAGGTGTAATGTTCACCTTGCTCATCATCTTAGTTTAAGGTATTTCATGCTAACTTTTGCTACAGTAAAAGCTCATAGAAATATTATAAGTTTTGTTGATATTTGGTCAACAACAATTATACTGAGGGGATTATGGAGGTTTTTTACCAAATTTTATGTCAGATATTTCAATTATTGTGGTGATATTTCACAGAAAACCACAGATGTTAGCCACATGGTGCCACTAGCAAAAATGTCAGGTGTTGCCATGTTTTCATCCTCTGGGGAACCTGAATAGCTTTATAAATGTTATCACTTATTCAAGCATTAAACCATGAATATATGTTAAAAAAATGTAACAATACATCTTGTAGATGTACAGAATTGTTACTAGATGAGCTAAAACTGCTGGCAGTGACATTTGTTGCCAAGTGGCCAACCCTGGTATTGCAACCAAATAACAGCTGTGGCCCAAAATATTCAGACATCTGTAAAACTGATGGCACGTTTGATTTCATGCTCTACTTTTCATGTTGTGAAAATTTTAAATGATAGAGGCTGATATTTCTGAAAACATTCTTTTCCTAAAGCTTATTTCAGTGTTTGTGATGTGGGACCGTGAATGTCTGTGCAAAATTTCACAGCAATCCATCCAACACTTGTTGACATATTTTAGTACCATTTAAATGCCCGACTTTACAGCAGAATGAACATGTTTACAGCCTGGCGCAAACACTGTTTTGGTCTCTAAAGCAAATGTCCTTGGTCATGACAACGGTGCAAGAAGGAGGGGTGGGGGGGGCATTTTTATTTAACTTACTCACTTAAACTACAGCTTACAGTTATGCATAATTAAAGATGTGGCCACTCTGATCAACAGCAGCCTCTAGCAGCGCCGGGTGTCACACTATCATTGGCAGCAGTGTGTAAACTCTCCAGGTCCACCAGCTCAACCAAATATGGTCACCTCTGGCTTTAAGAAAATAAATAAAACAAGATGGCGACGGCCATAATACCAAACCTGAGGCTTCATAAGGATAGTCCACTAACCAGTGGGTAATGTCACGGTGACTCTGTCCACTTTTTAATATGCAGTCTGTGGTTAGAATTAGAGAAAAGAGTAGAGGAAAAGGGAATAAAGTGTACACCGAGCGGATGAGTGGCTCCCAGTAAGTAGTGGGAAAGTCCCTCATCCCTCCCTCCCTCTCTTCATCTCTTCTTCCTCCTCCTCCTCCTCCTCCTCTTTGCTCCCTCCCACACCAGTGTTTCCAGTCCTCAGGGACTAGGTCTGAGTGGGAGTACTGGACTGAACCAAGGTTAGACGCTGAGCAGACAGAGGGCACAGTCATCCGCCGAACACCACAGAAATGCCTCAGGATCATCTCCGTTATGTTCTCATCAGGATTTCAACATGTGAAATTTGTCTTGTTTATGCAGTAAATGGTTTAATTCTGTCAGATTTAGTCTGGAGTTGAATTTGAGGAAAATATTTGCAGACATTTTTTTTTGTGTGTGTGTGTGTGTGTGTGTGTTCATTCAGAGTTTTGCAGTCTGGGCGTGTGAATGTGTCATCAGCCACATGAAACACCTAAAACACCGGGATTTCTGACGAACTTTACCCCCCCCACATTGCCACTGTGCTTCAGACTGTCATGACCTGTGGCTGTCTGCATATTTTCAACATCATCTGTGTCCATCTGTGTTTCAACAAAGACCAACATCGTCCATCATCACCAAATGTATCCTCTCATGACCCCTTGGAAAAACTCTCCATCTCTTCCTCTCCTCTGTGTGTGTTTTTTTTATAATTGTGCATTCACACAACAGACATCTGGATTTCGAGGGGCAGACTATTACATGGTAACAACTTCTTTTTTTATGATCTTGTGGAGAGAAGTGGCGAGTAGCAGCTGTAAAATGACAGACGTACAAGGAGTGGCCACGCTGTAACAGACGCGTGATGAATGGGCAAACTGTGCCCTCGTGTTCCCTTTGTGTAAGCTTTGTGAAAAACTGTTGATTTTTTTTTTTCGAACTCACTTTTTAAGCAATTCACAACAAGGACTCACAACTGTGCTCCACGTCTCCTCTCCAGACATTGTGTTTATCAAGACCAATGAGCACTTTGGCATGAGTTGTAGTGTTAAGATTTTCCACAGGAAAGCTGCCAAACCTCAATGAGATGTTTGTGATGAATCGGGTTAGATGGAAAGTGTATTACACAGCGCTGAGCAGGAAGATTACCAGTCGAATGATGAGTGATGGAACAGTTGTATGCACGTGAGCCTTGTATATGTGTGTGTGTGTGTGTGTGTGTGTGTGTGTGTGCAACAAAAATTTACAGAGGAGCTAAATGCTTGTATAAACATGCGTTATACTCAGAAATCCATGACTTTTTCTATGTAAAGCCTTGAATTAAAGCAGTGGGAGGAGGTGATTAATTGATTTAAATCAAGTTTGTGTAGTTCAGGGTCCCCTGTCTTTGTGAATCTCTTCCATTTAATATTCTTATCCATGCGTACAATAAACATGGGATTTTCTTAGCCTCTAAGAAAGGTGAGAAGGATTCAGTCTTAAGGCTTAAAGCTCCACAAGGAAATAGTTTGAATGTGTGTGACGTGTGCTGCTGGAGTTTTCAGAAAGGCCCATTAACTTCAGCAGAACATAACCCACATTACATATGGTTGGATCTTCTTTTGTGTAAATGCAAGGGTGTCAGGGAACATCTGGGAGGCAGATTTGAGATGGGATTACGACTAAAAGGAGGCTCCATCAGTCCCTGATCTCTGAGGTCTTTGTACCTTTTGGATGATTTGATCCTTTTTTAAACCTCATGATTGTAGGAAAAGTCCCACGTACTTGATTTAGTTCGATAGACGATAAGTTCTTCTTTTTCTCTCTCTAAGAGGGGATTATTCTGTTTCTGTTTGAGTTCAAATTCAAAACCCTCATACTGGCCTTCTTAGTTAGAGGGGTAACGGAGCCAATGGCATCATGACCAATTAAGGGAAAAAAAAGATGACCACAGGCTGCTTGAGTCAGCACATCTCACTGTTTCCAGCATTTCCTGAGCACATCCCAACGCTCTAAACACTGAGGATGAAACAGAGTGAAATGTTTAACTCCGAAAGTGGTTTGGAATGACAAACAAGACAAATTCCCATTTATACCTGGCACTGTGTCTGAATTAGTTTTTTGGAGAAGGAAAAAGTATGTAAAAGCCAGGTGGAAGTACAAGCAGAACGTGCATATTTACAACAACAATGCTAACATGTTTATTTAGTGGGTTTTTTCGGTTTTAAACTGTTAGTTTGTTGTGTTAGCATGCTAACATTTGTGAATTGGAGCTAAACACAAACTACAACTGAGGCAAATGGGGAAATGTTATTAGATTTGTGATTTCTTTTAGATAAAAATGATAAATAATAAGAAATCCTCATCATGTTGCAGCAACAAACCTGTCTCTGCTTTAATAAAAACAAATGAGTTGTGCCGTCCGACAGTTTTTAAGCCTAATTCATTACAAAGTGAAAATGTGCCGTTGAGTTTTTTGTTGTTGCAATTCATGTGTTGACCAAATGTCCGACTGATTGTTCATTTAACTCAACAAATTAAGTTGTCTGGCACATCTTCCAGCATTTCATGTAGGAAGCTCCCTTTTTTTACTCATTAGAGTAAAGTCTTGATGGACGATGGCGATCTCGAGTCACATGGTCTCCTGTTTAATCCTAATTAAAAACACGCCCTGCATTCTTGGAATATTAAATGGCCACAAAATCTGCAGTGATTAGGCGTTCTGCCATATGAGATGTCATACTTGGTTTAATATCTGTACAAAATTTAATGACAGTTCATTTATTAGCTGTTGAGATATTGGAGTTTGGTTGTGCTGATTCTCATCATTGCTAAAGCCACATAACTGGTGCGGCTTAAAAAACTTTAATGACATGTATCTTTTACTACAAACTATTTCCTTTGAGTTGTATTTTTATGATTGTAACCGCTTCTTCTTTATGACCTGGATGGTCATCGTTGAACAGAAACTCTCAGGACATCCAAAGTCATCAAAGTTACAACAAACCAATAGAAACTAAGATACGATAGTAAAAGTTTTTATCCTGATTGCAGTACAACTCTTCCTCCCTCCATTACTAATGTTTTAACCTCAACACTTTAAACATATGATGTGGGCATTTTGCTTTTAAGCACGACCACACCCGCCAAAGACTCCATCTGTCCTGCGCTTTATCTCCACTATTAAACCCTACTTCCATTGTGAAGCCTCTGATTAGCATATCCTGCTGGTTCTTAATTATTACAGCCTGTATGTGATGTTTAATTTATGACATCAGCTCTCCAAAGAATCGAAAAAAGAAAGTGCAGGACAGAGAACAGCAGGATCAATGTGAGCCAAGAACAGGGCTGCATGCCACATGTGAGACCAAGGTGGTGTGTTGCCTGCAGAGTTGAGCGAACAGTCAGGCCAGGGGCAATGAGCACTCCAAGCTGTTTCTTAGCTGCTGACAGAGTCATTGGGGTCAGTCAATTACATCCAAGTGATGCAAAAAACACTTACGTCCAAGGGTACCGTTAACCTTCAGCTAGCCACAAAAACACAAAAAAGCATGACATCAACTCTGCTGGCTTGATATCTTTGAGGAAGGATGTCTTTTCTTTTCTTTTTTTTCAGTGGTCATTCATGTATAATAATACCACCAGCCCACAAAAGCCCTGCATGTATGTAAAAGGAACCAGATTTATAACAGCAGTGAAACATGGCTTGGAACATCTCGTCTTATATAACAATAACACTGCAACCAAAAACTTGGTCTTCTCTCATAGGTTTTGCAATACATTCTGCCACGCGAAAAGTCTCTTTTTACAACTGCATCCAACCAACCGACCAGAAAAACTCCATGTATTTCAGACTCAGTGAAGATAAATGAAATGGCTCCTTTATTCTTTCTCATTAAAAAGTAATATTTTAATTGCAAATTCTGATTAAAGGAAGAGCAAATCTGCTGTTTTAATGTCCAACTTTTCACATTATTCAGCTTGTTTGAGAGCCCTTGGCATCATTTATTTAAAGCCTGAAGTTCCCCTTCAGTGTCACAGTGACTTTTAAATAATTGCTATTAAAACACATCTCAATATTGGCTGATAACAACGGCTTCATCCTGCAAATGGCAAAATTCCCGAGACGGTTGGAAAACAGAGTGCAGTGGTGGGCCACACACAGGACATCCAGCCAGGAGACTGGGTCTTGAACCCCGATGAAAGCGTAAGTCAATGCATTTCTGAACGCAGAGTGGTAGTTGTGTTGCCTTAACCTAACCAAGTAGTTGCGGTGCCTAAACATAACCAAAAATCAACAGTTTCACGATGTCAAACACATGTTGGAAAGGCGTAATGGAGGGAAGGTTTGGCGCGTCACAAACAGACACAACAGGGGTTATCAGTGATTTAAAATCAATGGAGTCACTTGAATCAGTTAAGTCAGTCAGGACAAGTTAAAAGTGAGAATGTGTTGACTTTGACCAAATATATTTCATTAATTAAAATCAGCAGCTGGATTTGTTTTGTTTTTTTTTCCTGACATTTCTTTTTTTTTCCATTCGATTAAAAGCATTTTGTGACTTGTTTTCACAAAACCCCTTCCATCCCTCACTGCAGTCTACAGTGTAAACACTGTACAGTGCCTCCCTGCTGCAGGAAACACATTTCATGGATTTAAATCTCAATAATATCTTGGTAAAAATATTTGTAATCATTTTTAGATAAATATTTCTTAAAATTAGTGTCAAGGCATGCTAAAAAACATTAACATAGACATTAAAAATTCTGCTTTAAATACAGTTTCAGAGGCATTAAGTGCATTTTTTTGGAGACTGCTTTTGGTTGAGCATAATTGATGCAAGATTTTAGTGGTTTGGCTGAAAAATAGTAATAATAATAATAATAATTCAGACAGTATCCAATATTGCCTAAGTGAACTTTGAAATACCACTTGATCCTCACAAAGGTCAGTTTATGTTATAAACCTGCCAGTAAAATGATGATGAAATACCGAGAGAACTGGAATAAATAAATCAGCAGCTGCCAAAAAAAGTTATATATTATGCTTTGGAGGAAAAAGTGCACACAGTTTCTTGTCAAAGACATGTAGAGCCACCTGTTTGGGAATATGGACCTTCATGACATTAAAGTCAGTGTGTGTATCTCGCGTATTACATAAGGTCAATACGCAAAGGAATCAGAATTTAGCGATTAGGTAACATCATGATTCTGTAAAAGGTTTCTAATAAATTTAATGCTCTAAAATTTTTCTCCACAGGGATTTCACTCCTGACTCAGGGGAGAAGTTTTCCTGCAGAAAGCAAACATGCGGGCCGCGGGACCGCTGCCAACGGGGGATTCGCACTCAATTGATAACTGGCAGCTGGTGAGTTCATGACAACGTGTCAAGTGTGTAGTACGTATGTGCGGACTGGAGATGTGTTTGTGCTCATTAGCTTGTGTGAGAGTATGTGCCTTTGCACGTATTTGCTCTTTTTTATGGACTAATCTGATAAATTACTCTCTTGCTCGCAGCTGTTGAAGACTTTCACATGTGCAAAAGTTTTATGCGCTCATGATAATATTTATATGAGCTCAGTTGCAGCTGAGAGCCAATGGAAACTCTGTGCGTCCTGAGCACTCACATCATCATCACAATCATCAAAACAAACAGCAAGAGAAGGAGGTGTGCTGTGTGAGTTTATTTTCGTCTGTGTAGATGCTTTTACGCTCCTACAATGGATAAGCAGCTGTCACAACTGTCTGTCTGCAGTGGAAACAGAAAATAAATTGTTTGAGCTTGATTCTCATTCGCTCATTCCATTTATTTGACTGCAAGGTAAATATTTTGAAATGCAGCACTGTCATTTTTATGGAAAACATAAAGAAGAAGCGTCCACTTTAAGATAACGATATGTGAAAATGTGCTTTTTTTCACTAAACTAGCTGACAATGTTGACTTGGTTGTGATTGACAAGAGGCGAGGCTAACTTGACTGATGAGTTTGTGGCCTGAAGTAAAAGGAGATGAGTTATAAAGCTCTCATTACATGCACATGCAGTTTAACTCTGAGTGATTATGCTAAAAGTTTAAAGCCAGTAACTTTTGTGGTATCTGTGCTTTGGATAATTGTAAAATTGCAAGTCAGCACCGTCTGTGAAAAGCAACAGCGTCAAACTTCCTGCAGTCATCTCTCTCTGCCATGTTTGAATACATTTTCCCACTTTACCACCATTCACTCTTCTCTCTCTACCTTAGGCCAAAAACTTGTCAATCAAACCTTGTTACTTCACACTGTGCAGCAATTGTTTGTTGGCATTACTGAGGAGAGGAGGCAGAAAGAAGTAATCTATAGGTTAACTGTTAGAAACCCTGGCATTAGACACCTTAGGCACGATACCTGGACTCAGCAAGGTGGTCAAGTGAGCAATAGCATCTTCTGGGTTTGCAAAAGGCATTCAAGGCCAAGACTCCTACAGATTGTTTACCAGTGATTTCTTGCATTCCTGACTCACTTTAAACCGGACTCTTTGCTTTCCAGCCACGTTGTTGAACATCAGCTGCAACCTCAGTGTACCTCAGCGTCCTGTGCCTTCAGGCCTCCTCCACTGCATCCTCCCGGGGCACTGTGTAAGCCTGGTGATGCAAACAAGATGGAGTGAGGCCATCCACATAGCACAAGACCTGGTCTGAGGTCAACTGACGCAATCACAGCTGGGAAGCAGAGCCTCTGGCCTAAGTATGCCACCATCTTCCAATCGCATGCCTGGCCCAGCTGCCCAGTATTAGGCCTTGATCTGACAAGTCTGGCTTCGCCCTCACCTTCCAGGACAAATGCTGTTGTCAGACAGCTGGATGAGGGTGGAGGAGAGGAATGATGCTTTTCTACCAGTCTGTGTCTGCTGCGAGACACGGTGGCATCTGGTTGTGTCACCAGGTGTATCGGCCTTATGTAAGGAAGAATTTTTATTTTATTTCAACCCACTGATTGATGTATTTATACCAATATAATATAACATAATAGGTTTATCTCATTTCTAAAACAATGAAAGTCCAAAATGTAGAGCCGTAAAGGAAGGAAATACGCCACTGTTGTGGGCAATTTAAACTTTTCCATGTTTTATTGTAACTGAAAAAGTTTCTGGTCATTTTTTTTTTTGACTTCTCAGAACGAGCAGCCAAATTTCCAACCACAGTGCTGCCCACATTATGAATGAGTCTATGTGACCCTGTAGATTCAACCATGACGTGATGGTTGGGGTGACACAGCACTGTACGCTGTCAGCATGTTGGGGTTATTAAAGGCTGAATGTCTTTTGTTCGCAAAAACTTGCATGTGTTTTGTTCATTAGGTTCATTTGGAGTTGCCATGTTGTTCTTTTCATCCAATAAAATAATCACTATTGAATTGTACTTCCACAGGGCGGAGATCTTGAAACTGCGCGTGTGTCGCCAATACAATGGTTGGTGGCTTGTTCTGAAGGCAGATGGCCCCATAAAAGATGACCCTGACCCAAAGCTGTAAGAAGGATTTCAGCATCCTGCAAGCAGAGAATGTGGAAGCTTGTGAACTAATGATATATTAGGATTCCACGTTACGTAACGTCTAAGTTGTACATGGCAATCAACACATTTATAGAGAGCCATTGGAGAGAGGCCCTATAGAGGTTATATGTTCTTTTTTTCATCACCAGTCTGCTGTGTATCATCCAGCGAGATACAAATACATTAAAATATGTTGGCATTGCTGTCAAAGAGAGTGATAAATGTATGTCTTTTATGTTTATTTTATTAGAATCTCAGAGAAATGTGACCAAATCCTGTTTAGTTTTGGGTCTAAATGAATATTCTTGCATATTTGGATTACTGAGGAGAAAGAAAGTTACTGATACTGACTTTATGAATTGATTTGTTTCATTAACCAATCAATAAACTAAGAGAACAAGATGCTACAGCACAGCGCTACAGTAGCCAACATTTCTATCTGATATCAGGCAACGTTAGCATGCTAGCACGCTCACAATACTGAACATATTTACATGCTAATGTTTTATAGATACAATGAAAACCACTTTCAGTGAAGCTTCAACTGTTTGTTTTCTGTGATCATCATTTGAAGTTAGCTTATTATCTTGTTAGCATACCGCTGTTTTTAATAAACAGTTATCATCAAGTTCACCTGGGATTGTGTCATTACTTTTTTAAGTACTTAGTCATTAACCAAAGTAATGGAGAATTACAACTTTGGCTTTGATAGTGGTCTTTAATGTAGAGCTAAAGTATAACTAAAACTAATGCAATTTGTTCAGAAGGAGTCATTAATGTCAGCACCGAGACTCTACTCCATCCAAACATCAAGATATTTTGGGTCTGGGCCAAAATTGTGGGATAAAATTGCCAATGCTGGGTCCATGCTGCTGCCGTGACTAAAAATCGAATGTGGCACTCGATAACAAGCAAGAACTTGTCTAATGGATGTAAAACAGAAACTTAATGAGACCTTAAATAATGAGATCTGATAGAGTTCTCATTCATCACGCTGATAGCAAATCAATTGGTGAACTAATTTCAGGGTTTTCAGTGCAGTTCTGAGCTCTGGTGCAAAATTACAGGAGTACACAGACGGTAAAAAGATTTCAGCTGAGCTGCCAGGCTTGAACCTATTTGAGTGGAATAGAATGTAAAAACGTCTGAAGAAAATAGTGTAATAGACGCTATCCTACATTTTTCAGATTCTCCAGGGTTGACTTTGGCCTCTTCTGACAGACATATGCTTATTTCAACTTTTAAAAAATGTAGGCACCAGCTTTCAGTTTGTAAAACAGCTTATAGTCTGGCTAAATTAACAGCCATTTACTCTTCTGGGTAAATATACATTTTAATCAGTTGTCATGAACGTAAAACAGAAAGTCTGGCAACTCACAAAAGGTTATATTCCTAAATCAGCAATCACTGCTCTGCTTTTTAACAAAAAGCTGAGATAAAGTGAACTCCAGGTCAAACCTCACTGGACACAGACCAGCAACATGTGCAGTGTCACTCCTCAGATCTTTGCGATCCAGCAGCGTGGAGAACATAACGAATGGGTCTTGTTAAAACACATGGGTATGAACTGCCTTCCATAATTACAGTCACCACTACAAACAGCCGACAGGGCGGATCTGTGCTTACAGGGGTGTGGAAGGAGACATGGTTAGTTAATTCTGTAGACGACAGGCGACAACTTTGGCACTTATTTTCTTACTGTTTTGGCCAGCAGCCTTGGTTTCAGTCGGTGTAAGGTCTCTCTGCTAAAGAGAGGAACCCAGATCTGATCAGAGGATATGTAACAAAGCAGGTTACTAAAGAAAAAATGCTTTAATAACCTAGTTTAAGCTGTTTTTTATATCCTGTAAAACCTTTGAAAATCATAAGTCTGCTTTTTCCTCTTCCTCTACTTTTTTATTTTCACTGATGCATTCATTTTCTATTACTGCTTATCCTTTGCAGGGATGTGTGGGGGGGTTTGCTTGAGTTGATCCCTGCTGACATTGGGCAGGTGGCACTTGGACAGGTCACCAGTTCATCACAGCACTGACACTTAGAGACAAACACCCGGGCACGCTCACATTCACCCCTGGGCAATTTAGAGTCACCAGTTAATGTAAACTGTATGTGTTTGGACTGCAAGAGGAAGCCAGAGCTCATAGAGGAAACCTGCAAAGACACAGTGGGAACATGCAATTCCCAACAGAAAGGCCGGGTTTGATCCCAGATCCTTCTTGTTGTGAGGCCACGATACTAAAAATGGTTTCAATCCAGGTCCCTGTAAGGATTTAGATTGTTAGAACAAGTGTTACAACCATGATGCTACACAACTCTACTCTAATTCTACATCAAAGCACATGTAATGACTCAATGTGTAATTTGTTCATGTGTTCCCCTCACCCTTTACAAGAAAACATGCACTGACTTGCACTTTTTCTTTAATGTTTTAGCAGCACACGTGTTCATTATTATGCATGTCATGTGTCAGTACTGCAGGGAGTATCAGTGTAGTTCAACGGTATTACATTTTTCCTTTCGCTGCTAAATAAACTAAACCTGGCAGAGCATGAAAAAAGAACAAACCTGACATTTAAAGGTTGTATGTTTTACATAGTTATGAGTCAAAAATGAAAAATTAACTTGCAAATACATTTGATGGCAACTTTGGCTTTGCAAGTTGCATTTAAAACTTGTATGTCTGTCAATAAAATGCTAATAAAAACTAAATAAGAAGACATAATAAGTGTACCAGTGAAGGGTTAAACTAAATAACAACAGCCCGCCTTATATAGAAAATCAATATGCCTCAGATATTAAACACTAAAAAGAGCCACAATGATCAAAAAATATATCATTTTAACTACCTAAATAATGAGAAATAACTGAATGACATTAGCATATCTTTAGAAGAGTGTAATGCAGATGTTCTGCATGTTTTGCATAGCACAAATTGGATGAAGCTCAGTAATGTTAGAACAGGAAGAAAGTTGCAGCCTCACTGAACTCGAACATCATGAACACAACAGTTTGCCACATGTGTTAATGTAAAAAATTTAACTCCTTACTCTCTTACAGAATCACATTTTTTTGTTTCTGTAACCTCAGATCAGAGCAGCAGCTCACTGTTGGTTCAAGAAATCCCTCTCTGATCCTCTACATATTTCACACTCCTCTGCATATTTTTGCAAGGCGTACAGTACAAGATGATTAAAAACATTCTTGTCTCAATGTTTAATTTGGTTACCTGCATCGACTGAATCATACCTGGCGTCTATATTATTCTCAGTATTTTTTGTACAAGATAAAATCTGCTTGTAAATCTTTTCCAATACAACATTACAAAGAGATGAGCTGCAAGTGTGAGCATGAGCAGACAGGTGTGACCGATTCTTTAAAACACCACTTTGTTTTTCCCCTCTGACGACAGACAGTTTTTCGTTTTTATCCAAAGTTTCATATGTACTCTGTAGAAAAAGTCGAGTCTCTTAATGCTCCAGAATTTCCCCACAGTGTGTTTTGGTTGGTTTGCAGTGATAAAATCTGGCACGGGATGGCGTCACACATTGTGGAATGGTAAATATGGTGGCGCTCTGCCTTGCAAAATGGTGCCAAACAGGCTTTAAAAATGAATTACAACACCAGTGTGTATCTGACAGACAAGATGTTGGTCTGATTTATCTGACAAAAAAGTTTCTACTGCTTTATTTAAGACTTTAAATACAACTTAAACATCTCTATTAATATTCTGAGAACAGCTTGTTCTGCAAAGTCTCAAAAATTAAGCAAAGAATGCTACATCACAAATTGAAAACACATCTGTAAATAGACACGTTGGACACATTGCACACATTGCACACATTGCACATTTGTGCTTCATATGGGTGTCTGTTTCATCCTTTGATTGTGATCTGAAAATAATATAACTGGTGTCTGACTCACATAGTATTTTTTTTTTCTTAAAGAGCACGTCAGCTCCTGGGTTTCCCCCCCTTTATGAAAGAGCACTTGCCTCCTTTTTGTGTGCAGGATTTGCTTTTGTGCCAGAAAGTGCACAAAAAACGGAGAACAAGACACGCAAGCTCACACTGCGAAACTGAAATTTTCAAATACATACTCTTTTTTTTTTTTTTTTTGTCCCTCCCAGATTCTTGATCTGCAGCTCAACATCCTACAGTGTGTAAAATCTAATCTGTGTTCGGAGCTGCCAGGAGCTGCTCAGTGCCAGGATCCACGATTTATCTAGTCTTTTGGTGTGCTTTGAGTTTCCTGCTTCTGGCTCCTTAAGAATCTATCATTTAAGTGAAACCGCAGGATCAGCTCCTTTCTGTTGTTCGACTCCATCACGACAAGGTGCTTGGATAGGGTTTGTGAAAAATTACCAGGTTCTCTGAGAAATGTTGAAAAGATCTGAAACTAAGGTTTTAAACACGTGTAATTCAACTTGTTCAGAGTTTACGAGTTCTTGACAAATGAAATGCTTTGGTTTACAAGGAACCTGAGGAGGAAGAGGACATGCAGATGCAAGCTCTTTTACAGACTCGCCCATAAAGATGTTCCTCTAAAATCCTCCGTGCATTTTAAGATGTAGCTGTCAAATTAAAACCTTGAGTGTTTCTGAAAACACAAAGAAATCCTTAGGTCACAGTAACTACATTTTGGTTTCAGGTCATTTTATTAGATCAAGCTTTACTTTTAAATTTAAATATTTGTTATAGCCAATAAAGACTGAAATGACTGCTAAATGACGAGTCTGATCTCTGTGTGTCTGTAAGTGCACAGGTTTTCTACACAACTATATAAGAATCATCACGATCTTTAAGATTTTCCATAAGAAAACATACAAATTTTTGTGATTCTTAGGCAAGTTCTGGAGCAATGCAATGCATCTTTTTCCAATGATTTTAATGTGGATTGATGGGCATTTATTTGCAACAGAGATATAATATCTTCAGTAAGAGCCAGCATTGGCCAACACACTGACTCTCAAAATGTGTGTTATGTGTTAAGGTAGCTAGCCACGTAGCCACTGCTGCTATCAGGCCTGTTTCTGATCATGTTGGTGATACAATTTCTAAACAAGAGCACCCACAAGTACTTGTAACTTTCAGTTTAAGCACATACCACTTTATTCGATCACTAAAAGCCCTTTAATCAAATGTCAACCATATTCTATTACCTTTTTACTTCTTCCCTCCAAATTTGTTGTAACATTAGCCTTGTGAGTGGTTTAAGCTAGCTAACGGTCTCACAAGGCAGTTACAAGGAGTAAGATTTTAAACAACTAGTCTCCTTACAAAGACCAGTCGGTTTGGCACAAATGGTTATAATTTAATGATGTGCAAATGTCCATTCAGTAAACACTTATGTTTTAGTTAGCTAGGCTAAATTTGAACTGGGGAACAGCTGGTGCAGCCTCCGCTTGATGTGTGTATACCAAGATAGCTGTCAAGCAAGTGCTAAGAATCATCTCAGCTGGTGCCGGTGAGTCTTATTATTATCTGTAGGTGTTGCTTTAAATGTGGAGAACAGTAAAAAAAAAAAGATGTATTGAATCAGGGAATTGGGTTCTTTCTGGCTTTTGCATTCAATCTGATATGCAGTGAGAGTGTGAATGTGGAAAATAGGACAAAGAAAGAGGACTGCAGAGAAATGGCTCGGAACAGAAAAACTCAAGCATTAAATCACAAATTTACTCCTCTGTTTGAGATTTCGGTCTCACCGGGACCCTTACCCCTTCTCGAAGAATCATCCTGTCTGAAAGTCCTCCAATGAAGCATGGCAGCCATTTGTCCGGCTAAATCACCAAAATTTAAGGGAGCGAGTGTGGGCCTTGTACAGGAGTGGTTTGAAAGCGATGAAATTAGTGCGGTGTAGGTACAGAGCCACCCTTAAACACAGGGCTCAGACCATAATTTGAACCATATATCTGACCACGTAACCATTACAAGGTAAAGTGGTCAGTTTAGGGAGACTGGGAGTGTTTTTTTTGTTGTAAATATCCTCTTCTCTTATGAGGACAAGCAATATTAACGTGAAACATATAAAAAGACAGAATACACATATGTGAATTAGGGTTAGAGGCCTTTTAAATAGTAATAAATCAGTCATGTAAAGATGTTCTTGTTATTGTTCTTTGACTTTATATCTTTCAATGCCTTTTTTTTAACAACTTGAATAATCAAAATGCAGCATATGAAGCAGCTCCTTTGAAAATAATGATTGAATTAACATTATTGGATGTTAAAATGTAACATAACAGGTCATTTGCATGTCGAACCTCACTGTGACTGACATGCATCCACATCAAACTCCTCTTTCATCAGCCTCACAATGTGACACGGTGTCAGATGTGTCCACAGCCGCGGCGCTGTTTGTTTACTCTGCTTAAAACCAACTTTTACTGGGCAGTTAATGGACGTCTGCCCCCCCTACTGGAGCAGCCATTTGACACCTTATAAAACACAGCTGCCATTTTTGGCCATTCTTTAGACAACAACAGCAAGAGCTTTCATTTAAATGTCACTGCGACTTTAAAAAAGTTTTTTTTTTTAATGTATTGTTCTTTATGCACTACAACAGAAATATGGATTGTGACTTGATCACAGTCATTCTTAAGGCGCAGAGGAGGCCAGTTTAGGCTTGAAATGCTTCACTTACTTTAAGTAAATAAAAAGAAATATAACTCTGATTGGACAATTTTGCAATGCAGCAAGTCTCATACAGTGTATTTAAACTCCTTTTGGACAAAACAGTTTCAAGTGTTTTGCACAACCTTCAGTTAGTAGATAAAACAATCCTGTAACTCCTGAATAAAATGACTGAGAAAATGACTTTTGTTTTTGTTTAGAGTTTGGTGCAGACATTTTTTATTTAAGTTGTGCCTCTCCATAACCAAAGCAGGAGCATCTTGCCGCTGGGAAATCATCTTTTGTGTACAGATCTCCCTTCCTCTGAGCATCGTCTATCTATTCTGTCATCTCCAAATTCCCTTTAAACTCAGTGCACCACATTTTTTAAAGCTTTGTTACAGCTTGACAGGAGATGTCTTAAGTCAGGGTTCAGTTATGTCCCAGCTTTTTCCACAGCCTTTAAACTGCATGTCACAACCTTCAGCAGTGGATGGAGGAGACCATGTTTTCAAAGTTATGAAGGCAGTTCCATACGCAGCTTTATTACATTTCATCTACAGACTCAGAATCCATAATCTTGTGTTAGAATTACAGCACGACACAGGATTTTCAGTGTGTAAGCTGATTTGTGGTAATTTGATCAGGCAAAAAATTGGTTCAGAAATATGTACCCCAGTCTGAATAGATTATGATATAAACAAAGTCTTGAAATAGATGTGTCACAAGACGGTCACCTTAATAAGATCTGGACAAAGTTCAGGAAAGTACACAAGTGTTGAAATCTGTGACTGTATCTTATTTGAACATTAAAATGAAGGAGATCAATGAAGATCAATATTTTTGATCTTTAATGTCTAAATGTTAGATCATCAATCCGTCATGCAAACAGGCCGCAGAGCAAGAGTTTGGTTTTTTTTTTAAATCCAATCAGTTATAATAACACAATCACAAATCACTATTTGTCTCTAATTTAACGCCCTCTACTGTTTCCTCTGAGCCTCATTTGATTTATTACAACCATGTGAGCACAATGTGAACTAATAAAATAAGAATTTCTCAACTCAAGATCATAAAATATGTAATAATAATTGTTTTGATATTAAACACTGTTGTGCACAACCTCAAAACAAATTTCCAAATAGTCGAATACTAGTTTTGGTGCTCTAATACCACACTAATAGAAATACTCTGTTACAAGACAAAGTCCTGCATTTAACAACTAACTAAATGACTGATTGTTATTTTGGTATGTAAATATAATCATGAGATTATTGTCACTCTAAAGAAGCAGAGTTTTACTGTTTAAGTTGTTTGAGGTGGAGCTCATTTTGAGCTATTCTGTGTGGGGCTGATTCTTCTCATTATGGATTACTTTTTTTAAATTCTCTGTTAAACACACAGTTGTTTACTTTATTGATTTTTTTTTAGAAAAGGGAGAAATTACATCACAATAATCCGGAGCATACCAGTTCAATACTTTATTTCATAGCAAAACATCACTAATATCAGTTAGTTTTGTATGCACGTTGTGTATTTTTTAAAAATAACTAGTAACTAAAGCAGGCAGATTAATACTGTGAAGCAAAGTGGAATATTTTCCTCTGAGATTTAGTGGAATACAAAGAGATAATAGGAAAAAAAACCTGTCTAAAGTACTAATGCCTTAAACTTATATGTAAGTACAAGAATTACATGAGTAAATGTACTTGGGAATACTTTATGCCACTGTCTGCCAAAAGCCAAATGACATGCAGTGAACCTTGGGCTTTTGAGTGTCAGCCCACCAGTTTCCCACTTTGGTGTGTTTAAAATAGATAGAAATAAATGTTGAAGTTAATATTAGTTAATCAAAACGTTTAATAAGTTGTTAAACCCTGTGTAGAAAAGCATAATGGTGTTTTATTTAAATTAGCTGTTAAAACAACATAAACGTGGCTGGCAACATGTAATTTATCAATCATTTAAGCAACTTTTCTCTATAAATCATCAAAATAATCTGTTTCCCACCTGTTGATTCCGGACAATTTCAACATGACATTAATCTCTAATATTCCTAAATAAACTCTATGCATATATAAATAAATATCTTTGTCCATGATTTGCCCTGGGGCAGTTTGCTTTTCCCGCTCTGGGTCTCTCTCTCCTGTGGAAATATAGCGGACTCCATGTAAAAGAATTCAGAGCGCAAGAATTGTAGGCGTGAAACTTTCCCCTCAACTTTTTCCTCCCACCCACCGCCAATAACAGGGCCGGCTCTGACGCCTCAGCTCCTCTGATTTGCCCGAGTCTCCTGTCCGCGGAGTGACTGACAGCCTGGGGGGGAAACACTTTTTTCTTTTTTCTTTTTTTTCCACTGTGTGTGTGTGTGTATGTGTGTGTGTTAGTGTGTGTGTGTGTGTTGCCCCGTTGGACTTGAAGGGGGCTGTACGTGACGACTGAGAGGGGGCAACACTTCTGAACGGAGGCGCAGCGGTGCAGGACAGTTCAGAGGAGCAGAGAGGAGAGAGGAGCTGTGCGGGAGAGAGACGGGTGTCCATCCGTCAACTTGCAGGAGGAACGCGCACCAACAAACCCCTTATGGCTGCTTGAGAAATAACGATACACCCCCCCTCCCCCTTTTTTCTCTTTCTCTGGGACTTTTTTTTTGGGCTTTTAGTACTGTCCTGAACAGAACTTGTTGCGAGTCTAATTAGTTGCTCCAGGTTGAAAAAGTGAATCCACTTGCCGTGGACGTCTCTGGCGGTCATGGATACCCATATAAGATGGAAAGTTAAACGGAGGATAAGGGACGCCCAAATCACTTTAGCGGTGATTCTGCTTTTTGTCACATCGCAAGCAAGTTCAGGTAAGATGCAGCTGTGAGATTTTTTTTTTATTTTTTATATTTTTATTTTGCTGTCCAGTGTGGAGCTGCACTGCACTGGTAAAAAAAAAAAGAAAAAAAAAAGAAAAAAAAAGTTTTACTCTTTGGTTATTGAGGATCACGGTGATGTCCGCCCCTCCTCCTAAACTCATCTTTGTGCCTTTTTATTGGTGCCTTAATGTATTCAGCTCGGTCTGCCCGAAACTATGGGACAAAGTATCAAAAGACTGCAAGTTTTTTCTGAGAGAAAGCCTTTTTTCTTTTGAATACAAATGGAGCTGGACACTTATTGTGTCTGTGATCTGGACATGGAGGAGCTTGTCTGGAGTAAAGGTTTTGCCAGTGCATAAAAAAACACCCAGTTACTGATAAATATAAGTGTAAGCCTGAGTTTATATGACTAATGGCTTATTTTAGGTATGCATTTTAATATTTAAATTCAAAATAAAAATGCATTTTGCAGAAGTTCAGTTCTGCTTTGCATTTTACAGACTTATGCTCCAGAAACTTGATGAGACTGTATCTACATTTCTTTTCTTTTCTTTTTTTTTATAACTGATGAGAGGGATGAGCATAATTTTCATAAGAGGGAGGGGCTGTAACTCCACAGAAGTGGTAGGGTGGAGCCGCCTTAAGGACTCAGACATCAGGACACAAGGCTCCCAAAGCACAGGGCCCTTTGCTAAGACTCAAACCCCCCCCACCTATTTCGCTAATTGCATTCTGCAAATTCTCCAAATGCTTGCTAGTAAAAGTTATATAACCCAGAGTACGAAAATAAAAATGTAAATATCAGTTGATCGTGGTCCAAAGAGGGGAAAGAGGTGATTTTTTTTTTTGAGGCACTGTTGTGAGGCACTGTTGTGTCCCATGGGTGTCCAGAGGTCACGAAGTGCTGTGGAAAGGAGGCTGGGGTCTGGCCTACATATATTATTAGCACCTTAAGGCTGCCTGGCATGGTTGGTGGTCTGCTGTCTACTGTGAGGTTCTGACACAGGACTCTGAGGTGAACAGGTGGCTTCTTCTTCTTCTTCTTCAGTGTGGACATTTTAGAAAGTGTCCTCAAGATTGTGCTGATGGTATGAATCCGATGTGCCTGACCAAACCAGGAGCTTCAAACTAACTCCACTGAAGAAAATTTGAATACAATGAACATAGGATGCTGTTAAAAAAAGATTTTGCAAGCTCATATAGACTGTGCTGTCAAACATATAAATAAATTAATGCAGTCTGTCTGTTTTCATGTTGCCTATAAACACTGGTTGTTAACTGAACACAAATTAGGTCACGGAATAACAGCTGGATCCAGATCTGAGTAATTTTTGATGACAGAGCAGGGCTTGGACTTGAGTTTTTGCTGGGTTGTTAGGGAGCATGGGACTGAGTCCATTTTGATACCGCAGGCTGAATTTAATCAGCTGTAAATAGTGTAAAGAGGGCAACTGGACTCTTGTAAGTAACTCTCAAGAGGGCTGATATCATTCCTGAAACATGACACTTGACACATGCCAAATGAGAAAGTATGATTGCTTGCAACATGCCAACAATATGCAAGTTTTATGAAAACTAATTATCTTGTCCTCAGTTACCTCTTTGCTGATTCAAAATGGGATAAGTATTATTGGATCAAATTCAGTTTTTAGGTTAATATGCATTCTAATATAAGACTATGGTCAAATGTTAAACTTTTGCATACTTTCCCCATCATTATAGACTAATGGTAACTAAAGACAATTAGCCATTTTATCATCAGGAAAAGATCCATCTTGACAATCACCAGATGACCTGTTAGCCTCCAGGGGGACCTGGATGTGTACACAAAGATTGCAGAGGCCTGCCCAGACACAGCATCATCAGATAATTATAAACTACATAACTTCCATAAAATTGCAGGGATAATAGAAATATTTATTCGGAGTAAACTGGTAATTTAAAAGGTTGATTGCCTAAAACAGTTTTATTTCTTTCTTATAATTGAAATAATAAGAAAGAGAGTAATCAGGCAGCTGTAATAAGACACAGCTGACTTTAAACACATTTAATAGAGCTGATGTCACATCTTTGTGTAATGATAATGTCTGATAATTAATGACAACTAATAAGTGCCATAATAGCTTTGATTAACAAGGGAAAAAATCTTTCATAAACTAATTGATCATTTATTTAAGTGTAAATTAATAGACTTAATTAGTCATTTACCCCACTAGGATATGTAAGCTGTGCAAATAATTTGCTACTTTAATGTTTAATTTTAAATTTTAGCTTATAAGCTGCATTAATATTTTCACCAACTAGAGGCAGCAAATAAAAAAAGAACAACAGTGACACTGACATGTCATTTGACACATCAGTTGTTGTCTTAGCTAACAGCTAACTACATCCAGCAGACACAAAACGTTAGCATTTAGACTTTCTGTTTAGCTCTGTTTTGGTCTCCACAACCTCCAGAGAAAAACTTCCAGGAGCATCCAACTTTATGTAAGTTCTCTTTTAAGTAAGGGTGAAAAATCTACACTAAACAATGTCCTGACATTCATTAGTTTGATATTAAAGCCAGTCATTAGCTTGCAAAATGTTTCGTCATGCTAGCTAGCTAGTTGCTAACTTTGTTTTAGTGCTAGGCTTGTAGCATACAGCACAGTATGTGTACCAGAGCTTTTTTTATTTTAAAAAAAGAGAAAACAGCTGCCTGCTGCTGCTTAAAAATACATAGTGATGAAATTTGTGATGGCGAACAAAAACAATAAATCTGCTAACCGTAAAATCAATTAGTTAGCTGAAAGATGCTAAGTGCCCCCAAGAGCTGAGGCAAACAACAGAGTTGGGTAATACTTTTCTGTGGGTTTTATACAAGAGAGACCTCTTTTACATGGCACAGAGTCCTTTGTTAGTTAATATTTATTAAAATAAATTAATAAAAAATAAAATCTTACAGTCAATTGTAGATTAGCCCGTAAGCCCACTAAATAGTTAGCCTGTTAGCTTACAATGTTATCAAGGAATAGCATATATTAATAGCATTGGAGCTTATGACAAACCTAATAATAACAAAAGAAAATATTGGGTTATGCCTTTGGGGTTGCTGCATATTCTCAGAGTGTGTGAATTGTGTTTTTTTGCACACAACTAAACTGTTTGAAGTGAACAGAAACCTGAGGTTTTAGAGGATCAGGGCAGTGAATGTAAGTCAAGCTTTATTAGAAAGAGAGAATGAGTCATAGTCTGCAGTTCTTAAGGGGAGGTCATCTTGCCCTGGCATTAATGAGGAAACCTTGCTTTAAAGCCACGAGAAAAGTGGTAATAACAGAAGGCCCGTAAGACACAGAGGTTAAGAATGAGAAGAGGGGTCAGAGTTCAAAGGTGAAGGTCGGGACTTTCAGATTGCCACTGCTGTCAGGTTTACAGTTTCACTGCCTGAAGAAAGGAATTCTTGCTGTTGAAGCTCCACTGCTCCTTGTTGCAGTAAAACCTCATCTGACTCTTGGAGGTCAAAGAGAAAGAGTTTGTCTTGATATATTTTAAGCCAGTGTTTAATACTTTGTAGGAATATAATTTTTGCAGCTATTGACAGACTTTCAAACTGTGTGCTCCTAAACTTCATCATACCTGACTGAATAACACCCATTCTACTGTAATACAACCCCTAAGCCCCCTAGCATGAGACCTCAGTTGTTTTGTAGTTTTATGATCTGTAGACCTTCTGTGGACCACATATCACTTCTCCTCAAATATGATTTACTTGTGTTTCTTTGTGTTTTCCTATGAGTTGTTTTTTCTACTTAGTTTCCTCAGTCAATAGACTCTTTTCACACGTCCTAGGAAATCTGTTTAGACTCTTTCTACTGTGGTTTGTTATCATTAATTAACCAAAAGATTTTTTGGACGGTCTGTCAGTAATAAACATTCACACAGGACCAGATCTTACTTTTGCAGAGTACTTAAGTCATCAAAAATACTGAAATAACATTCTTTGAATACCTTGTGCAAATGAAAACAAGGATGGATTTCAGCCAAAGCCATTGATGGTGATGGAGTACTGTTAGAGTACTGAAAGGACCAGCGGATATACTGAGGAAATCAGGGAATCTGATCCCGATTTAAGAATTATGCTATATATTAGGGTGCTGATATTTGTCCTTTCCTTATGTACATTTGAAAGCGATAAACAGAAGAAGGCCTCGCTGTTTCACTGTGCGCCTTCACATCTGGAATCGATAAGTTCCATTGTGCTGTCTGCTAAGCCCTCCAAAAAGCCAGAAAAAATGTCTTCCAGATGTTTTCTTCCCATTCGTGGCGGAACAGGGGACCATGAAAAAAAATACTGTTCCATTTTTCAAAGAAATACACTATTCTGTGCTGGTTCTAGAAAAACGTCCTAATCCAATAACATCTGCAGCCATATAGCTGAGTTTGTAAAAATAATAGCAGTGTGCCCTCAGCCAGGTTTGCACATACACATCCGAGGTCATTAAAAGGTTCTTTTTGTTTAAGTTAGCCACCTTTATGATAGTGTTAAAGGCTGATTACAGCTGGTCTGCAGCTGTCTTTCATTTATAGTCTCTTTATATCCTAACGGCTCCCTTTTTAAAGGAATTTATATGGATAAGACTACTTTCCAGTTTATTCACTGCACATCAAGTTTTCCGTGATGTCAATTAGAAAAGCGGATATATGCGATTGAATCCATGCAGAATTGACTAAATTTAATTACTTTTGATGGGCTTTTTTGTAAATTTTACAGGATGTTAAGAGCTACTTGCCCCGACGAATACTATAGAGCTAAGTTCCTTTTCAAAATGTTAATTTCACACCCATTTACACAAGGAATGAAAGGACAAAGACACGTTTGTATGTTTATATTTCATTTAGAAACAGCTGGTTTTGTTAAGATCTGTCGAAATTTCTCATACAGCCTGCTGGTGGTGGGAAGCAGACACAGATGTGCCTTTGCACAAAGCTCTCAGAGACCAGAGACACTGGCATCAATTGCTCCCATCAGTAATTATGTTTCCGCCAGACATGTAACTGTGGTTTTTCCGTGGCTTTTTTTTCTTACTCACCTTTAAGTGGCAATGCCGAGGTCTTGTCCAACTCAATCAGATAAGTGGCAGTGAGAAAAAAATGGCTGCTTGTGTGTGCCTATTGCCGTGGCGCAGGGGGAAGGAATCTGAGTTAGTTTGCAGTGCGGAGAGAAGCAGTGACCCTGCAATTGCATGTGCCACTTGAGCCTGTAAATGCAGGCTTTGTGGAAAGGACTCTGTAAATCAGCTCTAATGCCTGATAACAACACGAGAGATAAAACGAAATATGCAGGACAAGTCTCTGACCCCATGTCGGAGTTTATGGGATCCTTTGTGCAACACAAATAGTGCTTTATTTGCCATATTCTGGACAGATTTCCGTCTCTTCCTTTTTCAGACTAATCAAGGGGCAAATAATTGTTGCTGCTCAATGGTTCTCTGTACTAATGACATAGTGTGCTTGATTTGGAGCCAGATACTGATGGTTTTCTCTAAAAGGTGTTGTGAGGGAAGCTAGTTTTTTCTGCTAAAACCACATGGACAAAGATGGATCATTTCAGTTCAGGTTACAACCGAAAAGGGACAATGTGTTCTCTAGTCCCTGACAGACAAAAGGGAACAAAATGGAGGCAGTGGTGTCTGAAATGTCAACACGAACACATTAGTGATGTAAAAGTTGGATGTGGTACCTCATGATGTAACCCCCACTCCTGTATTTGATTTTAACAGTATGCTTTGTTGCAGTATGTAGTGCATGGCAGAGTGAAAAAAAAAGTTAAGTCTGGTCCAGGCTCACAAACCGAGCATTCACTTCAGCTGGGAAACAGTGCTTTTCTCTGTAATGGGGTATTATAATCATTTAGCATGGAAAGCAATGTATGACTCATCCTTTCCAACCCCATTCCCTCTTCCCGAGCCCAGGCTCAGCCACAGCTCGGGCAGCAGAAATACTGAGTGTAAGCATTTTTTTCCTACTAGGGGAAATGCGATGGTTTCTGGTCGCAGAGGCTTCACTGTCTTTAAGATGTATTCTATTTTTTGCTTTATTAGCTGATGAAATAATTAAGAGCTGGAATGGAAAGGCCGCATTAAAGTTTGATGAGTGTTTCCCTGCTCAGCAGTCCTTTTTAATTAGGCCTTGGGCTTAATTTATTCTGTTTTGTTGCAACAAGGGACAAAACTAGAGCTTGACCGCAAACCCTCGTATGTATTGAAATAAGCTGAAGGATATGTGTGAAGAAAATAGAAAGACAACATATAAGACCAGTAGAATAAGTGTGGAGCAAAACTGACTTTTACAATTTACATAAATACAGTGCTAATTTATCCCAATAACTTTCTTTAGTCAAATATACAATAAAAGAGAGTTAGGAGTTTATACAGTTGAAGGAAGCTTGGAGTGGAGCCACTGAAAGGAGCCAGTTGATTGAGGTGGTTTGGGCATTTGATCAGAAAGCCTCACGGTCACTTGGAGGTTTTCTGGGCATGTCCAACAGGGGAAGGTGCTGTTGTAGACTCAGAACACACTGAAGGGAGAATATTTATCTTATCTGGCATGGGAACACCTTGGGATCCCCCAGGAGGAGCTCGAATTTGTTGTTTGGAAGAGGGATGTCTGGACTGCTTCTCCTGGCCTGGCTCTGGATAAACCAAGGACACGGATGGAGAGATTACCTTTTTCTGCTTACAAAATAAGGGAACCTTGTAAATATATGTATCTGTAGAGTCATAGTATCAATCAAATGTTATTTAATAACTTATTTTTGTGGTCTCCACAGTGCCGCATTAAGCATGATAAAACATATATACCACACACATGTCACTGATATCACAGTTCTGCACTTTCTGTGTGCAAAACTCCCCAAAAGTGTTGCAGTAGAACATAATACAGGCAGTAATAAGGATTCCTTATGCAACGCCTTGTGTGAATTGATGGTTGACTTGGCTGTCACTGTCACTAAGTCAAATTACTTGGCACCACAGATGACAAGCTTCCTTTCTCCTGTCTGCAGTCACAGTATAATCACTGATCCAAATGTTTAACCTCATTTTGGATTTTCATTCTCATGTTTCTTCACTCTTGTCACACCTCACTGAAGCTGTTACTTTTTCTCTTTCTTAACTTCTGTGATTGTGTCTCTCTCATCAGTCTGATAGCCTGTGAATTGTGAAATGGGTTGTTTTGATATATTGTCAACATTGTCAACATTCAGAGATGTCATCTTCTAATTTCACTCAATTGTCTAAAAGAATTACCAGAACTGAAATGGGAAATTCAAAACTTTAGTTGATTCAAAATATTCATGTAAATGAATTTTTAGAAATTTTTTCATCTACTCTTGTTGCTGCATATCAAGAAATCAATAATTTGGACTGGATAAAAACATTTCTTTGCGAAAGTTCAAGGGCCACTGAGTTCATGTCTGAGCATGAAACTGCTTTGTGAGAAAACAGCCTCTTTGGATTGGCTCTCAGCACCTCTGGGTGTTTGAAATGCCACTTAGGTTTGGTGGGCCTTACTTTTTTTGTCAGTGCAGGATAGTGCAAAACAAAGGTAAAAGCTTTTCTGTTGTGCAGGTTTGCATACTTAATAGATCCAGTTTCTTTGTTTTGTGTCAATGTGTGGATGCAATGGTTATCTGTGAGGCTTGGTGAGAGGAAATGGTTCTCTAATGTCAGTGCTGCAAAGCCTTCTTTTATCAGAGCTTTCTCAGCAGTCAACCATCAAAACCAGATCTGCTGTGAGAGAGAAGTAATGAGGAAGAGTCTCCAGTTCAGTAAAAGGTAAACCAGGCAGAGAGACACATAGCTGATAATGGTGGCTAGAAACTGGATGAAGCTTGTGCAAAAGCAGGCAAAACTGCAAAAGGTGGAATAAGAAGAACACAGACATCACACATGTGCCTCAAAAGTACAATTCCTGTAGTCTCTTGCTGTAAAATGAGCATTCAGAGGTGCATCGTGGAATCTTTACTCAGTTTTTCCATCTTAGTCTGTGGTAGAGGCAGACAGTGATTTATCATCGCTGCTGTGTGCTGCAGCATGGAGACAGTGAAGTAAACCATCTGGTATTCCCCCTGTTAAAGCAATAAGAGTCCCAGCTAAAGTACTTTTAGAGTACACAGGAGAAGCTCGGGTCAGAGAAACCTCTGTTCTTTGGATCATCTTTCAGGTCTGTGTGCCTGTGTTTGTGTGGGTGTTGGTGACATGTGTGTCCGTGGGCGTGGGGATAAATCCGCGAGGCCGTTCCTGCAGATTCTCAAAAGTTTGTCCGTGTTTGTGTTTTGTCGGACCTGCTTGTCATCTCTTGTGTTCTAAATTCATCCTGCTTTGTGTTTCCTGTCATCTTGTGATCAGAGGCTGCGGTTAATCTTTCAGTATCTCATGATGAACAAAGGCATGAGTTAGTCATTACCAAGGGGAATGAACCCATTGGTTGTATAAACAAAAAGATCTCACTCTTCTCATTTCCTCCTCTTGCTTTCTTCTTCCCCGCTGCTGCTTTCACGTGCAGCCCAGGTCACTGGGTCAGTGTCCTGAAAAGTCTGGATTAAAGCCGGCTGATGAAATGAAAGTTAACTGATACTGGCATGTGAGGTCATATACAGACCTAATTTTGCTCATGTCGGTGTAAACACTGTCCTCAGTTGCCTTTTAGACTAGTCACCTAAATAAAGAAACCAGTCTTTCATCGTCGCCTGCTCTCACCTGGCTGGGATTCACAACATGATGGTCGCAGTTGCTAATTCTGACACTGTAACATCCAAGTTATAACTTTTGCTAAACTGCACCTACTATGGACACAAGTAGGAATAGACAAGCAAAGGATGTTAAAGTAGTTTTATATCATTTTTTTTTTATTATAGCATAATTTTAGGTAGCAGTGATCACATATTTATACCTTGTTTTCAATTTACTATCAGTTTATCATTATTAAGACACATGTGTATCATTCTCACTTATTATAATGATTTTTTTGTGACAGATTTTTAATCATATTACACAGCTCATGGTAGGATTTTACTGTGTCACATTCATAATTATGTCAGTTTTTGTCTATGGAAATGAATTGAATGTGCAGGTACAGTGCAATGTAAATGTTGGTGTGACTTTAGCCTTAATTTAAGAACTTATTCCATTTAAACTGCAAAGTTATTCAGTAAAGGAGCAAAACTGCCTATAAATGTCTCTGACAGTGCTTTGGTAGGTTTAATTAAGCTGAGATTCAGGTGTGTGTGTGATTGCTGGCCTTCTTGTTAGCTGACATCCCAGGCTCAGGTTTGAGGTAGAGTCAGTTTACTGGTGTGTTGCATGTCTGCAGTAGTGTGTTATCACACAGGAAGTCCATGCAGTGTATATAATGGGTTCAATCTAGCAAGCGTAATGTCTGAGGTATGATCCCCAGGTCAGATCACATGAAATGCAGAGGCAGCAACTAAGAGTCAGTGTTAATGATAGTGCTGTTCAATTAGTGTTAGGATAGATGAGGTCACGTGTCAGGATGTAGTTTTGCTCCATGGCTGCAAACATTGAGTAATAATAGATCAAAAACATATAATAGGTAAAGAAGAGTCTTTCACACAAAAATGCTAATTTAAAGTCTGCTAAGAGTTTCGCTGCAAACTCTCTGAATGTGTTGAATTTGAGCCAGAATGTGCTTGGTTTGCAAGTTCATGGCAGCTGCACCTTCTGGAGCTGATCGTGCCACCTATGGAAAAATGCTTGTGATTCCTTTAGATATGCTGAATGTTTTAGAGGAGTCCCACTTTGGAAAATATTTGCAAAGTCTGTTTTTTCATGGAAGTTGCATCAAGCTGCACAGTGCAGTTTGATGGAAAAGCAGGATGTCAGACACAGAAAACAGCATAGAGAATCTGCTCAATTTTCAAAATAAAACTCCAGACTGCAGATCATATTGCATCACCAGAATACAGTATATTAACTGTTAGCTAGTGACTGAAAGCAGGCAGCGAGGAGGAGAGTTTATTTAGTTCAGCCTGCTGAGTTTAATACCCAGTTTTTTTCCACTTACTTCCTTTTAGCCTTTTCCTTCCCTCTTTTCCTCTTTGTAGGTTCATGAAGTAAAGTACATTTCCTCTCAAGTAAACAGTCATTGAAGAGAGGGACTGATTACAGTTCAGGTCAGCACTCAGCTGCTGCAGACAGGTTGACGTAACTAGGTCTGAGCTCTCGTCCAACCAGCAAACGGCTGAGGATCAGATCAGAATCTGGTGTTGCTTTATTGTCTGACTTTTTTATTCTTCCAAGAGCTCTGATTTGCCCTTGACTCTCTCACAGGTGCAATCATCATCATCATCAGTTGTCTGCTGGTGTCTGTCCCTCTGCTCCACCCATCTAACTCACTCAGCACTCAGGCCAACGATTTGTGAGATAGCTTATGCAAAGGATAATATATTGAACAAAGCTTAAATTAAACACACCAGAAGGAGGAAACCGTGTCACTACATAGCCCACTTACCCAAGATAAAATCTTAAAAATCATGTAAAAATGATCAAATCAACAAAATCAGAGCCAACAGGCAAAATGCTGTGCTTCTGAAACGTCCTCACTGGGATGTAAAGTTGCCCTGCAGAGGTGCTGTGCTTTCTTGAGCTGTGCCTGGTGTTATTAAGGAGCAACTGCACACAAATTCCACTTTTAATTGGTAACAGAATGTTTTATTTCGTTCTCTCAAAGTTTCATGGTCTTGCTTTAATTAATTAGAGTCAGGGCCTTAATTGTAACCTGCTGTATTTACAGTCAGGCTCTTTCTTCAAAACAGTTGGCTTCAGTTAAGCTTTTATAACAGAATGAGGTGAAATATAAAAACTCTCGCACCCTCCCCGTCTGTGATGCGCTCTAGGAGGGGGAAGTCTCTCATTGGGCATTCTTGTTTTCGGCTGTGCCGGTTTCCAAGAGAGGCAGGGTCCTCTTTACGGCTGCTAATTACTCCTTGTCCTCAGCGCCAGGTCAAGCATGTGCCTGGAGAGTCAGGCCTCACTTCGGGAAGGGCTGGAGGAGGAGGAAAGGGGGCAGGGAAAGAGGGAAGAATGTTAATCCCCCCCAATGAAAAAGTCCTAATTCACTGGTCCGGCACCCCTCCTCCTGTCAAATGAAATGGTGCCGTCTGGAGTCACTAAGTGTTGTTACAGACTGAGTGTGAGTGTGTGTGCATGCGCTCATTTCTGGAAAATCGAGGATAGATGGATCAGTTAGGGGAAGGGGATCCACCACAGTCTTGGCTCGGAGCCGAGAGCAGGATTATGAATCTGCTACTCAAGCTACTGTTCAGAGTGAAAAAACAGAAAAAAGATAGAAAGACGGTGTAGTTAGGTAGAAAGGGAAAGATATATCACACCACTTTGACTTCTCTGTAGCAGTTGGTTGTAATCTAGTAAGTTTAACCACATTTTTAAAAGTAATTCCCACTTGAAACGTATGTTTTTGTGAATTCATTATCCTTTATACTGCTGCTGCCTCATTCAGCCCATGTTAGACAAACAAACTTGTAAAATCTTAAAAGTTACATGCTCCTCTCTCAGCACATCACATCAAAGATACTGAGCATTACTTTCTCATTTGTACATTACATTTACAAGTTTTTTTCTGTCCACATGCCTTGAAAGAGCAAACTGTGGGAGTAGAAGTGGAGACTTCCCACCCCATCAGTCTAAGAGTTTATCTTTCAGAAAAAATGAGTTTCGACATGTGAAACTGTTTGTGTTGTCGAGGAAAATCTTGGATTTTGCAATTTTTATCTACTAAGTAAAGATGGATATATCCTGTGTGGACTCTCTAAGTTGCTAACCATATTTACACTTAAAGAAAAGCCTAAATATTCAGTTTTCCTTTAACTTTATATGTCTCTGTTCTTGTAATTATAATGTAAATGCACTTATGTGCAGCAGAGGTGTTTAAACTTAACAAACATCTGGAATAGTGCCCAAGAGTTTTGATGAAAGGGGCTTATGGGTAACATTAGAACCAATAGAAAGAAGTTACACATTAAAAAAATGGCCCTAAGGCTTGAAGGATGCACTGTATTTACAGTTTTGCATTTTATGTCCTGCTCCGTTTCATGAGAGCACCACCAGAGGAGGGTGAGCAAACCAGCAAAGAGCAAATGTACACATGACCGTGTCACATAAACAGTTTCTGTGTACATGCGGGGAACCTGCCTCTTGGATGTGAACGGCTGCGGTCAGACGGAAATTTATTTTTAGCATCCAGTGCCAGAGGTGTTGGTCTCTTAAGGGATCTGCCATGCTAAGTGGGTAAACATCTCAGCTTAACAAGGTGGGATTGAGACCCACACCTGCGGCTTAGGATGTGGTCAGGAAAGCTTCCGCTGGAGGGTTGACAGCCAGTGACAGACACCCATGAATGAAGGTGTGTGAGGGTACGTCAGACAGGGAGGGAAACAGAGCTGATTTTAACAAGGTTTGTGTTTGTCTGCCGCCTTTTCTCGCTGACCTCTTTGTTCTTTTCAACCTCTGAGTCATCGCTTTATTGGAAAAGACATTTGTTGTTCCTCTGCTGTTGTTTTGGTTTTTTTTGGATAGGTTTATTATTTTGTCAATGGTGTCTGGACAGAGATATATTATACTATCCTCTCACCGTCCTTCTCTTCCTGTGAGCTGCTAATTGGCTCCCTCCACCTGGCTCACCTCCAGGTGACCCACTGGAGGCCCCTGTGGTTTCTTTTAGATCCATCAGGGGATCTGAAAAACTTTAACTGAACAAACTGATGCCACAGATTCCACAACTGGAAAAACCAATTGGAAAAAACGGAAATAAGAATGTGGAACAGTTTGATGATGTAGCCAAGTAATTGATGGGAGGAAAAAGTGGTTAACAGGTATGGAAAAGGGGCCATTCCGATGACAGTCGTTTCCTTTCCCAAAAAGCTTCTGATCTTCATGGGATTACTTCATGTCAGCATGGATTAGCAAAAACAACAGCAGGTGTTGTGATGTAGTAAACATCAACTGGATGCTCCTCACAGACTTCCTCCTCTTTTTTTCCTTTTCCTCTTGGGCTGACTTTACTGTATTATGATGCTGATATTGTTATTATGACAGTCATATTGTTATGACGCGCTGTGAGTGTAGGCTGCTGCTGCCTGAAGGCTCTTCTTTGAGTCATTCATCAATCATTCAGTCATCACTGTGTATTGTCGTCGTGTGTGAGCTCGTCAAATGGCCGTGGCTTCAGGAAATTTCTGATTAATTTAAGCGGTTTGGCTTCAGCTGCTGCAAACGGTAATTGAGCACAAAGTGACACCAAAATGAGAGATGATTTATTGACAGAGTGATCTTCGAGCACTCTAACAGAGAGTTATGAAGAGGAAATAAGTTTATTTAAATATTATGTAAGATAAGATTTGAGGTGACTGCTTATACCTGTCACCACTAGAGTCCTTAGCAGCAGGCCGTGTGCAGGATTGTGTCCATGTAAGGTAGTGGGAAGACTGTGTGTGGTAGGAAAAGGCTATATGAAGCTGAATTATGATAAGAAAGAGATGGAAAAGTGAGTATATGGCTGGTTGGTTATAGTAGACCAAGACATTAAATCTGACATGTAAAGTTCCACTGCTCAGGGTCAGTTTCAGTATTTGAGGTTGCATCCATGCCTTGTATGGACTCCTTCTGTGCAACTTCTTGTAATCAATTGATTTATCTCTCAAGTAACCATGCGCTGTTAGATGTTGGCAGGTTAAAGGGAATAACTTTCGTGTCGAAGCAGACTGGTGTGACTTTTACAGGGAACATTTGTGGCTGTCTGAGAAAAAGTGCAAAAGACTGTGAGCTTTGCATTTGGTCGACCATGCAGCTTGTTAAAATGGGGATTAAGTGCAAATTTAAGTGCCAATTTATGTGTTTCTTACTGCTATTAGTGGCTAAAAAACAATACCTCTGTGTCTGTCTCACTGAAGTTGAGGGAAAATTTAAGGAAGCACCAGCAGGATTTTCTGATTGTTAATATCTAATATGAAATTTATTGGATGGACATGATCAAAAGTTTTTTTTTTAAATTAAGGAATTATTTACAAAAAAATCCAACAAATTAATGTAAAGATTGATAGATTTATCACTAATATGTTTAGCCTGATGGCCTATAGACCTGTGATTTTCCCCACTGAAACATATGTGTAATTGCTGTCATTAAGCAGATATTAAATCATCATACTTTCCTGGGTGCTTATTAGCTCTGCACTCCCCAACATCTGTCAAAGCCTTCAGTTCAGAATCATTTGATCCCGTCTTTCCTTCAAATCAGAGTCCCTTCGCTTTCATGATGAATCATCTGACACCACGATGACCCCTTTTTTTTCAGATTTGTAATTTTAGCTGTCACTGAACTCCTCAACAGCTAAGCCACCAGTTTAGATATTACTCTAGATTCACACCACATTATCAGCTCCCACCATCTCCAACTTCTAAACCCAAAGCTGACAATGATAGAACACAGCTTTAAAACGATCAGTGCAGTCCTGACAGAGCTGTACTTCCCATTACTCTGACACTGTGACATGTTGCATTGTTGCAGAGGGCTCAGAGACGAGCTCGCTCATTAAACGGACCTCTGTCATCATGCTGAATGATAGACATCTTCTGGCCGGTGGGCAGGATCCCGTCTGTCTCCTCATTATGAGCCGATGACAGACAGAGTCCTCTTTTTTTTTGTTTAGACCCTTCACATGCTTACAGGCCCTGTCTTTTGTGGTATGCACTTCCAAGAATATGAAGGTACTTATCATTTTTTGACATGTGTAAATGCTGGCCTACGCGAGTTTTGAAAGAGATGGGTGTGGTGCTTACATGTGTGTTACCCTTTTACCCTCTACAAATTTAACGTGTTCAAATACAATTAGAGTTGACTGGCTTAGGAGAGAGATTAACAGACTGAGATGAGATGTGGAGATCCTGGTTGGGAAATCACCACACACCAAATTCCAAACTCATATTCCACATTTTTTTTTTTTTTCCTAGAAATGATCCAGCCAAACTCGTTCCAGATTGGTGGTGCATATTTGTGTGTGTAAACCGTTAAAAGTGTGTTTATGTCATATTTCACTGGTCGAGTTATTGAAAATAGTTGCTCCATGAGTGTCTGCGCTACAAACAGAATGTCAGACTCGGGCTTGAATAGTCTCAGGAAGCTTTCTTCAGTTGTGTCTTTGTCTTGTAAATAATAAGATAAGGTTGGCGACATGCAGTCAGACTTGAGCCGAAGAGGAGGAAGTTATTTTTTTTTTTCATCACTGTACAGCTGTGAACTGACACATGGATCCAAAGTGCTTTCAGATAAAGACCTCTGTTTGAAAAAGTCTTTTTTTTAAATTTTTTAATTTTTTTATAATTGATCTGCTGCTGCACGTGAGTCAAGGGTGATGAAATCCAGCTGGAGGTTGTTTCAGGATAACCCCGAATCTACAAACACTCCAGCTCTTCACATTCCCTTCTCCACGTTTCCCGGCTTCCCTTTCACTCTCAGATGGATGGGGCTATTTAAAGGTTTTTTTGGGGTTTTTTTTGAACCGTGTGTGTGGTCTTTGTAGCCTGATACTAGGAGTGCTGTACCTGTGTGGGTTGCCTTTGACTCTCCACATTCACATGACAACACAAAAATGCATCCAGGAGAATACCAGAGCGTGCTTGCTTTTGTCTTTTCGTCTTTGTTGTGTTTCTTAAACTCCTCGGCCATAAAATCCTTCTGTTGTCCTCTGCTTAGTTTGCTTCCTCACTTTAGTGTTTGCCCTCCTCTAAAACACCCTGACAGCTCTGTCCTTATGCGAGTATAAGGTCTCTATAGACATGACCTCTTGTGATTTGCTGTCATATATTTGAGGAGACGACGCTGCACGCTAACGGGTTTCTTTGTGCAGCTTGTTGTAAGTGCATATGTCTGCAGGAACAGCTGTTTGTCCTGGGTGGTTTGGGCTTGCCAGGGTGCGGTCAAACCCCATGTCACATTGTTCTGACCCAGTGTACTTCTGCGGTGGCCTGGTTACAGCAGGGACGAACGGCCTGAGAGTGTGCTAATTGCACGTTTGCGGCCAAAGGGAGGCAGCAGTAGATTTAGCATTGCAAGGACATGGAAGGAAGAATAGGTTTTGCTACTGTAACCCATGATCATGGTGATCTATAAAAGGGCATGTCCCTGTTTAGCGCCTAAATGGATGAGACAAATCTTCTCAGAACCACAACAGTGAATTCTTCTGCTGAGTAACTGGGGTTACTGAGTCAGCAAAAGGAGAAAATAGACTGAATGGTCAAAAAAATTGGCCATAATTTAGGCTTGATATGCAAAAAAGCTGGGATTTTTATAAGGTTGTATCTATATATGCTATGTATAAACAATATATAGACTGTATATTTAGCAGTGTGTACTATAGAGTTTGGACCGATGTCTAGACAGTGTAAAATGCTATTTTAACCCATTTTAAAAAACATCTAACATCCTTTTTTTTCCTTATGTGTCTCTTTTTACCCTGCAGCGGAACCAGCAGACCTCTTGAAGATTTTAGATTTTCACAGTTTACCTGAGGGTGTTACAAAAACAACGGGTTTCTGCTCACATAGAAGATCAACACAAGGACCCGATGTCGCTTACAGAGTATCCAAAGAGGCTCAGCTCAGCGCCCCCACCAAACAGCTGTATCCAGGTGAGTAACTCGCACAATACACATTATACACATTATATCTAGGCCTCAAAGAAATCATGCGTTTTAGAGTCAGAAAGTTCAGTTTTTGTATGAAAAATTTCAAAATCAGTAAATTTGAGGTAAGGCAACATTGCACTGCTTTTTATCTGATGGATCTTCTGCACAACAGCCTCCATGTGCAGCTCAAACACTCTGGGTAAGCGAGGCTGTTGGCTACATCCTCATCGTTCACAGGCCTGACCAGGAACTGATGTAGCCTTTTTAATTTTTTCTGCAGGATATCATAAGTTACTCATAAAGTTACAAAGTATTCAATAAACTTGCGTCTTAAATGATGAACCGTTGCTAGCAAGCTGATCCTCTCTTTCTCAGAGGTTTAGGAATATGACTGGGTTTGTGTGTCACAGTGCCAATAACAGCTGTGAACAAAGGTATCATTTTTGGGTTACCTCACCATCCTTCCTGCCATCTCATTCTCATGATCACCAAATCTCAAGGCTGCATTGAGGAACTTCCTTCAGATTGGGAAAAAATGTCCCCTAGGACTCAAAGATGAAATGATTGGAATAACTGATAAACTCATATGCTAGTTATTACAAAATGTAACACAAACCCCAAGTAGAGTAAAATTATGAGATGATGACAGTTTACAACCGAAAGATCCGGCATGGATGTAAACTGACCCTTGAATGGATGGCAGAGACGTACAACTGTGATGCTCTAGTTAATGTAAAGCACATAAAACTAGAGAAAACCTAATGTTCATAAAATGAGTCCCAAAATATTTCATGTTTTACAGTTGGTTTTATTTTTTATTATCAAACTCTGCATTTCTGTCCTTTTCTGTCCCCAACAGCCTCTAACAATAAACACCACCATCACTTTTTGTTTCCCCAAACTTCTCTCTCCACTGTTTTCCTTCCAGACAACTTAAACTCAACTTCAGAGTTTTCTCTCACATACAGTCTTACCATCTGGTCAGCTCTATGACCTTCGACCCCACGTCATTGTAAAGTGGGATTACAACATTTAAACGTAGCTGGAAAGCAGTTTATATTTGCTCCCACCTGGCGAGTTCCCTTTCACTCCCCTCAAGGTAACAGTTTTATTGGATCCTATAACTTGATTATTTATGTCAACTCCATCTTTGGTTTATGAGATTTAAGGCAGGACATGCCTGCTGTTTCTTCTCACACTCCCTATAAACTTGTTTACCCTTTACTAAAAACATACACTGCATGTCTACTGCTTTTACTGTATGACTTGTCCTCGTAAAGTAATGAGAGATGTCAAGCACATCTGGACACTTCTGGAAACATTCTGTTCTTAGTCACACAATAAAACGTTCAGAAAAGAACGGGATGGATACAGATAATGCATGCTAATTCCCTTCTTGAAAACACACACCAGATGCATGAGAAGTCTCATCCTGTAATATTTGGTGTTGTGAGAGGAGCCAGATGATGGAAAAGCAGTGGAAATTGGGGTTGCAGATGGGAGGGAAGTCTGGGGTTCCACTTTTGCCTTGTTCTATTGTGCTGACGTGGCTTTGGGTTGCTGCTCTATGGTGCGCAGCAGTAGTATTTTCCCCTCTCTCCTCCCTCTCCGGCAGTCTTTTCTCACTTTCCTCCCTCCTTCTCTTTCTCTCTCTCTCTCTCTCTTTATTTTCCCTCAAGCGCCATAATTTTTCCCTCTGTCATTTCTCCTAGACTACTGCTGCCCTTGCACTGCTTTTCTCCCTTTGTGTTTCGTCTAAACTTTGCCTGGTGAGCCTTGCTGTGCTCCTTTTTTTTTTTTTTTTTTTTTTACAGTACAGAAATTCAAAACCATAATTCTATGATCCAGGGAACCAGTTTCTGGAATTATTGTGATTGGTTTCTCTGCAGCTTTAAGATATAAAAAGCAGCAAAAAAAAGGGCAGTGATGTGGTTTAGATGCAGGAAAGAGGGAGAGAAAAAAAAATAACCCTTCATATGAGCAAAGCTTACAAAAAGCTTAGATTGGATGACAGCCTGATTTATGGTCCTCTAAGACTTTGCATTGGCCTTAATGGACCTTTGATTCATTTCATGGCTCTTCTTTGGGGCTTTGAGTAGAGCCACAGGGCTCCTTCAGCCTGCATGCCCCATCATGCTCTCCAATCAAACATGCACTGTTCACTTTGAAGCTGTATGACAGCAGAGCCTGTGTGAGACTCTGTTTAGATACACATGCTATAATTATACACATGCTACTCTACTCACCCAAAATAGCAGTCCACATTAAACAAACCAACTTGGAGAAGTTCATTACAGGCACTATGTAGTCTTAAGGTGCAAACAGAAGGAGTAGATGGTCTGTGGCCTTCAGGGCTTCAAATCTAGTACAAAACGTCTGTGATGTGGTCGCTCACTCGCCTCCACATTAAGAAACTGTACTGCTAATATATTCCGCAAGGCAGCTTAACTTGTGAGATCATTTTATCCGTCTCTTTTTTCCCTTTTAACTAAGTTTGCTACTGAGTTATGACTCTGGCCTGAAGCCTGGTGGTACAATTTGCTTAAATTATCAACACAGCATCCTGTCTCATAAAGGTGAAATGATGCCACGTATGGACAAAAGCATCCGAACAAGCTCAGTTTGTTATGGCTATAATGCAGGCAATTAAAAAAAAAGAAAACAACGAAAAAAACACAGTAGCTCCAATTGAAAACACACTGGCCCGTGACCCCATAACCACAGACAGTCTGTGATGATGTGTTGGAAAAGAGCAAGTGCAGACATGCAATCATTAGGCAAACATGTGGAAGGGATGATTCATTTAAAAACTACCGAGGCTCTGAAAACAGAAGCTTTCTTTCTTACCTTTATTATGTGGAGGGGAAGTGAAGAAAGAGGCCAGTGGAGCCGTCTGAGCTGTTTAACTTTAATATTTCCCTCTTCCCACCTCTCTGTAGTCTGACCTAATTTAGTAACTTAATTTATTTAGACAAATCTGTGAGAAATAGAATCTATGAGTGCATATGTACTAATTCAGAGTGCAATAAATCTCTGGCTGTAGCTTTAAAAACTTGGGAGGTTTGTGCAAAAGAGATTTCTCCTGGCATCATGGACAACAGCCAACATTAGCACAAACAGAAAAGACACTCGCACTAACTCTGAATAGGTAAAACTGCCACTTAGCATTCATATTTGTGGTCTAAACAGCTGTGGCTGGATGAAATTAACATTCAGCGAGGAACTTCTGCTGCAGCCACAGTGAGATTTGAATGCCTGAGCGAGGATCCCAAGCTGAAAGCAGCAGTGATGCTGTTGTTTGCAAACATGACTTAAGATTGACATATTCTATTAGATAGATAAAGCCTTGGGCTAAACTGACTGTTCGCACATACCATGGTTTGTTATCTCAGGTATTTTCCATCCTAGATGCACAGGATGATTAAATATCAGCAGAGACTCACATTTTTGTGGCTTATCCTACAAATAAAAGGAGATTGTGTGGATGCAAAGCACCAACAAACACAGCCAAATGAGATAGGCGTCAAAACTCTGGATCATGGAGAATAAAGCTGCTCCTTTATGTTAATCCACATAAATTGTTCACAAACACAAAGGGATGTCAAATGAAGCTCTAAATGTTCCTTAACTGCAGAGCTGAAGTCACATAATGCAATTCAAGCCTGGAACTTTACACACTCGTATCCCAAGTGCCACCTTTTCACCACAGCCACTTACTTTCAGGGTCGGGTTGCAGGGAAAAACACATGCACATCAATTTTCCTTTATTTTGCTACATATATCTCTTTATCCATCTTTTTCTCTTTTTTTTTGCACACCAACAGACAGGTACACTTGCTTTCTCTGCAGCATTGTGCAATCCCTCTGGAATGCTGCATGTTTTATGCAGAAGCAGGGATGTAGACACAGCGATGACTGAATGACCAATTACAGGATAGGTGACTTTCTAGCCCATTTACCTGCTTGTATGCACACTGACAGATGATAGAGAGGATCAGTCAGAGTAACGCCCCTCCCTGACTTTTTCAGGAGTCCTTGAAGATGTCATAAGCCAGGTGGATGATGAAGAATAATCGAGGTGAAGCTGTCAAATGCCACCAGGGTGAAATTAGAGAAGGGTGGCTAACCGCTCTCTCTGTCTTGCTTTACTTTTGAATAAGACATCACTTCAACTCTAATCCTGTGGTTGTCCCCCGTCAAAATAAAAGTCAACTTTAATTGGTCATTTAATCTGTAGAAATCTGTTGTGTCTGATTGGCTACTTGGGTTGTCTGGGGTTGTCTGTGTCTCCCAGACTTTTCAAGCCTGATGGTGGTGCTGCCAGTGTAAACTCCCAGGACTTCTGGCACCACAGCCTTTCCATTTGTACCTTATCCTCACACAAACACACTCACTCACTCACACACACACACACACACACACACACACAAACACACACTTAATTTTGGGAATGAGGTATCTTTCATCTGGTGGCCTGAAGTGGCTTTAGAGACACATTCCAGAGAAACTTGAGCTTTTCTGAATACCCACCCCCCCAAAAAACACACACACACACACAAACACACACACACACACTCTCACATTCAGAACACACATAAACACACACTTCACTGTTTGGTCCTGAGGAGAGAGTTAAGAGGAAGGGACCCCGACACAAAAGACTGCTCCTTTAATTTTTTTTCCCCCTTATTTTTGTTAACCTCCTTTGTTCTCTGACTTCTTCTTTGATACAAGTTCAATCAGAGCATCATCAGTCAGGATACGCCGCATAAACATGACTCTGCAAATGAGAAACCTCACAGTGTAAATGCTACTTCACTTCTTTTCAAGAATAGGTTTAATTCTACCCTGCAAAAAAAAACAGAGTCATTTAAAATTAGTCATTCTCACCCACACCCCCTTTCTTCTTCTTCTTCATCATCTGGTTTCCCTTTCACCCTCCAGCTGACCCCTGACCTCCACACAAACATTTTCTCCTGAGCCAGCGCTGAGTCATTGTCTCGGCGACAGACATGGCTCATGCAACAGGATGTAGTGACAAACTATCCCCCATCTGGTTTCTTTTTTTCATTGATATTTCCCGTTTTCCCTTTTCTTTTTTTGTCACTGTAACACTTTGATTCCGTAACAGTCTGTCCTCTACTGCCACTAAACTCCTCCATGCAAGGTGTTTGTAGGGTTGTCTGTCTCTTCTTCTTCTTCTTCTTTTTTTATGCTCTCTCTTTCTCCTGCTGTCTGTCTTACACCATCCTTTCGAAAGCATCTGTCAATTAAAGCGATGTTTCTCATATGATGCCAAGCTGAATTCCTGAGGGAGCAAGCTGCCAAGGCATGTGCTCTCCGCATGATGTGATTTCGATGCCTGGCAAATAACGAAGGAATCACAGAAAAAAGCAGGAAGACAAGATGACAAACAGACCCTCAGGTGCTTCGTAGCTGAGAGACGATCTAAAAGTTAAAGAATAAAGTGCCTGAATGATGGTGGTGAATTTGTTTCTGAAGCTGCTCTGCTTTTTTCTCCTCTTTTCTTCTCTCCTTTTCCACTAACCTCAGTTTTCCACACCGAATCCCCTCTGAGGCGTCCTTTTCTCCGCAGCTTCTGATTGGCTATCTAAACCATAGTCTCTCTCTGATTTTACCATTTTCCATCCAGCCTCCTATTATTCTGAAAATGGTGGCAGAGTCAGTGAGTTTGATGGCTGCACGAGGTGCTACAAAACCACCGCAGCCGCAGACCCTGCCTCTCTTTTCCGGTCGTCTGGAAATCTCTGCTCTGCACATACTAGGCTCTGCTACTGGAATCCAAGCGGTTTCAATGCTTATGTTGAAACACAATCCAGATAGCTGGTTTTTCACAACAATAGTGGTTTCAATACAGTCAGTTTGACTCTGTTTTTTCTATCCAAACCAGATAATCAAAAGCTCTGGTTGCCTCAATTGTAGACTGACCTCTGTATTAGCAGGCAACAGTCTCTTTGGTAAGAAAAGGCGGCCCTTTTTTCTGGGGTCCTGAGAACAAACAGCTGGAAGAATCTGTCGGGCAGATGTGCCCCATACTTCAGGAAAATGGAGGAAATAGTTCAGACCGCACAGTGGGACCACGCAGATGCAGGCGAACACCTTTTCATGCCTGTTTCTCCACCTCCCACTGCGTTTGAATACCAAATTATGATTGGTATTTAAATTTCTACACTTCCACCGTCTTTAACTGGCCTGTAAAAATTCTTTTTCCTCGTATTTCCTCATTTCCAGCCCTCTGCTGGAGCCTCTCACTGTCTGTTAGATTGATCAGTTGTGGAAGAAGAGGAGAGCGGAGAGGAGGGGTTTGAAGGATAGTTTTACAAAGTCTCCCAGGATCATATGCTTTTGTCGTTAAGCCTCTCTTCCTGTTCTGCATTGGAAAAGCTCCAATTTGCACTTCTGCCTTTAACTTTTTTCTGTCTTTTTTTCCTCTGATCGGCCATCAGCCATCCCATTCAGATTAATCCTATCCTGTTACATTTTGGGCACTCCTCAAATTGCTGATGTTTTCTTTTTCGGCCCATTGTCTCAAATCTTCCAACCAAAACTGTCTTTGTTTTCGTAGCATTTTATTCCATTAGAAGTAGAAATAATAACAATTCCCTCTCGTCACCAGAGAGCACAGTCTCCTAAAATAATAACAAGATTACAGCATTCTGGAGACAAACATCCTCTTGTGATGATGAATGGTTACTGCTACTTATAACTCTCCAAAACTATTCTCTCTCTCTCTCTCTCTCTCTCTCTCTCTCTCTGTCCAACCCGCCATTCATCCTGCCAGGTGATGTGTTCCCAGAAGACTTTTCCATCTTGGCTACAGTGAAGCCTAAGAAGGGCAGCCAGTCCTTCCTGTTGTCTGTGTACAACGAACAGGGCATCCAGCAGCTCGGACTGGAAGTGGGCCGCTCTCCCGTGTTTCTGTACGAGGACCACACAGGAAAACCCAGCCCCGAGGACTACCCGCTCTTCAGAGGCGTCAACCTAGCTGACGGAAAGTAGGTGCAATGGATTTTGGGTTGATGAACATCCATAAGTGTGTCACTAAAGTGTATAAGCCTTCATCAGTCTCTCATTTTTGTTCATGCATCTTTCTGTTTGATTAAAGTTCAAGTTGATTTAGGCTTTGATGGTGGTTAAGTTTGCTAAGCAGCACTTGGCCCCAATTTTTTTGGCAACATTTATCAGTGTTTATTTGTAATAGTCTTCATTTAATCCCTTTTACCTAATGTGTATTGCAGTGTCCTCTCTTTTGGATCTTTTTCCTGCAAACACAGTGTAGAATTCTGTTATTTGCACCAAAAAATGGTATTTAAAAGGAGAGTAAAATGAGATTCTGTTCCTCTTCAGAAAACAGAAAAGGGATATATTTGAATTTGAATGAGAGTCTAGACACAAAAACGGGTCTCTCAGCAGCTGGTTGGTTGTGTGTAGGTGGGCTGCGTGTAACTCAGTAAGTGTGTGAATTAACTTGAACTCTCCTTTCAGGTGGCATCGAGTGGCCATCAGTGTACACAAGCAGACCATCACCCTCATTCTGGACTGTAAAAAGAAGACGGCCCAGAGGCTGCTCCGAAGCGCCAACCCCATCGTCGATACCAAGGGAATTGTAGTGTTTGGAACTAGAATACTTGATGAAGAAGTCTTTGAGGTAGGAACTTTACCGTGACTCTTAATCTTCATGTTAAAACTTTCCGTATGTCTGCGCAATATCTTTTTTTTTTCATGGATGCACACGAGTTTTCTGTTCTTCTGCGTTCAGCTGGTACAAAATGTCCCTGAATTCTGTTCTGCTTCCAGCTGTGCTGCATCTGTTGCTACTGCTTAGTTGTGCTTTTCTGCGACTGCTATGCAGTTAGACCCTATAAGTCAAACCGTTATGATTCTATTTGTGGTTTCGTGTCTGTGTTTTGAATTGGCTGCAGCAGTTTGTGTTTGCAGAGGTTTTTAACAAGCTGCAACAGGCTTTCATTATTAGATTGAGGGCCTTGCTTCTTCCTTCCTCCTTTTTTTTCTTATGACTGCAAAATCTTTGTGACTGGAAGTGAAAGATTGATGTTAATCTGACAAGTGACAGGAAGCCTTTTAAGGTTTAAAAAGATACCTGTTGTGCATCACAGCACAAAATATTTTTTGCTTTCACCCAGACTAGTTCAGTTCTTGTTTAAAGCGTGCCAGTTCAGAACAGGCCGATTGCTTGAGAACTGCTTATTCAAATTACTTTACCTGAGCATTACACCTGCCATGACATTGCTTCGTCACCCTAGCAATGCCTGAATATACGCTGCATTTGAATGTAAGAGCTCACACAAACATTTTATGGCCTCAGCGAAGGCAAAGTCCAATTCAAGATCTTTGGATAAGCCCAAATCCTCAAATCACCAGTACATTGAATGAATGGCTGTCGAGAAAATCGAAACACACAAAGACAGACAGAGACTCCTTCCATTTCGGTTTGATAAAGCCTAAAACAGGTTTTTGTGTAGATATTTTTGGTTTTTAAAAACATGACCCCTGTTAGGGACACACTCATACCCATACAGACACACACGTTGAGGCACAAGGCACAAGGAATAGTGTTGTCTTTGTCCCGTCAGAGTTGTGCTTGTTTAAAGGGGGATTAGTCTGCGAGGCTGAGGCCCTCAATAATAATTAGTAACAGAGGCTGACTGATGTGACTGATGCTGAGCCAGCTGACCTTTAACCTCACTGCTGCTCAGCGAGAACAGGCAAAAAGAATGAAATATGACATCACTCCCCCCCCCCACCGACCGACCACCACCATCCCAAAAGTTTGCCTGCCAAGCCATAGGAGAGATGGGAAATAAAACTTCACTTCAATTCACTTAGCCACATTTAAAACCATTAATCACAATCTTCCAAACCAAAGCCAGGTTTTAACATTTCAGCAACCATATATAGAAATATATAACTGTGCCGCATATGCATGCATTTGAGTTCATAAGATGTGGCGTTCGAGTGAAACCACTGTTTTTATTGCATGGGTTATGTTAGTAGTGAAGTTGTTTGCTTGGGCTATTTAATGGGGCATAAATACATATGTTTCTCGTATGTGTGTGTGTGCGTGTGTGTGCTATTATTTTCCCCTTTTAGCCTAATGACCGATAGTAAATTCCTCCATTTGCCAACAAGATGACTGCATTTACGTGCCGCAGTTGTGATCCTGCTGTAATTTCGTCCCCTCAGGCGCACTCGTCATGAGATTGAGTTGATACGAGAACAATATAAAATCTCACATGGCTATCAGAGTCCCAGTAACAGACCATTGGTTACCGTGGGAACAGACAGATATTTTTTTGAGAGATGTTAAAAGCCCTCCTGCTGTGCGTCTGCCAGTTGGGAGACAGGACAGGCTCCAGTGCGTGCAGAAAATGGAAAATATGCCACATAGTTTCCAAATTATGTTCAGGCTGCACTCCTTTCCTCCTCTTCCTCCCTTTTTTCTCCCCTCTGTAGTTTAGTCTGATCCTGTGTTGACTTTTGCCAGAGTCAGTTACCACCAAGAGGTGTTGAGCACAAAAACACCCAAAAAACCTATTTGATTTCACCCGCAGGCCAATTAATTTAGTTGACTCAAGAGCCTGCAATTTCCAGTCCGTCTCTTTAGAAAAACAGCGCTTAAATGGGGAAATAACAGGAAAGAGCAACAGCACTTTTGAACTGTCAATTTGTGAAAGATGCCTCAGACAGCATTCATTTGATTTTTCCCAAAGTTTTCATCGAGAGTCGCAGCAGATTTCCAGACATCATAAAGATGACTGCCATGGCAGAGTTTCCTGTAAAACAAACAAACAAAAAAAGAGATGATCGACGTCGAGGAGGATGAGAAAAACAAACACATATTTAGAGGCAAGCGAGGACAGATAATCTCAGCTTATCACACCTTAAATTACATCAGCGGTGTGTTTCTTTTGGCAGCAGAGTTCTGCAGAGCAGCTCAAGCCTTTTCTTTACATACAGCAGTCAGGAGGCAAGTGGTACTTACTGTATGCTGAGGTGGTTTGTGGTTTGGTTTCTGACATGGTTATTGTGGTAACAGTGAGAGCGTCTAGCCTCTATAAGAACCATAATGTTATTTTTTTTTTACCCAGTAGCTTACACAAGGCTGCTGTCATATGTGCCAGTAAGTACTATGAAAGAGATTATGGTTAAAATAAGTCATTTAGAGCCAAACTTTAGAGAAAGTTTAGCTAATGACTTTTAGCAGTTCTGCTTTTTCTCCATGACTGTAGGGTTATGAATATGTACAGCACGTCCCTGTTGTGTGGAAAGTAGGGCCTGCATGACACAGTCTGCAGAATGTGTCCCCTGATTTTTGTGTTCACTGTTGTTTCCCAGTGTGTGTGCCAAGAAAAACTAGAGATAATTTAATGCCCATCCCTTGGCTCTCAGTAGCATTCAGTGAAATAAATGGCTGCGGTCGGTTCGAGGGGAACACAAACAGGACAGACGGGCCGCTTGGCCTTACACGGAGGTAATCCACAGGGGATCTTGCGTGAATTGAAGTAGCCGAAGTGGAGCCGTGCAGACACAGCAGTTCTTGTCTGGCCTCCATTGTTGCTGCCAGAGCAGTGAGAGCATCCTTGCTTAGTGTGAATGCAGGTAATCATATAGGCTCACTTGTGACGCAGAAAGACATACATTTTGGTGCTTCGGAGACTTGGAGCAGAGTGAGTTTTGGTGTCGAGAAAACAAGATGTTCGAGATTTCAGAAGCAGCAGGTTCGAGCAGCGGAGCCAAAACTTTTGGGTCAAACACTGGAAAAAATGAGGAGCTCTCTCCCCACTGATGTCAGTCTTGGAACAGCAGTAATACTGCATGACATCATCCAGAGGTTTCCTTGGTATCCGCTGATAGGCTGTCCCAGACGGTCTGAACAAGGGGAGGGTGCAGTTGTGTGGGCGGGATGTGATAAGTTGGGGAGGATAGGTAGGAAAGCATGAAGGAGAAGTTTAAGGTTAATATCTATTGAAATAAAACATTAGTGATGTAATGAGTCAAAGAATATTTGATAAGAGGAAGAGGAGAGTGCAAAAGGGTGGGAGAGCTTGGATGGGGGGAGTTTGGGGCTCCCATGGTGCAACAAGAGCCAGGAAAAAGTAGTAAAAACATGCAACACATGAGCTTGATGCTTATTAAGTACTTTAATATTGTGATGATATGATGAGTTTAATGCAACCTGTTTTCTTCTTCACATCATGACTCCTCTTCAATCTTCCTGCTGTTTGCTCAGCACCCCATTTTTTATGATCCCCATGTTTCTGTCAGCTAAGGTACAGATGCATCCGTGGAGAGAGACTCTTGATTTACAAAAAAAAGAGGATGGAATGCAGAGATGTTGGCACCACTTTCCATATTAACAGCAGTTCGTCCAAATTTACATTTCAAAATTAAGTCTTTCTCTCTCTTTGTTTCTGGGGTACGAGTAGTGAAATTGGCTGATGCTGCCTGGCTCTCACTGGGCTTTTGTTTTATTTCTTGTAATTAGCTACACCCGGTGCTTCTTGAAAAGCTTTTGAATCAGTGACTCCGCAGGTCAAAGCTTTTCAGTGTCAAAAAAAAAAGCTATCGGTCCACCTTGGGTGGTAAATGGATGGATAATGGCCTCTCTCATGGAGCCCCATTAGAGGAGGCTTGGAAATTTGATGCCACGCTCGGGTCTTCGTGACTCGAGTGGTATGAGGAGGGGTATTTAGGGACTGTTTTCACATTTTCAATTAAAATGTAACTCAATCTGCTTATGCTTCTGTCTTTAATGTCTGTTTACTGCACATTAAGTTGAAGATTATCTGTTGATATCACAAGTACTCAGGCCTATAATTAGAATAATAATAAACTAGAATAAAACCTTCCGCTTGGTTAATGGACCGACATGATCATGGTATTACACTGTCAACCATGGATGATGTCCTAACAGCAAACAATTCAGACAAGTTATGAAAGTACAGTATGTACATCAGTTTATGGGGTGAATGTCCAGGTGTTAAACCTACTCTTATTGATGTAAAAAAGGTGGAAAAAATAATAAAAAACACCTTAAAGTACAGTGTTGCACAGTACAGTTTGCCAGCAATACAAACCGCAGCCTCTAAACTGATCATAAAGTCCAAGACAGGTTTAACAAAAACTGAAAATTGTAAGCCCACAAAAGACCATCTCCAAGACTTTTGTACCAGACTGCACCAGTCTAGTTAGATAAATATAATAAACTGGCAACTGTGTATATTTTGCTTGATTTTTTTCTGTCCAACTGCAGTTTTCCCACGGATAAAATCAAGTCAGTGGGGAATTGGTGCATTTGCGATTGATTTAGAAGACATTCTAACTTGATTTTTGGACAGAAATCTGACCCAAATGTAACTGGGCACTCACTTTTTCCAAGTCATCACTGGTTATTGAATTTAACTGACTTCTACAAAGAACTTAACCCAGTTTATTTCAGCATGTAATAATAAAACCATACTGTCTGTTTGGAAATAGTAAATTATTGTAGATATACCTTAAAATAACAACCAGTTTTAGTTTCTAAAGCAATAAATCCACCCTCCCAATACAGACTCGAACATTGCTGTAGTCATGTGCATTATCTTGTCCAAGGTATATGTTGTGGTCCACTGTCATAGTACACTATGTCCATACAATCATGGCTGAGGGAAGGGACGAAGACTTCAGTTGCCCCAGGGAAGATGGAGTTTCCACCATGGATAATTAAGAGAATTTCCCTAACTCATGTCAGATGTTTGTCTTTCGCCCCCTTATTCCCTCTGTTATTCCTTTACTGTGTCAGCAAGCACTGAAGTGTGCCCTCAGCACTTTTTTTTTTTTTTTTAAATGAAGATTTCAAAAAATGGCCAAGCCAAATACTCAGACTCTACGTCTGTTAGGTGAGGTGAGCCGCTCCGGTTTCCACAACCTGGAATGAACGGGAAATGGGAATATGGCTTCCCACATAGTCCTTAGAGATGTGGAATTAAAAAGTCTTATACAAAAGGGAGCATGATTGGGGGCTGGGAAGCTGAGGGGTGCAGAAAAAGATGGAGAGGCACCAGATGGGATTCAGAAAAACAGGACACGGGCAGAGAGGAAATGGTTAAGGTGCTGTGTAGTGGATAAGTGGAGTGGCAGACGGACCTGTTGCTCTTGGCCGCTGCTCGGAGCGTCAGGACTGAGCTACAGTCTGGAGAGGAAAGTGTTTGTGGGTGAAGGTGCTTGACGTCTGGTCAAGGTGTGTAATTTTTTTTTTACTGTAGGCACATGCAGTCATCTTTGTATATTCCACAGACAAAGTGCATCTAGTTTGTTTTTATGTCCATGTGCATTTTTTTTAGTGTCCGTGCTGATTTACAGCCTCTGAGCGGCGAGCTGATCTCTGTAATGTATTGTTTGGTTTTTGTGGTGAGGTTGGAGTTTGCCCAGGCACTGGGACTGTCAGTGCGCCGGTGTGGGCTGGCAGTGGGACTCAAGGCCTGGCTCAGAGCTCAGGGGTGACTGTGTAAATACGTTGTGAAAGTAGCTCGCCTTAAAATGCAGCCAGAGCTCGGACCTCCCAGAGTCTTATCCTGCTCTGTGGGGCCCTCCTACCCATTTTCCCCTGTTGACATGTACCAGTTAAAGTGATGAGAAACTCGACTTGGGTTTTTCTTTTGTCAGATTTTCTCTTAGTTTTGTTTGAGTAGTAAAAAAAAGAGCCATTATCAGGTGTTCGTGGATGTATAAAGAAAAATTAGACATTGTTTATGTTGTTTATTTCATGCTATGCTGCTTTAAGCCAAGAAAGTGCAAATTTAATGGGATGCAGAGCCCTTAACTGATCAGAGGTCCATCTCACATCCCCTCAATGCTTTCTTTAATCACAATAAACCTTTTCTGTGCTCCATCCACCTAATGCTTTTAGTATGTGTGTATATAAGAAAGACAAAGAGAGAAACAGAGCATATATGCAAGCAGTGTAGTCAGCTTTGGCTCACGTGGCAGTAATTTATCCCATTCATGAACTGTCAGCTGTGATTGGATGATTCGGAAATGACACCAATATAGCTTTTCATCCAATGTATCATATATTTTTTATTTAGAAGAAAGAACACATGAACTCAGTCCACCCTGCATGATTTCAGGTCAGGTTCAGACAGAAAAAAAGGAAAAAAAAGTTTGGCTTCATGCTCATTAGAGCACTCTCCTGCCCCCACCTGGACACAGTCAGAACATCCAGCAGGGATGAATGTGTGGGGGCCAAACAGGGTGAGGTTCAAGGAAAAGGAAACCAAAAAGTTGTTGTGACATTTCAGTAGATAAAAAAACAGAAAGAGGAGATGAATCTGACACCGTTTTAAGTGTCGGTGAATTTGCTCTTCCTCAGCAATCTATTTGCAAGCTGCAGCCCTGTAATCGCGGTCGCATGTGCATGCAATGCATACAGCAGTTTCTTTAACGTGATATATGTGCAAGGAGTGTGACCATTGATCACAGCCACAGGGGAAAGGCTTTTCAACCAGAGCTCGACGTGCGGAGAGCATCGGCCAGGAGAAGACTCATATTTCAGCCGAGTCCGGGGAGATGCTGACAGCGGCAGCCCTGTTATTGTCTGAAAATTCTGCCTTAAGCACCACTCTGATGTGCCACATGATGCTCCACGGTGAAAAATGCCCCACCGTCCCTCTCAAATAGAAAAGGATGATTGCATGTCTTTTATAGTTCCCTCAGGGATCTGGATGTGATTGTACTATTCAAGTGGGTTTTTTTTGTGTGTGTGTGTGTGTGTGTGTGTGTGTGTCCTGCGTTGGGTGTGGGATCGTTGGTTCTTGTGTGTCTGCATTTGCATGTTTTGCTTTGCATGAATCGTTTAATGTAAGACACATGCTTTTGTGCAACATATCAGCCTCTTTTTAAGTAATTTTAAAAGACAAGAAATAAACTTTTAAAGCATTTGTCTTATTAAATTTTAAATCCCTGACTCTGCACATACATACAGTAGTTGCAGTATAGCTCCCTGTCATACAGTGGTGCAGTAAATATCTCAAACTTTAATGATTTGCTGGACTGAGCTGACCATTCAGCGCCAGAATCCTAAATGAGAAGTTTGGCATTAGCATACAGCTGGAGTACAGTATTGGAATATTTAGTGCTTCCCTACATCTGTAAAATTGCAGCTTATATAACGTTTGGCATGAGAATCTGTCGAGCTACGTGTGGCTGAAAAGAGAAGCTCTGGCTCAATGAAAAGAAAATCAGAGCTAGCTTTAGTGGTTGTCATGGTGGATCAAGACTTTGACAATAGTTTTACTGTGAAAGTGTTCATGGGAACCCATGAACTCTCTGCCCTTTGTCTAAACCCAGAAATAATTTATGTGTCAAGATAAAAAGATAATTTGTAAGCATAAAATGCAAAATATTTGCATATAGCTGCACTTAAGTGGTCTATCACTGTTAATATCTAAAAGAGCTACAGCACTTCAACGTACTTTTATGTATTTACTAATATCATGTCTGGTAATTCATATGAAAAATTCAAAGAGAACTTAAAAGATGTTACATGTCATTTGATTTTCTAGCCAGGTTGAAAAATACACAACCTGTTAAAAGTAATTAGAATGTCTTCTGTAACTTTATAGGAGAAAATAACCTCTGACGATGTCACAGTGATGTCATCAGGGTTATTTAAGACGAGCTACAAGCCTACAAATTTCTAAAATATATTTGCCATGCAAACTGGTGTGAAGGTTTTAAGTTTACCAGGCAGAGGAGGTCTATTGATGAGATACAATGAAGTTGTTCTTTTAGAGCTTTGTCCATTACTTAAGACTATAAAAGAAGATTTTTTTTTCTTCTCTGTTACATAAAAGCACAATTTTAAGTTGCTAAAACGCCCCTTCAAGTGCGAAATATTTCTTTCTAACTTCCCATTGTGTATTCATCTGTCTTTGGTTTTGCGCTGTGCTCAGTGCCTGGCATCACTTTTTATAGTCCAGAACTTTTAACACAGAATAAAAACTTCAGACGGCTGGAACTGCTGGTGCTGAACAGTCCAAGGCGACTGAGCTCAACTAAGGTCCACATTCGCTATCCAGCTTCTTCTCATCCTTTTTTTTTCTCTCTCGCATGCCTCAGGCCGTAGAGTTAGGGAGAATCAGATGCAGCCATCAGCTTTTCCATGCACCCGCCTCCTTTTCTCTTTCTCTGTGTACATGTCACACATCATTAAACACATTCTGCCACGGTGCTCTCAGTGCTGCGAGGATGTTGTCATTAATGCCTAGATGTTTGATTAATTATCTCATCTTGGTCCAATTAGGATCACACCACTTGTGGTCAGGATCTGGCCTGACATTCCTCTGCCTGCTCTGGTTGATGGAGAAACAACAGAGTGTCGAGGAAAAAGAAAAAAAGAAACACAAAAAAAAAAGAAAAAGGGAGAGCTTAAGAATGGCATGTGAACAGGAAAGCAGTCGCAGTTGACGGCAGGGCGGTTTTGTCATACAGAGGCTTATTCCTTATTGAATGTGACCTCATTTCAAACGCTAAAATTCCCATCATCCCCTCTCGGCGCAGCTGTGACACAGTCTTGCCAGGATGAGGGAGAGACAGACTGTTTAACTGATAACAAGTCGAGGCTCCTTACGGATCAAGACTTGAGACAAATTACTGCGAGGTAGCCATTTGTAAGTTTCCTGGGAGCTCAGACTTTACAGGCGGGAGAGCTGTGTAATGGCCACTCCAGTCCTTCTGTCTTGGAGGAAGTAGCGGGATTTGTTTTCCTGCATCCACCATAAGCCCCACTGATAACATAAGCCAAGGATGGAGCAGGAAGCATCATCTTGTGGGGGGGGTGTTTTTGCAGAGGGGGTTAGAGGCAGGGGTGTGTGTGGTATGTTGGAGTGTATCGGAGCTCCTCGGTTAACTGTGGCTGGTTTTGACCACAAATGCAATCCGTTCATGTTTGTCAGAGGAGACAGCTATGCATGGGGAATTTAAGCTAGAAAGACATGTTAAGGGATTTCAGATTTTTGGCAGCGGAGCTTAATTAAAAACACTTCATCTCCCGTGGTGGTTCGCTTCCACAGTTTTGTTGCTTTATGATCCTCACACCCCTCTGCCCCCCCCCTCCCCGAAAGTCTATTTGTTTGAGCGAAGTTAACATTGTGTGTGATTGATGTGGGATGACATCACCGGCTTTTGGAAGTGTGATTGTGATTGTGACATGTTTGGATAGATACAGTGCAGCCGTTTCGGTGCCATATGCATTTTGTTCAGCAACATGTGGCGAACACACACACTCACACACACACACATACACACACACACACACATACACACCCAGCTCCCTATGTAGCCTGGGGATCCTTCTGAGCCTTCTCTTTTTTTTTTTCCTCACTCTTGTTCTCTCTTGCTCTTGTTCTATCAATCTCCTCTGTTCTGTTCTGTCTTTTTTTTTTGAGTTTGTCTTTCTTTAAATCTCTCTCATTTCTCCAACTGTTGCCCCCACCCCTCTAAACCTGAATCAGTGTGTGCACACACTCTCTTGAAGTCAGGTCAGCTATCTGTAGCTGCAGGTCTGCTCATGCTCAACGCGTCGCGCTCGCCAAGCTGATCCATCCGTCTTAGGCAATTAGCTGAAAGGCAAAATCAATCATGTCCCATTCAGGGCATACATTCACCTAGTTATAGATGCTCTTTGTGTGTGTGCGTGTGAGAGAGGCCGTGGTTGTGTGCGTTTGTTTGTGTCACCATCTGCAGCCACATGAAGTCAGTTGTTCCATGTTCTCTTGTAGCTCCGTTTCCTCTGAGCTTTTCGGTCTCACACTCTGGTGCTCAGCTCTGATTCAAAATGACACTCCTGGACCCGGGACAGAGTTCTTCATCATTTAGTCACCCCTAGATTCCTCTTGCTTGACCTACTTTTCAGGACTGCTTATTCTGCATGTGGTAATGCTGCATGCAGATGTTCTTTTATTTGTTTATATCTTTTTATTTTTTTTTTTCTCTTCCTCTGTAGGTCACAGAGTGTGAGAGCGACATCTTAACTTCTCCGTCGCTGTTGATTGTTTGCTAGTTTATTTACATGCCCGATCTGTATCTGTGTCTAGCGTGTCTCGTGACTTCCTGTTCCTTGTGCTTTTCCAGGGAGACATCCAGCAGCTAATGATTGTAGCAGACCATCGTGCTGCCTATGACTACTGTGAGCACTACAGCCCTGATTGTGAAGTGCCAGCGCCCGACCAGCCTCAGAACCAGGACCCCAACACTGATGAATATGTGAGTAACACGACCTTTCTTCTTTTCAACTTTGGGCGTTTTTATCATCTAACATGTTCCTTTGAGCTCACAGTGAAGCTTTGTTATGTAAAAGCCCTTTACATTTCCCATTATTAGAGGTAACAGTGTATTCTACCGGCTTGACCTTATTCAAGGAAGTTCATTTCCCTTAATCCATAATTGTATTTAATACTCAAATCAGATCTCGGTCGGATCCTGTGCTGAAAAGAGCCTCTTGGCGAATGCAGGAGAGCTGCACTCTGCCAGAGCAAAGTGCTGACTGGGAGGAACAGGGTTATCAGGCTGTGCAGTTAGTTAATAATGTTCAGGAATGATGCGCTGCCTGCCTAAGCCTGCATCCGTGCACTGCTCTGTTTAACTGTACTGAATACCAATAGAGTGGGCGCATGTTAAATAAAGGTGTGGCAGAGAAGTGTTAAAAGAGGGACAGGAAGCGCTTCCTCTCGACCTTTTCCTGGCCTCGGGGCCTGTAGGTATGGTTGCATTAGCTAGATCTAGTTTTTTGGTTTTTTTTTCTCTAAAGATTTCATTAAGAGAGCAGAGGAAAGGTAATTTGTCACACGGCTGTAACAAGTCGCAACAGGGAGATACAACATGATGTTTGTGCGAGTGAATTCCTGAGTGCCTCTGATCGATGGCCGCTGCGTCCCACATGCATCAGCGCCAGACAAACAGCGGCACAGCGGTGGATCATATTTAAAAACCCATGTTCTTAATAATTGATCGTTTCTCGCTCCCTCGCAGTTTGCACTATCTCACTGTCAGTGTGATGTTTGTCTCCTTTAGACCACAGAGGAGGACAGCTACTACTATGAATACCCCTACTACGAGGATGTGGATGGCAAGCCCTTCCAGTCGCCATCTGAGGCTGAGACGACCACAAAAGAAGTCAAAGTAATCCACCATGAATTAAACTCACATATTAATCAAATTACAGTCTTTTAAATGCGCTAGAGCGTCCGTTAACATTATGGTCTGCGTCTTACAGGTGACAGGTGATGACGGTGTGATCACCAGAGTGACGGAGATTCTGGGTGGCGGCTCTGCTGACAAAGTGTTGACCTCTATCTCAACTAGCTCCGGCTCCACCGGCTCATCTTCCTCTAGCGGAACCAGCAGTTCTTCATCCAGCTCTTCATCGAGCACTGCCACTGGTGGGGGAGGGGACGCCTACGGAGAGGAGACCGGCACTTACGACGGCACTTACGACGGCTACGGTAACTACGAGACCTACTACGATGAGGCCACGGCGTCGCCCGATGGGGACACCACTCGCCGCGTCACCATCACTAGCACCAGCATTGGCACCGGTGGAGGGCTTGATCTGGGAGGAGGAGCAAGTATTGACTTAGGCGCTGGGACCGGAGGGAGGGTCATCACCAGTGGAGGAACAATAACCGTCTCCAGCAATAAAACATCAGTATGTTGACATCAATCACACAGACTTTCTCCCTTAACTGTTGTCTGCATGACCTGTACGTCTAATCAATATATTGATGTTCTATTAAAAAACAATTTAAACCCTGTTTTTATGAGGTTACATACTCTATGCAAGGCCCACCTGCACTTGTGTGAGACACATTAAGCAGGGGTGTCTTTGTGCCCATATTTATGTTATAATTCACAAATCCACAGGGTGGAATTAAAAAAAGCACCATTAAATACTTTATTTTTTTGATAATAAGTAAATTTTTCAATTCTATCTTTTAAAAATGTGTTTGTTAATACTTTATATTTGCAAATATTTTAAGAACTGTATCTGTGTTTCTGTAGGTTGGAGGATCCTATGACTATGATGATGGATTGGACTATGGCGTGGACAGCCATTACACCACGGGTGGAGGAAGCAGCAGCAGCAGCAGCAGTGTGCACATTGGTGTTGGAGGTGGTGCTGGTGGAGGCAGCAGCAGCAGTAGCAGCAGCAGTACAGTTCTCGTCAGTGGTGGAGGAGGCAGCAGCAGCAGCAGTTCTACCATCACCGTGGGAGGCGGGTCTGCAGGCGGCGGCTCTGTATCTGTTGGAGGTGGTTCTGTCTCTGTGGGAGGATCCTCCACCACTGGAGGTGGCTCAGCCAGCGCCGGCACCGGAGCAGGTGGGTCCATCGCCACCGGAACAGGCCTGGGCCTGGATGGCGAGGGTGACTACACGGATCTGGATGGGTTCAAGGAGGAGCACATCACCGACTACGGTGATTTAGACGTCTATGGCACGTACGACGACCTGGATTATGCCGACAAAGTGGAGCTGCCAGCTGAGATTGATCCGTATTCTCAAGAGGTGAAAAATAATGTAAAAAAATGCACAGGCAAAAAAAAAACAACATGATCTTAAAGATGAGAGGGGCTGACTGTTTGTTTCTGTGTGTTTGGTGTGTAGTTTGACGGTGCCCGTGGCGAGAAGGGACAGAAGGGAGAGCCTGCTGTTATTGAGCCTGTGAGTACCAGTATTTAAACAACACACTCGAGCAGCAGATGTAGGCTGCATGAGCTTGTGTGCACATGGGTGTATGCGTGGATGTTTATATTTGCGAGTATGTACGACTGATCCACATCTAAACACGACACACCCCTCACTTCTGAATGTGAGTCCCAAGGCCAAACACACTCGTTGAGGCCTACCCTGCCCGACCTTTCTCACAGCATCCCCGGGGCAAGTCCTCACTCCTGGTTGGTCATCGGGACTAGAGCATAAACATTTGAAGAACAGCCATGAAGGGATTGTCAATAATCTCTAAACACAGTGTGGGCAGTGTGTAAACACAGGGGGGGGGAGGGCGGGATGACGGAAGAAATACAAGGTGAACAAAAAGAAGTTAAAAGAATTTTCTGCATCCCTTCCAGAAACCAGGAGGAAAACATCACATCCTGATTTAGACAATCATACATATACATTGTGAAAATGAGAATGACTCCTTGTGTATGTTTGCAAAGAGACGTCAGACATGGAGGGAATCCACGTCCATGCTGCAGCTACAGCTGTTCCACTTTAAACAAATGTCACCGGGCTCCACTAAGTATACATGCCTCCGTGACGGAGTGTCTTCGTGTTTAGACGCGAGAGCAGCAAGGAGTGTGTGTGTGTGTGTGTGTCTTACTCCACTTCCTAGAAGACCGCTTGAGGACGCATCCCCACCCAGTGTCTTGTCTCTTCTAAACATGCAAAAAAAAAAGAAAAGGAAGCAGACGTTATTTCACACAAACATCAACACGTGAACAAATTTCCCCCTCAAGGCCTAGCGGCTTTCCCAGCACACACGCCCTGCAGGAGAAACATGAGCATAACCTGGGGAGTGTCAAAGATCAGTTGCAGTAAATTAATGATGAAAATGCTGCAGGTACAGCCCGGGGGGGTTGATTAAAAAATGCTGGAACAACATATTTTTAAATAAATTTGAATGATGTGGTGATACGGTGTGAGACCTGTCCTCATTACAAAGCAGGAAGTTAAAGTTTTTTTCCCCACAAGAGCAAACAAACAAACAAACAAAGCAACATCTCTGCGTCTGCAGAGCTGCAAGATTCATCTGTAAGTCAGATGGTCGTGAGTTGAGGGAGATTTGCTCTGCAGCTTTCCTCTGCAGTTATACTCTTTGATAAGTATAACTCCAGAAGATGTTGTGACTGAGTATATTTCAAAGCGCAGACACATGCATTAACTAGTCTTATGCCCACATGATCAGAAATCTCATCTGTCAGCGTGTGCTGATTAATTATCACTCCAGCTTGATCAGGAATTCCCTCAGTTTCTGCAGGTAGGGGAGCACCTCAGGGCTCTCTGCCTCCGTGCCTCTGCAGTCATTTGCCCTCCTCTTATCCATGGATAAATTTAAGCCTAACTGATATGACAGGCAGGAATGTACATTAATTTAGAAAAGAGATGGGAAGTTGATGGCAGGTGTGTTGGGACATGTATGCATGTGCACCTAAGGCCTTTAACCAAGGCCTTTTTTATTAGTGGACATCCAAAAAAAGCTTATGCTGCATCTGTGCACTGTGAGATTGTTGCATGCAGACGTTTGCTAATGAATGAGATAGTTGTGAGGATTTTGTGTGGCATCGGTTGATTTCTGTGCTTGTGTGTTTCAGGGAATGTTGGTGGAGGGACCGCCTGGGCCTGAAGGGCCAACAGTAAGTCAGTCTGTCTCATATTCTGTCACTCCAAGTCTTTCCCTTTTAACTTCCTATATATTTTTTTTTCTATCCCCTCTCCCCCCCCTTATTCTTTGTAATCCCTGTTGATAAATAACAGCTGATAACAGTTTATGTCACCCATTTTTCTAGTGTATTTTACTGTGTACTCTGGACAGGAAATGCAGGATTTAGTGATTTGTTGTAAAAAAAAAAGTCCCTGACTGCTTCATTTCTGACCAAATTGGCGGCCAAAGCGGCTCCCTTGAAGAAATATGGACTTGCCAAGATGTTGAAGAACTAAATTATTTATGGAGGAAGATTTTTGAGACACAGTTGTTCTTGACACCCTGCAGATGGAGTCAAACAAAGTCCAGCAATTCAAGCGTTAAGCTATAGACAAATAAAGAGAGCCTCGTAAAGGATTAAGAGCTCAACGAGCTGTCCTATATTGCCTCACGCATTCCTTTCCTCCATGTGTGACCACTTTGCAAGAAAAAAGCGAGATATTTAGTGGAACATGTAAGATTATTCTTTTGCATTTCATTATGTATGTACAGTGTGTGTCAAGTAAAAATCTCTTGCCTCAAACAGGGTCTCCCCGGACCCCCAGGTGCCTCTGGCCCACCAGGCAGCCCTGGAGATCCTGGAGAGAGAGTGAGTATGAACTGTTATGATCCACTCATCTTTTACAGCTTTCAAAAAAAATACAACAAAAAGACATTTCTGTCAATGTACACTCACTCATGTTTGTGTTTTTTTTCCATCTAAGGGTCTTGTGGGTCGTCCTGGTCTTCCTGGTGCTGATGGTCTACCAGGACCCCCTGGAACTGTCCTGATGCTGCCTGTAAGTAAAAACAAAAAACAAAAAACAACAGTTGTGAGAAAATAGTTGAAACATCAAAATAATAAAACCTGTCTGTTTTCATGTTCACCCCACTTAAAACCAAAAAAAGGCACTGAAACATTTTCCATGTGACTTAATAACCTTGTTTATCTTTGTTTAAAGCCAAGTATGATGTATCTTTCTGTTCATTAATAACTCTGACATGTTGTTTACACACTGCGGTGGGATGAAGGGGGTTTCCTTTGAAACCACATTAAAGGACCTTTTCCTTACAAGTTTTTTTTGTATTGTAAATCTGTGCTTTAGCAGCCCCTTGTGGCATGTTTAGTTAATGAGATAGGCCTCTTTGTTATCTGTGGAGCTCCCTCCCCCTTTTGTTTTGACTGCATTAAATCTACATGTTGTTGGACTTACTTAACTCCTTAGTTTTGATTTTGGAAACATCTGTAGACTGCTATTGTGTGTCCTTGAAATGAAGTCATCGAGGTCCATACAGGCAGTGAAACGATGCTCTCAGTTCTCTCTGTAGCTCCATCTGCATCCAGTGAATTTGCTGTATCAGTTACGCAGCCTCGCTAACGAGTTTCTACACCGTCTATTTCGTCTTTACTTTCTCTTTGAAGATGTCAGACGCTGCTGCTGTTTGACTCGATTAGTTGCACAGATGTGAGTCTGTGGTTTCGAGGGTCCAAATAGCCGGTCTGTTCGAGCCATGTGGCAAGCTGAGTGTGGACAGGAACTCATGTCCTTCTGCTGTATTCACTGGCAAAAAAGCACAACTGGAAATCTGATTCTTTAGCTCCAAGCCTAATGAGAAACATGTATTGTTGTTTAACCCTTCATTCACAGAATTTTTTTTTTTTTTTGAGTTCATTGTTGAAATTGTGTAATCAACCAGACAGCATTATACGAGGAATCTCAACACCTCATAAAATGGCTCGCTTTCTTTCATCCAGCAGAGATGCATCTCTCTGTTGACAGTCTGCTGTCATAAGCTGGTGTTGTTTAAAAAAAAATGTTGTTTCCCATCAATTCCAGCGTTTTTCTCTCTCTCCGGCCTTGCTAGTCAACAAATTAATGTGGCAGAACATTTTGTTCAAGGCTTGATGATGCAGAGGAATGGCAGTAAAGGAGTCAATATTGGAGAAGGGCTGAAAAAAACGAAGAGAGAAAGAATGAAAGACAGACCGAAATTCTCCCAGACTGGCTGGCAGAAAAAGAAATAGCCGCATAGATTTGATTGTGACTATGATAACAAGGAAAATGGGCCAATATTTAATCAAACTCAGCAGAAATCTAGTCAAAGGAATAAACTTTGGGATTTTCATAATAATTATGAACAGTTTATGCTCTGGAGAAATTGTGGTTTGTACTGGATGAGCTGCAATAGATCAGATGTTTTGAATTTATTGTTTGTATTTTTTGCATCTTGGTTACAATGTATCTGTGATGGTGAAATCTCAGTATTTCACTGTTGTGTTGCTGTGCATCTGACAGTCGTTCAGGCCCCCCGAGAACTGTGCTGCGTAACTCCGACCCAGGCCTGGCTCAAACAAACCTGTGTTGCACCACATGCCTGAATATTCACCTATGGTGCAATGCCGGCTTATCTCCACCAGATGCCACTAGAAATCAAAGCTCATGGTCTGCTGGAGCAACTATTGATGGTGCTGGTTTGGCAGCTGGAGGGTGATGCTCACTGTAGTTTAACATCTGTTGCATAGTTTAAAGATGAGGACACTGTGTAAGAGCAAAATCAAAGATATTGTTTGGAAAAGACGTCACCGTTTCAACTGAAAAGATTATGTGCTGCAAGAACTGAAGTCATTCCTCATATTTCTCTGTGTTTATTTGAGCATTTAGCCAGTGTCTGTACTGTGTGCTTGGATTATCTTTTCTGGGGTGAAGTCTCACTCGTCTCTGCTTCCCTCCATAGTTCAGAATGAGTGCTGGAGGTGACTCTGGACAGAAGGGACCTGCTGTATCAGCACAGGAGGCTCAGATGCAGGCCATCATGCAGCAGGCTAGGGTAACAGTTCACACACAGACACATCAGACTGCTGGCATCAGTATTACACTGCACTTGTTTTCTCTACTCTCCGAACTCGTCTCTCCTGCTAAAATATGTTCTACTTGTGTTAATGTTTTGCTAATGATAATGCTAAACATTAGCATAATGATGTTTTTATTCCTTTTACTGCCATATTTGTCACAGTCTCTGCTGCTAGAACTACACTTGTATTTTAACACTACTTGTTTAAATTCTGTTTTTTTACATACCTCTCTTTGAACATGTGAAAATTATCATACATACTTAGTACATCATCATCATTTTAATTTTTTTTTTATTTCATTGTTGCATGTTATTAGCCTGCAAGTTGCACTGCAGGTTCATGTATATATGTACATGCAGAACACATGAACAGACACTAGTACATGCAAATGACTGAATCTGTGTTTAATTTAAGCATTTATCATTCATAAGCATTTTTATATATGTAATTATTGAACATAGTTTTTCATATTGCTAATCTTTTCCTTCCTGTGTTCAGCTTGCCATGCGCGGCCCAACTGGTCCAATGGGTTTGACTGGACGACCCGGTCCACTGGTATGTATGGTCAAGTCGACTCACTGCAAACACAGATACACAGAATCAATAGGAAACTTGTGTCAAATATTTGATCAGCAGTTATTGTCCTGTGCAGCACATGAAATGAATGTTTAAACAGACTGTAGAAAAGCTGAACACTCGTATCAATTTAGCGTCAATCAAATTCTATTTCCTGTTTCTTCTCAGGGTCCTCCTGGTGTTCCAGGACTGAAGGGAGAGTCTGGAGAGGCAGGTCCTCAGGTAAAGGATGTAAAAGTGTAAAATCTAGTTTTAGTTTGTTTCTCTAAAAATATAAACAACTACATCAAAAAAACCTTAAATATATATAGAATGTGACATTATTATAGTATTTCATAAGCCCTAACAACTGTTATAAGTTCACTTGAGAGCAAACCAATATGCAACTTTTCTTATTTGAATAAAATAAGATGGAAATATGAGTATATTAAGACAGAAAATTACAAATGCCTTTTAGTTTGACACAATGCCTTTTGTTTCAGGGACCACGTGGTCCCTTGGGAGCCTCAGGACCTTCTGGAAAGCCTGGCAGAAGGGTAAGCTGGACAGAAACTGAGTTTTAGAACAACAAAAGCATGTCACAAATACTGACTTAAACTTAGTAATTCAACATTTATATAAAAGCCAGACATATTGTTGTCTTCACTGTATATTTGCAGTGTTCCTGCTGATCTTTCAGCACACACATTTATGTAACCGCTGTCTTTTTTCATAGGGTCGTCCCGGATCTGACGGTGCTAGGGGCATGCCAGGACAATCTGGACCTAAGGTACTATGTCTGCCACGCTCATGATGCACTTCAATGCACCATATTTCAAAAGGCCGGTTTAAAAGTGTCCATTTGAAGCCTGTGCTAAAAGTACTCAACCGTCTTTCTTCTCTCTGCAGGGAGACAGAGGGTTTGATGGTCTGGCTGGACTTCCTGGTGAAAAAGGACACAGAGTGAGTTGTTTGGTGTTGTTTTGTGGTGCTATGAAAGCCGTGCAGGTTTGTATGTGTTTGTTTTGATGTGTGCTGCTGTTATATCTGAATGTTTTGTTGTTATAGGGTGAACCTGGCCCCTCCGGACCTCCTGGTGCTCATGGAGAGGACGGAGAGAGGGTAACAAAGAAGTTACAATTTCACACCTCTCCTGATCTGTTTTCTTCCTGCATATTCTCTTTGTTTCATCCGCTGAAGAAGCTTTATAGAACTAAAATGTGTGTGATTTGTCTCACCCTGAAAACATTAATGCTACACTGCAGAAACACAGAAATTACTCTGTGCTAAACTTCCTCCTCCTACCTAACTCACTTTCTCTCAACAAACCGATTTTCTCCTTCCACTCACTTTCCCTGTTTCCCCTCTCTCACTCAATTTCCTCTTTAATATTTTTTTTTTAATCGCTGCACACCTTTATCTGCCTCTAATCTCCCTCAACCATCCTCATTACCCACAGCTGATGCAACCTGATCCCCTCTACCCCAGCTCTTCCTTTGTGCCTTCCCATTATCTCTCGATTCTCGTAACACACACACACACACATCCTCACTTTCACCTCCATTATAATTCACTGTCTGTTCCACGTTGTCTCTCTTTCCCAGGGAGATGATGGAGAGATCGGACCCAGAGGACTTCCTGGTGAACCAGTGAGTGATCACATATATTACTATTCAGCCTTGCACTGAAGAGATTGTAGACTGCAGCTGAGAGCTCACAGCTCTGTGTCATCATGTCATTGTGCTAGCTAACAATCATATGGTTTGAAGATTGATGTAAGTAAAGATGGCGGACGCGTCTTCGCACCCTCCCACTGTGCAAAAAGGAAGCCAAAAAAAAAAAACCCTGATATAAGTGCTGCCATATTGCACTGGTGATGTTTTTAGAGCCAGAGTCTGCAGAGTAGTGATTAGCATGTGGAGTTGCAGTAATAAGTTTGACTCAATCTCAAGTTTGTTTTAGCTGTCAATCATGACAATACGAAGACATTTAAACAAAACTTGTGAAAAAAAACAATGAGCACTTGAACATACATCAGTGTGATTAAATGACAGAAAAAACATGTCTGGGGGAAAAGTTTTTTGACAGGTGCTTTGATTTTTTAACTTTTCTGTACGGCTTAAGTGCGTCTAGTAACATGAAGGGGGTGGGATTAATGATCTGTACTGCAGACAGCCACCAGGGGGCGATCAAGATGTTTTGGCCTAGAAACTGTCATGTAATCCTCTTTATTTATGTCAATGGGACTGATAATGTCGTATATCATCTACACACTGCAGCCACTATTTATATTAATATATATAGATTCAATAATGTACTCCTGGAAAGTGTACAATTATTATACACTTTACAGCAGCATTATACTAAATGATTTGACATTTGCTCGTACTTTATCTGTCTGAGAGAGTCATTGGAGGCAGCTCACATCAACCCTCCCACTCTTTCCAGTGAGATAAATTCCCTCAGAGAGAAATAAAGACAGGGAAGAACAACCCTTGATATCTGCTTATGACTTATTTTGTCCACCAGGGTGTGCTACATTGGTTTGAATCCACACTGCCAGGACAATACGTCTTGTTAGGTAACTGCAGCTGTGAGGCAAAACCACAGAAATTCAAAGCATTGTTTGATAGGCATAGCCGTGGGGAATGTGTAGTAAAGGAAAAAAATACAAGTGGTTTCTGCCTCCCTCGCAGTCCGACTCTGTAGAATATCCTCAAGGACATTTTGGAAGTAAGGTTGTTTCCAGAAGTATAATTTCAAAACTTGATTTAGCAGAACATGTTTAATAATTCACCAGTCCTTTCACAGGTGGGAAATCATCCTCAATTTCATTCCCCTTCTTGTTTTCCAGGGGCCCCGCGGTTTGTTGGGACCAAAAGGACCTCAGGGACCTCCTGGACCCCCTGTGAGTCCCCTCCTCTTCCTCTCACCTTTTCATATCCTTGCAGTTGCTGTAAATATATTGTTTAGAGAGCGGAATCTATTTTAATGCCATATCATAGGCAACTGGAAAGAAAAAACGCTGCAAACAACACCCGCAGGGAAATAGAAAACTCAATATATTTCAGACAGCATACACAAAGAATAGCATATGTTATTGAGTTTAACTTCAGCGTTTCAGATGCATTTCTACAGCGGAGCAAAGCTTAAACCTAATACTCATATTGTTTCGACAGATTTAATTTACCACGGACAGTGTGCATCAATCAAGTGGCTTATTTTGAGCTGATATCTCTGTGCAGGATGTACAGATCCCGAAAACAATAAATCACACATATAAATTCATATATGGTGCAGATGCAAAAAAAAAAAGCGAAGGTGTACTGCAGGTTTACTCGCCTGCCTTAATATGAACTAAATGTTGTGTGTGGATCTCATCTGCTGCAGGGTGTTACTGGAATGGATGGCCACCCTGGACCCAAAGGAAACATCGTAAGTGGAGTTTGATTTGATTAAATTGCTCATATTCAGCATTAGATCTATAAAACAAAAAAAAGCACAACACATGCAACTGTCACACAGACTTAAAATGCACCACTTTCATCCCTTTTTCTTTATTTTTTCCACCATGTTGCCTCACGAGCCCCCCTCTCTCTCTTTCTCTCTCCCTCCTATGTTCCCACAAACGCACACACAGCGGTGCAATCAGACGATATTTAGCAGATAATGAAAAATAGACCAACTGTGTTTAGATCCATTCGAGCAGTCCGCCATGGCCAGTTGTATCATTCCAGGTCAATTTCTGGTAGCGCCTGGCTGTAATGAGAGAATACCTGGCTGGAGCCGCTTGTCTGTTCTGTTGGGAATGTTCCAACTAGGTAGAGATGGAAGACTAACAGCTTTCCAAGACTCCCGGAATTGGCACCATAATTGATTGCCACTTATGTGAGAGGGAAAGTGTTTTGTGTTTGTGGTTCAGCAGTTTCTTTCATTACAAAAGTAGGTGTCAGAATGTGTGCTGTGTATGAGCGTGCATGTGTGCGTTTGTGTGTGTGTGTGTGTGCTTTCTGCCTTGAGTCAGAGCAAAACACTGTGCTATTTGTCTTAAAGTTATGGCCTGTTTAGGTGTAAGAAGGTAATAATGCAGTGATGCGCAGGATGACAGCTTCTAATTTATATCTGTTCAGAGCAACATTTCGCTTTTAATGAAGCACATAGAGCAACAAATCACACTTACCTTCACACAGGACATTGTACTCGAGTAAATAAAGTAATCAATCTTTGTATTTATAATGAGATTTTGTTTTTTTTAAAATGAGTGTCTTTTTTTTTTTTTTTCAGGGACCTCAAGGAGAGCCAGGACCTCCCGGACAGCAAGGCAACCCAGGTGCCCAGGTCTGTGATGAACAGGTTGTCTGACATTTGATCCTCTCACATCAATCAAGTAAAATGTTCTGAGCATTTTGTATTCTCTCCGCAGGGACTCCCTGGTCCTCAAGGAGCCATCGGACCACCAGGAGAGAAGGTAAGACCTCACACGTTCTCTGAAAAACTATAATGTGCCCATTTCTGCAGCTTCACAGGAATAAACCGCCAGCTTGATAAAATGTTAATAAACACCAGCCCGAAATCGATAAAATTGCAGGAAATTGTCCCATTGATTTGCATGAGCTAAAAGCTAAGTCGCTATCTCATTCAATTCCACATGTTTATTACACTATTATGCAAAAGCATCCCCATCCTAATGCAGGACTAAATAGTGCCTAGTAGACAGTAGAGACAGATTTTATTCCTGATACATTTTAATCCAGTGTCAGCTACATCAAATCTGCCAGTTTAAAGGGAGGGTATCCGCTTTATTATTGAAGAGTAGGAGTTTAAGAATTAATAATGTAGGTATTATGTTTCTCCTGATTATAAATAAAATACTAGAAGACTGGGGGCTTCTGAGGCAAAAGAGAATGCAATAAATAATAGATAGAAGAACATTTATTTAAAAAATGTTGGTTCAAAGAAGTAATCAGTGGCCCAGGTTGATCATTAATTATAAAAACACAGACTTACTGGGATGATTTAATAATAAAATGGTCCTTGTAGGTAGTCTTACAATCAGGGATGTAATGCATCACTAAATCTGTTGGATGGGGCATTAAATTTGGTACACGGGACAAACTTTAACAACTTTAATTGATTCCCTGCTTTTTATTTAGCACCCTCATCGGGTTCTGATTTTTATTAATCCAGTACTTAACATTTATTTACAAATGTTAGCATGCTAAGCAAAATTGTGAGCATGGGAATCATTTTACCTGCTAAACATCTTTGCCTTGTCTTTGTTGGAGTGTTAGCATGCTGGCGTTAGCATTTAGCACAGTGCACGCTAGCATAGTTTCTCAGTATGTCCTCACAGTGCTGTTGGAGTAGCTGTAGGCTTTTATTTTCCAGACTTGAGATACCTATAACATTCAATTGCTATGTGTTGTCCTTTTAACCCTCATATCCTTTCTTGTTTTCCATCTAGGGTCCTACTGGAAAACCCGGCTTGCCAGGAATGCCAGGAGCTGATGGTCCTCCGGTAAGATTAAATAAAACACAACACAACCAGTGAAAAAATGTGTACAAGAAAAAAAACAGCCTTTCTTTTTTCCTCATCTCCGTCTTTGTCAATTTTTTCAACTATACCTGAACAATAAGAACAAAACTGTGAGAAACAACATTTATAAAGCAGTAAATGACACTTTTTAAAACAATGGAACAGATTCACAGAGATAATTATTTGCCTTAAACATATGTGTGATACAACCTATAACCACAGCTGTGTGACAGTGGAGCAGTTCGCCCACACACAGACATATATACATGCTAACACTCCCTCTGCACAGAGGACAGACACCTGTGCTAATGACAGATGTGCCTTTGAAGGCACCAGGTGGCACCTAACTGAGAGATAGACAAGAGAGGCTGTGAAATATGAATGATGATAGAAAAAAAGAGAAAAAGGAAGATATTGTATAAAAAATGACATTTTGTGAGAGAGGAAAGAGAGACAGAAGAGACGTCTAGCGGTCCTTTAATGGCTTTCAAAGTCTTTTTGGAGTGGAAATAGCTCTCCATTTACGCTATTTTTTTTATGCATCCATTTGTTGCATCTTCCATCAACTGTAATAGTCTCCTATTCAATGTCCATACTCCTTTTCTGCCCCTCGTTTCTGTCTTCTGTAGTATTTATTTGCTTCTGCATCCACACATCACTAAAGGCCATCAAAGGGATTGCTGAGCTCCTTTGTCTCATGAGAAAGGAATCAATTTTCCCGACAATCTTTTTTGCTTTTATCAGACATCCATATTAATTCTGTGGTTTTGCAGCTTCTACATTGTGTATATTTGCACATGCATGTACAATATATGTGTAATGTATTGTGAAGTCCTAGAAAAGCAGTCTCTGCTTTTTCAGCTCAGGGCAGAAAGGGTAAAAAACAAATCCAGAATGAGACTGAAATGTAAAAGCTGTTATTCCAGTTTTCCATTTTGATACGTCCTTCTATAGTTTTACAACTTAATCCTACAGTTTAAGGGGATGTTTTTGTATTTATGGTGGTAATTATCCTGGAATGAGATGCAATAATGTTCTCTTAATAATTTCCAGGGTCACCCTGGAAAAGAGGGGCCTCCTGGAGAGAAAGGACACATGGTAAGTTATATTTCTTTCCTGTACTCCTCTTACTTTTGGGGCTTGCTTGCATTTGTTCTTCTCAGGATTTATTTCAGCTTTTCTACATGTCTTTCCTCTCCCTCTGTCCTACTTCAGACACATTTGCATAAAACATTTTGCATTAATGTAGATAACAGTAGTGCTGCAAGTGCGTGTGTGTACTGTAGTTGCATGTGTGTGCGACAAGCTCTCACTAAGTATCTCTCTCCCCAGGGCCCTGCTGGCCCTCAAGGACCCATTGGTTATCCTGGGCCCCGAGGCGTGAAGGTGAGACTCCTATCAACCACTAATGCATTCATTTGTGATATCATCTGCTAGCGGTGCCCTGCAGTGAAAGACTGTTACGGGCTAATAGTTGCTCATTATCTTATTAAAATGCCTCTGAAAAACAGCTGAGTTATTATTTCCAAGGTTTGTCCACCAGCTACGTTAAAGTGTGATTTTATATAAAGCTGATTTTAACAATTTAAGAGACCCCATTTTCTTGCTAAATTGCATTCCCTCAAAGGCAGCACCGTGTGGCCTCTGCTTCGCTCATAAAAACAATCCTAGATGCAAAGATTAAAACAGGAATGTCACCTTTTCACACCCTGCTCACATAAAGTGGTTTTTTAGGTGAGTCACATGGCTCGAGGTGCACAGCCCTAGTCTTGCTTGCTGTCATTACCAGCTGATAAAACCAAGACAAAAGAAATCTCATCAAATAAAATGTCAGCAAAAAGGTGCGATTGATTTAATCGTTGCAGCCTCACAGAGAGGAGATCACACAAGTGGCCTGACTTCTTGCTGACAGTCTTTTCTCTGCGAGGTGAATGATGAAGAAAGAAGGTGGAAATGGTGTCAAACATTCTTTAAATAACAGACAAAGCACATTTATATGGTCACAACACGCTTTGATCCTTTATAAATAATACAAAGCAGTCACATCCAGCTTCATCAAATTTAAACTTCATTTATTTTGCACTTTTCATGTTAAAAAAAGCAGCCCAAAGTTCTTCAGATAAAACAAAAGACATAGAATCAACATAAAAACAGGGATAGAGAATAAATATGAAGCAAGTAAAAGATAAAACCTGCTTAGTTAAAATGTAATAAGATGCATAAAAACAGGGATAGAAAGTTATAATTAATAGAAAATAGGGTGAAAACAAACTGAACACTGAACTAAAGTTCTACGATTCAACTCCTCTTTTTTTGGTTCGAAGTGCACAATGTCAACCCGTAACGTCTGTCTGTTCTTGCGTCACAGGGAGCCGACGGCGTCCGCGGTCTTAAAGGAAACAAGGGTGAAAAGGTAAGAGAACCCCGTCTGCCGACTAAGAAAGTCTTAAGAAAGTGACTTTATATTTTAAATTTAGGAGAAATAACAGTATTTTTATGAATTATGGTGCCGGTGGTGGTCTTGCATGAGAAGTTTTTATTCAAGAGATAATCTCAGTGAAATCCTGTAAAGCTAATCTGAATTTTGCTGGAACAGAAGAAAAGAGGTGATCAAGAGTTTCTATGGCAACAGGAACTTGCCTGTGCGTGAATACCACACAAATGGTCTCCACATTGTATTATCTCGTTCATTCTTCCTCGTCGCATCCTCACCTCTCTGTCTGCTTCCTTCTCTTGCCAGGGAGAAGACGGATTCCCGGGCTTCAAGGGAGATATGGGCATCAAGGGCGACAGGGTGAGGCTCCTTTGTTTACATTGTGCTCCATCACACCTTTAGTGCTCAGAAACATCATTTAAATAATTAAAAACTAATCAAACATTAGTGTGAGCGTCCACTCTCAGGATTGTTTTTAGCACTTAGTTTTGTTGGAGGGTGACCTCGACTTAAACTTATCGAAAGAACCAACCACTCCTGACATGTTAGCCCCCCTTATGGCCTGAGCCTCTGTGACTTCTGTGGAATTGTGGGTAATGAGCAAACATAAGGTGTTGTTCCTTGTCGTTGCCAGCTGTTTGTGGTGTGTGCGTGCGTGTGTTTGCACTCACTAGAGCGGTTTCCAATTCCTTTTCTGTCCCCTCCTCTGCCAAACTCCACTCAGGCCGAACCTCGGCAGTTTTAGGGAAAAAAAAAAAAGAAGCAAAGTTTGACAGGTGCACCCAAGAACAGCCTCCTTTTCCAAACTGCATTAGGGATTTACAAAGTCAAGTAGCAGGAAAACAGTCTTTTACAGTGAGAAACATACTTTGCCCTAGCCCCCACTTCAAACATCAAAACCCCTAGTCCCTGACCAAGCTGTCTATAGCTGAGTACAGAAAGGAAAGAGAAATCAATGGCACTTTAAACCCCATCAAACTCGAGAGAGAGACATGGGGCTCCGGCATGTTTTTCTCTGGAGATGCAGCAGATCCAGATGAAAGCAAGGATTTGAGGAGGCCCTCTGCTCTGGAGGAGACACACATGGACCAGAATCTAAATGACTCATTTTTAAGCATGCCTATAAAAAAGTATGTGTGAGCCTCCGTGTGTGTGTGTGTATGTGTGTGTGTGTGTGTCAATGCTCAATTTAAAGTGTTCTCTTTGATGAGCTTACAAGTGTGAGTCAAGTACAGTTTGCTTGATGCCGTTTTATGTGTGCTTGAGTGTGGGTGTGTGCACGCACCCGCTTGCTTCTGCAACTCTGCACAAGGCTTTAACTAGATACCTTTCACACACTGCTGGGTCTCCACGGCAGCGACTGGTTGTCAGAGCCAGTTTGTACTCTGTCATTTAAGTGTGTGTCTCGCTAGAAGTGGAGCACACGTATAAAGGGAGGCAATAATAGGATCGCTAACTGCTATGAAGGCCAGGCTACAAGGGAAGATAGACTTGCTTAATTCTTCACACCCACAACAGGCGACCTGAAATTTTTGGCTTAAACAAGAAAAAATGTGATATTAAGTTATGATACAAATGAAAATGTTTAAAAAAAATTTAAGGTGTTTATCTCAGAAACTCATTGAGAAAACAGGTTCTCTGGAACTTTAAAGGTAGTTTTTCACCACTTAACCACTTGTGTGAATGTTTCGTTGTGCTGCGATGGACGTTTCTGGTAACTCTTAGAGGCAGCAATGCAAATGTGTGATGTAGCATTTTATGCTATGCATCTTATTGACTGGCAGTGGCAGTAATGTGTCCAAGAACACACTGCACACTGTAAAGTGCCATGGGAATGAGTCCTTAAATCTGGAACTGAGTTAACATTTGTGAACTTTTGGTTTAATCATCATTTATGAGGATGATTTGCACAACAACATCTTGTTGCAACGGTCAAAAATACACCGAAAAAACTTCACTGGCTTTTTATTGAGAAAAAAACAGTGATATGCTAACTTACGACTTGGTCTACAAAAACACCTCATCCCAGCAGACAATCCAAACTTTTAGGATATTTTAGGATATCAGAAAAAAAAAATCTTTTGCAAACTGATTCAACTTTCTAATGATTTAATATTATGGAAATACATACACATTAATTAGGCTAAACAAGAACTTATAGGATGTTTTATTGGAAAACTTCACATGGCAGCTGTTTGCATAGATTGAATGAGTGTGTGTTTGCACCTAATGTTGAGAGTGTATCTAGTGCATCACGTTAAAGTATAAAGCATGTTATATTTATACTTTTCTTGTGATCTTCAGGGAGAGCTTGGACCAGCTGGACCCAGAGGAGAAGATGGACCCGAGGGACCAAAAGGTCGTTCAGGTCTCCCAGGAGATGCTGGTCCTCTTGGCCCAGGTGGTGAGAAGGTAAGCTCCGTTTGTTAGTTTCACTCCACAACAAAAAACACATACATCCCCCAGATACTGTGTCCTCTACCTGGATTTCACACCGCCTGCTCAAACGGAGTAAAAAAAAGGAAAAAAAAAGTTATTTTGCGTCGTCAGTCATGTTTGATCCGGGATGATAGCTCAGCAAGACTTAACAAGCAGAACCGCTTTTCCAATCGTTACCCTCTGAACAGCTACCGAGTGTTTCTTTGATTGCTGTTCCTGAACCAGCCGTCTGCATAAAATGGATTCAGTTCTTAACATTCTTCATTGTTAAATTGAACACTGCTTAAGCTGTTGTTGTTGACAATACTTCAGCCTTTTTTTTTCTTGTGTGGAAAGCAAAAAAAAATAACCTGAATTCTTCTGCAGGGAAAACAGCCTCTGAACGGTCTTTTCCTTGAAGGCTTAAAAAATTTGCTTGAACAGATGTTAAGTATCATTGAGTGTGTGCTAACTAAACTCATGCACAATTCGATTTGGCAAGTCATTAGCCACTGCTGGAGAGAAAAAATGTAGTCATGTTCCACCCTAAACCCAGCGCATGTGTTTGTTATCCTTAAAGCTCTCTCTTTGTTGTGAAGCGTTTGTTCTGACTCTAATCATGCATATATTTACATTACGACGGTATCACAGCATTATAGATGTCGACTCGGGTCTATCTGGATCACACACGTGGCAACAGCTGAATCATTTTCATTTTTTAATCAGAGCCTGCACAGCAGCCAACATTTCAGTGTCCAAATACTGTCGTTCTTTCCAATAAAATGCTGCTGTGTTGAGCAGGCGCTAGTTTGTATTTTTAATGTAGTTTTATCACTAAAATCACACTACTATTCTGTTTGTTTACATTCCAGACTGTGCAAATGTAGCATAATGTGGGTTGGATGCAGTCTGTTGTCTTGCACTTATGTCGACTAAAAAACTTACTGGGCGATCAAGTTTGTACTGAAATGTGTTGTTTTTGTTTTACTGATAACTCATAAAAATGTTAGATATTTAATGTACAAAATCACAATAATAGTAAGTGTCCTTTATATTTATTGTGTACTTCACGAGCATCAAGCAAGGACAAAAAAAACTTGTTAAAGGAGCAGTCCATCAGTTTTACTCATGAAGGTCAGTTTGCTCTATAAAGTAAAACTCAAAATAACCCTGATGAGAATTGTAGGATCCAGCATTTATGGAGCTCAACCCATAAAAGAGAGTAAAAGTCAGGGTTATTTCTATCTTGTGTTTTTTATGGTGTTCCCAACTTTATGGAAGTGCACTTCAAGTGAATCTAAAATCTTCCTTATTCACAGGGTAAACTTGGAGTACCCGGATTGCCAGGATACCCAGGAAGACAAGGACCAAAGGTAATCACACACTTTCATTACCAAAAAGATCTTGTCATTAACTGAATTCGACATAAAGTGACTTTAATCCCTTTTTGATAAGAGAAACAGTTTATTTTGACAAGTGTCACACATGGATTTTTCTGTAAAACAATAAAAAAAGTCTACCTGTGCAGTGAGAGGTGACTTTTGATAGCTCATCCTTCAGCCCCCTGTGAAACCAAAGCTGCAGTCTGAAAAACGGACATGCTTGAAGCTCCCTGATCAAAGAGCCTGGGATTTGAACACGCCTTTTGGTGTCAGCCCTGGGTCCCTGATATGACAAGAACAAAACACTGCTTATTCATGGTGTACTTATCTGTTGCTTTTAATACTAGAGGAATATCAAAGGGAATAAACAAGCGATTTAATATGTAAGGTTTGTCGCTAAAATGCTTAATCTCTTTCTTTCTCACACACAGGGATCTCAGGGTTTCCAAGGTTTCCCTGGCGCCAACGGAGAGAAAGGAACTCGGGTATGTCAGATAGACTTATTATTATTCTTCTCTCTCCAACAAGACTTGGATCAATACTGGCTTAGCGTTGGAGACAGGCTCCTGTCCCTGCTCCAGATATATCAACCAGGAGGAAGTTGCATGGCTCCAAAATAAAGATTTTTTACCAAGGACAGAAAAAGACAATAGCATTCCCTCTTCATTACCACTTACACAACTCATTTCGGACCAGCAAAAAAGCTTTGTTTATCACTTTGTGGTGCTTGAGCAATGTTTCATCGTCGTTGTTTAAGCGATGGGCCATTAGCTCGCCTGCAAAGAGTAATGGTTTTTCTCCACAAGTGGAGCGAGGCGCGTAGGGCTTTTCATCTTCACAAAACATTGTTGAAGTTTATGAGACCAGGCTGCCGGAGCGAAAGGGAAAGCAATGGCATTAGAAACAGTTTCACAGCATTTGTTTGGAACTTAAAAGCCACACTAAAGATCCAGTTGTTTTTTCTCATTAAAGTTGTATGCGGCCACTGTAATTATAACGCTGCTTTTAAAAACGATTATGTTGCGCCTTTATTCTTGTTTCGAATCTCACACTGAGAGGTTGAAATAAATCTACTGTAACTGATGATTAATATTGATGGTATGTTCAAAACAAGTCGTTTCTAATTAATGACAGAAGATGATCTCAGAGCTCCTAAATGGCGCAATTCTGTTGAAATATGCGTGCAACTGTTACTGTCTGCTGGCATTAGATTCCTTCTTCGAGAGGATGCAGCTTCTTAATGATGCCAGCGCCACTCCTTTGATCATGGCGTGTGTTCTTCATGTCCACAGGGAACAGCAGGAAAGCCTGGCCCACGCGGACAGAGAGGACCAACGGTTAGTCTTACTCAGCAGACTCCTGCTTAATATACAGATGGCGAACTTGGCACGAGAGCGACAATTGAGGTTCATCCTGATAAGGCTTCAGGGAAACCCAACGAGATCCAACAGCGAAGCATGACATTTTCAGAAATATCTCTCTGGACCTTTTTTTTTCTGTGATTTTAATCTCTATGTTTTTTTTCTGTCTGAAGGGCCCCCGAGGAGAGAGAGGACCAAGAGGACCTACAGGAAAAGCTGGACCAAAGGTGTGCAAAATTATCCACCGACACTCTCTTGCATATATATGTGTGTGTGTGTGTGTGGTACATGCTCACCATTTACTCCATACTGTGTCTGTTCAGGGTAACTCAGGAAATGACGGCCCACCAGGACCTCCCGGTGAGAGGGTATGTACCATCACGCTGTTTTCAAAGGGTCATTTTATTCTTATAATATCTTTCAATTTCCATGAGATGACAGCTGGTGATTGACTGTGAATCTCTCATGGTTTGTTTAAGGGTCTGCCAGGCCCTCAGGGACCAACCGGTTTCCCAGGACCAAAGGGCCCACCTGTAAGTCCGAACTCACACTCCACACATGACTGTTTCATAACCCATTATGTCTTTTTTCTATAGCATCCAGTGTTCTTACATTCATAGATTTGCATGTATTTCTCAGGGACCTGCAGGAAAAGATGGACTGCCCGGACATCCTGGACAGAGAGGAGAAACTGTGAGTGAACTGGTTTAAATATTCAGCTCTTTGTCTGTTTTCCACAGGATCGGTTGTTTGACAGCTCTGTTTTATTTCCCCCCTCTTTGATAAATAGGGATTCCAAGGCAAGACTGGCCCACCTGGCCCTCCAGGCGTGGTTGGACCTCAGGTGAGTCACACTCACTGATCTTCTTGCTGTGTTGGTCCCATACATGTATTATCAGCTGAGTTACTGACTCTTGTTTTGGCTGCATTACTCATATTGGTTGTATTCCTTTGTGCTAAAAAATACCAAAAATATGCCAAAGTCTCAGAGTATTATAAAGAATGCACTTTTAGATTTGCATTCATAAAATAGTCAGAACATCCTCAGCGTTTTTGTCTTTTCACACACAAAAAAATGTCTTTATCCTCATACCTATACCTCACGAGCCATGACTTAAGTGTTGTTTATCCTCTTTCATATTAGCAAAGGGCTCTTCATCCATTATGCATAAACGTTTAACAGACTTCCCTCCCAGCCGCTCTGCTAATGCCAGCTGAGAACATTGATGATAACGGAGCTGTATGTGGCCTTAATGACTTGTAAGCCTCCCACACAGCAACTGCTCAGCTTCTTTGCGCCATGTTTTGTAATAGATGGAGGAATTGTAACATCGTTTTTTTGTATTAAATTGCTGATTTTGCTCACAGTGTTCCACTTAATGTAGTTTCTCTTCCTTTCACCTCCTCTGCAACTGGCTTTTATGCTGCAGTGTTCATGGTTTTTGTTTTTTTGTTTTTTGTGCAAATATAGGGACCAACAGGAGAGACTGGACCAATGGGAGATCGTGGCCACCCTGGACCCCCAGGCCCACCTGGTGAGCAGGGTCTACCTGGAGCTGCAGGAAAAGAAGGAGCCAAGGTGAATCCTGAAACTCTTTTTAATATTCTATCCTTTGAGCACTCCATCTGCATAATTCATACCTGTAATAACACTGTTACTTGAGTCTCATCCTATCTAGAGTTTTTTGTTTCATAGAATGATTAAACTACTCTCCTTCAATCAAACAATACACAAAAACTGCATTTTCATGATCAGTTGTATTGTGCTTCAACCTACAGGGTGACCCTGGTCCTGCCGGCCCAGCAGGTAAAGATGGTCCTCCTGGGCCAAGAGGTTTCCCTGGAGAGAGAGGTCTGCCCGGCCCGGTGGTTAGTATTGCCTTCTGTTCAGGCACAAAAGCATCGCACAAATTCAATATCTCTCACAGCTTGCTTATTGCATAATAGTTCTGGGCTATTAAATCGCTGTAAGACTGTGGTGAACTTTAAGAATCAGACATGATATCAGATCCCTGAGTGGGCTTCAGAACAAGAACAGTGTGCTCCAGGCTGTTTGTTGTTATAATTTTTTTTTTTTTCATGCTAACTTGACAAAAGTTACGTCTTAGCAGTTATGCAATTCACACTGTTTTCTTACTGCAAACTCGACAAAGACAGAAATCAGTCGCAAAGACGGCGTTTAATTTGGCTCTGGGACGCAGGAATGAAGCGGCACACCTGTTCCTTTGTAATGTAAAGGATGTTTGCAGCAGTTTCTGGTGAATAACTGTTCTCCCCCGTCTGCTCTCAGCCTCCACTTTGTGGACTGTAGGAGATTTTCCATCTCACGCTGAGCCTGTTTGAAGATGGGGAGTCCAGTGTGAGGCAGGAAGTGTGCTTCCCTAACAGATGTGTTTGTTTTCTGAAGCTTTCATTTTATTCCGTTCCGCAGGGGGCTCACGGCCTGAAAGGGAATGAGGGTCCTCACGGCCCACCTGGCCCTGCTGTAAGTACAAATTGCTGCATCCACATCCTCTGTTTGTCACTTTCTCTCACTCTAACCTTCCGTATTCAATGCAAAATCTCTGGGAATTGTCTCTATAGCAAAGTTCCCTGCCTCTGTTGTTCTAGGCTCTTACATAATATAATGATATGCACAGTTTTCTGCTTACATAAGAGAGGTCTGACCTATTTTGTAGGTTAGATGTGCCTGATACTTTGATTTTGTTTCATTGCTTTCACTTTGATTTTCGCTCGGTTAGCCTGATTGCTAACATTTCTGTGCGGTGATGGTGGTGTAGGGTTCTCCTGGTGAGCGCGGTCCTGCTGGCCCAGCCGGTCCTACTGGTCTTCCTGGACGTCCTGGACCTCAGGGACCTCCAGGCCCTGCTGGAGAGAAAGGCGGACCGGTAAGAACATTATAGAGATTTTTATGACATACAGACGTATAATAGTAAGTGTCAAAGACTGAGCATGTCTGACAACATTGTGTTGTATTTAAAAAAATAACATTTTAGGGAGAGAAAGGACCTCAAGGCCCAGCTGGAAGAGATGGTATTCAGGGACCTGTGGGTCTGCCAGGACCTGGAGGACCTCCTGGACCACCTGGAGAGGATGGAGACAAGGTGAGTTACTTTCCATGATTTCCCCTCCAGTTAAATAAATGTAAGAAAATTCTATATTGCAGCTCTGAGGCTTTCAATTTTCGTGAACGCTGCATAAAAACACACACTTACATACAGTATAGGCACATTTACGACCTTACAAAGACTCTAAACTCTACAGATGAGATCTAAGCCAAATATCCTCTTTTCTCTCTCTCAGTGACCTTAAACACTCTGAGGGGAATTTGTCTGACAGAGTTTGCATCGATTAACAGATCTTTAAAAGGCAAACCTGCCTTGTTTCAGCTTTGCAACCCTTTTATACAAACAGACAGAGGCGAGGGAGGTATTTTGTGGCTGTGACAGAATGTGTGAAAGTGACCCTTTAGTATTCAGAGGCAGGAGCGACTCCTCATCCCCTCTAAAAACATTTGCAGGAAGATCAGCCGCGGAGATACTCTGAGGATAATCTCTTATCCTTTGAAGAATGCCTCAGTTCTTAACTGGCCTTACAATGGTCCCCACGGTGCAGACGGACACAGAGAATACAGAGGGTATTTGCTATGCAGATAAAAAAGGATCTCTCAAGCTAATGTTTACACACATTCAGACACTTTCTCATTATAAGTCCTGTCCACAGGGGAACCAACAACCCCAAGGCCTTTGTTTTAAGAGCCTAATGCAGCCTCACATAGAGCATTGTCTGACTCAAACCCAAAAAAGTAAATGCCTTTGGCTTTGGCTTTGGCAGTTATTAACATTACTCCTCCAAACACCCACAGCATGTGGAGGCTTTGAAATAATGGTGCAAGGTTCTTCTCTCTGGGAATGCTGGTGCGAACAGGTTGAGATGGGACTAATTATCTATTCTGTTTTAGCTGCTAGTAGCGCAAGTGACTCATCATCATGATAAGCCGCCGTCAGATGTGAACTATATTTGTCACCGTTTGTCAGAGAAAGAGAAATGTATTCGAAATGTCCACGGACATATATCTAAAAAATGTCTTTTCAAAGGTGGGATATGGATGACTTATGTGCTTTGATATGTCAGTTCTGTTCTGGAGAGTGTTTGATAATAATTTAAAGCCATTCATCGTCACATTTTATCTCCATCTCAGTGGCGTATCACTTTGTGTTGAGAGTTTCGCCTGTCTCAGTGTCACACTGTGATCTCTTTGTTCCACAGGGAGAGATCGGAGAACCAGGCCAGAAAGGAAGCAAGGGTGACAAAGGAGAACATGTAAGCTGTTTTTTATCTGTAGCGATATCATAAAGACATTATTTATTGATCATTTTACCGCCTGAGATTGTAAGGCTTCCTCGCTTTGTGCTGTTGATTAATGCTTTTGATCTGCCTCTTCACTTTTTGCAGGGCCCACCTGGTCCAACCGGCCCTCAAGGACCTGTTGGAGCACCTGGTCCAGCTGTAAGTGTTCACAGTGCTTCACTTTTGGTGTTCAGATCATAAATCTGTTTGGCTAGGAGTGGCGCTCACCCTTGTGTCTCCTGCTTGTGATCTGTTCAGGGTGCAGATGGTGAGCCTGGTCCCAGAGGTCAGCAGGGTCTGTTTGGTCAGAAGGGAGATGAAGGTTCAAGGGGATTCCCCGGACCTCCAGGTCCAGTCGGGCTGCAGGTGCGGACTGCAATGAAATAAACAAATTTTCTTCAAATGTTACTGGTTAATAAAACAATACAATTAAATCCTCTGCACACTCCTCAGGGCTTGCCTGGTCCACCCGGTGAGAAAGGTGAAACTGGAGATGTCGGCCAAATGGTAAGAGCTTCATGAGAATACAGGTTTATACACTATAGTGACTGTGTTACAATGCATCCTTATTTACTTGACTGTGTTTCTCCTCTGTTTAGGGTCCACCTGGTCCCCCTGGTCCCAGAGGCCCCTCGGGACCCCCAGGAGCTGACGGCCCTCAGGGACCTCCTGGTGGTATTGGAAACCCAGGTGCTGTTGGAGAAAAGGTAAAACTCTCCACTTTATCTGATTTAATCCCCTTTACTGTGCTTGTGCCACTTCTGTGACCTTCTCTTCTCCTTCTGAAGTGGCCGATGTGGCGCAGTGACGTTGTGTTCAAACTCTTCAGGTAGCTGAAAGTCCTCTTGATGGCTTTTTTCTGTTGGAAGTAATTGGCACCTGCTTTATATTAGACCTGCTACTTTTTTAGTTAGTGCAGGTGTAAACACAGACCTCTCCAGCGTCACATAAACTTGCCTCTTTTCACATAATACTAATCGTCTCCATTCTGCAAGCAATTTAGTAAATGCACAAATCACTTTGGCAAACAAATATTTAGACAAACTGGAAGAGAAAACAAACATGAAAACATATTTTTTGGGTATTCAACCCACAATTCTAACCTCACAAATATCATTGTAGAAAACAATTTTGTGCACATAATTACACTCAGGAATGGTTATTTAATTGTCTCCTGGAACATTGTTTTAACTGAATAAGCTACACCACCCACCCATGTAAATACTCTATTTAGACTGCGGTGTAATCGCTTTAAAGTGGATGGGCGAAGCCGGTGTGATTAGTTATTATGTTTATATTCTTTGTATTGATGATATATTCATTGTCCTGCAGCCTTTTTGTTCCAGACGGCACCTTTGGCCCTGTTTCAAAAAAATTGCAACGCTTCTCTAGATGTGAATATTAAAAGTAGAAATGATGCACCTGTTCCAGGGGGCTGGACAAAACAACAGAGGTCCCCAAATGGGCTTATTGTCATGTGCCCCAGTGCACTGTTGCACCTAATGGTGCACAATTTCATTGTAACCTCCAGACAAGATTCAGGTTTTCACCGGTTGGCTGGGTTTTCTCACACTGTGGTAAAAAGACAGATTCTTTTTTTTATTTTGTGGTAAAGCCCATGAATGACACCCCTTTAAAGGCTTTTGCAGCCATTAATATTTCCCATGTCTTTTATATGATTTCCTTTTAAATGGGACATGATCATTTTTTTCCTGCCGCAGAGTGACAGATGCACAGCAAATCTAATGGACAGGCTGCCATCCCCAACAGCACTGTTGCTGCTGGGTGGAGAGAATATGAATAAATACTCAAAGGCACTGTACTTGCAATTCTAAGATGATAAATGCATTATTAAAGGCGCCTCTCATAAAATCTGCTCCTGCTCTTATTGCTGCTTTTTCATTATGCTATGCTTTGGCAGCTTTTTGCTGGCGCCTTACTGCAGCGCCGCGCACCGTCTCATCACTTTGTGTCCGTGGTGATGGCGTGATTTGTTTTATCTGGTTTAGTCAATGGAATCACCTTTTGTTCTCTTATAATCTCCTTTACTATAACCCCTGAGCAAACAAAGACAGCACTCGCTCTTTTTTTTTTTTTTGCCCTAATCGCTCTTTAGCTGATCTGGCATTTTATTAGCCAGCCTGGGGAGCTGGCAAGCAACTGAGCTTAGGCTTTTTTTTTCTGGAAACACATCCCTCAAATATCTGTGATGAGCAGCTGTCTGACATTCTCTTGGTTTTCCTCCGTGCTCAGCAAATTTTACCTGCAGCCCCTGTGGTGAACACACAAGCAGGTTGTCATGAGCTTGAAGCTGAGGCCTGTGCAGCTCCTCTCAGATGCACAGCTGCATGAAGACCTGAGCACACCACTAATACAGGAGGATCAGTCATGCTTTTAAACAGGCGTAACAACTGCTTAAAGTGGATTTCTTGACAGCAGCGAGATTGTGGATGGCATCCAGACGCTAATTTAGAGAGGATATTCACAATGCGGAGCTTTTGTTCATGCTAGAGAGGATCTGGATATGCTTATCATAACACATCACCTCACAGCTTGTCTTTGGCTTTACGCAGCCTTGCTGTCGATTGGCTCGCTGTCTCCCAAAAACATGAAATGGGCTGATAATTTCCTCTGTAACAGGTGTGGCAGACTGCATTTGCAGCAAAGCCCAGCAGCGAGGGCGATAGGCTTATATGACAGTGAATAACGATAGTACCCAGTGTATAGGTGAGTCAACAGGGCAACTATCCAATCAGACGAGAGGAGGAGGACAAGATGTATGTGCAGGGTGCAGGGGGAACAGTGAGGTCAGCGCCCTCCTGGGCTCCCGCCACCCAATCTGCTCTCACTTGATGGATTGAAATCTCTTGTGTCATCTCTTTCTTTCCACATTTGGTGACAAGGGCACCAGGACAGTGAGGGCTGCTGTAACTGATGCTGTGAATGATGGGATTTTTAGACCCGTGTTGGATTAACAAATCACTGTTGTAATATTGTTTGTAAGGGTTTTAATTTCATATTTATACTTTTTGTATTCATTTGCATTATATTTTTACACATACATACAATACAAGTCTTCCATTTACTTTTTTTCCTGTTGTTTTTTTATTTTTAACATGCTTTGGAAATGTAAACATCTGTTTCTTGTGCCAATAAAGCCCCTTTGAACTGACCTGAAAATTGAATTACATCTCTCTCACCATCCCACCTCCTCTCTCTCTCTCTTCACAGGGAGATGCTGGTGAAGCAGGAGAGCCAGGTCCTCAGGGAGAAGTTGGCCCACCAGTGAGTTTCTTCATTCTCTGTCATCCATTTATACATGAATAATTTACAACAGTGAATCAAAGGCCCAACAATGATGTCATCACTAAACAAAAGGAATGATTGTGGATCAATAAAAATACAAATGATTTGGTTTATTGAGTGTAATGAGACGGTTAAATTTGAGTTATTCCCCTCTAGTTCTCCACTGTCACATTTGACTCAGAGTAACTGATGCACTCTCTGTTATTTTAGGGTCCAAGAGGAGAGCGAGGAGAAAAGGGAGAGGCCGGTCCAGCTGGTGCTGCTGGACCTCCCGGCCCTAAGGGTCCCCCTGGAGATGACGGTCCCAAAGGCAGCCCTGTAAGTTTTATTCTGCTTCAGCAAACATATTCTGCTTTCTAAATCAGTGTGCTGTCACCACGGATTCGACCTCACGCAGAAGACAGCTGTTGTGACCTGAAACAAAATATCATCCCTCCAAAAAAAAATAAACTTATGCAACCTTTTTTGACTTTCAGGGTCCAAGTGGATTCCCTGGCGACCCTGGTCCCCCTGGAGAGCCCGGTCCAGCTGTACGTATGGCATTGGCAAAACTGTGAATGAATTGTGCAAAATCTATTATTTATATTTGTTGTTGTCGCAACGCAGCATGAACAAGGCTCTGTTCGATTTTCATGCAGGGGTTAGACGGTCCACCTGGTGACAAGGGAGACGACGGAGAGCCTGGTCAGCCTGTGAGTGTTATTAACTGTGTGTCTTCTCCAAAAAGAAACTTTGTTAATGCAGTTTGACAGTTGAATCACAAAATGAGTAACATTTAATTTTCTTGTCCTTAAAATGTAATTTAGGGTTCCCCTGGACCCACTGGAGAGTCTGGTCCCTCTGGACCACCAGGAAAGAGAGTAAGTTATGTCTTGTGTTCTCTTGCCTGCATGGTTGGAAAATGTTATTATTGTAAAAATACAAAATGTTCTGTCTTTGTTTTCCATAATGTTGATCTGTGTTTTTTAAATTAGGGACCACCTGGAGCTGCAGGACCTGAGGGAAGACAAGGAGAGAAGGGAGCCAAGGTAACGCATCCAAAAGAAAATCCAGAGTTTTATATTTACCCAGCATGCAGACATGTCAAGTAACAAACAACTGAGCAAAAATAAAATGGTTTGTGGGCTTTCTGTTTTCACTTAAAAGGGAGAGCCTGGCCTGGAGGGTCCCCAAGGAAAGACAGGTCCTGTTGGTCCTCAAGGATCACCTGGCAAACCCGGTTCTGAAGGCCTCAGGGGTATCCCTGGTCCAGTTGTAAGTTGTCACACTGGTTTCTTAGATCTTGATGTTATGTAGTTTTGAGAGCATGTTTACAGCACTGGCTCTCAAGAAATAACTGAAGAAAAGAAGCTGTGCTGTTTTATTAAATGTGAAACTAAAAAGATGTTTATTTGGTATTTCTGTGCAGGGTGAGCAAGGTCTACCTGGTTCTCCAGGCCCAGATGGACCTCCTGGACCTATGGTGAGTACAAATGACTCCCGAGTCCTCATTACAGCAACATTTCTTAACTGCTAATCTCATCTAAAGTTTTAAAGAAAAAGTTTTTCTTGTCTTTCTATTATAAAAGCATTTCAACCAAAACAGCTAGAACCTATCACTTGTTACTGGTTAGCTAGCTTGCTACAGGCTAACAGACAAGAAAAACACGTTCAATTTTAGCTTCAAGGAGTCTGAGAAGGGAGGATATACCGTAAACCTTTTAATACATGGGGCATGAAATTTAAAACTAAAAGACTTACATCAGTTTTAGCCTCACCATTCTTCATCAGGACAGTTTTGCAATTGCTAGATTCATATTCTGTGATTAAGTAGGATTTTTCCCATAGTGCAACTAGGAAACATGTTGCTGTAATGCAAAAAACCCTAAAGGTCATCCTTAACTGAGATTAGATGGGGATTTTCAGATTTAAAAAGTTTCTTTCATAAATCCACCAGCTGGTCTTTGAGTTTAGTGGTTGAGTTTGGAGGTTTCTCACATAATGTGAGATCTGCATCTTTATTCAAAAGCTGTCTCATCTCCATCACGTCCATTCTCTCACAGGGTCCTCCTGGATTACCTGGTTTGAAAGGCGACTCTGGTGTCAAAGGAGAAAAGGTGAGCCTCTCCAGCACTCACGCAGCTGAATGTTTTGGAAGTGGAGCACCAGACTTATTACCTAATACCTCTCTGCTAACAGATTAATTAAATCTGCTGTTTGTCTGCAGCCATCAGATCAATAATGATTTGACTGTGTGCCAGAGAGATAAAAGGCTCATCTTTGTGATGCTGTATTTTTTCGACTCTTGTATTGATAATGTGTGCGCGCTGCTCTCTACCTGCAGGGCCATCCAGGTCTTATCGGACTTATCGGACCTCCAGGTGAACAGGGAGAAAAGGGTGACAGGGGTCTTCCTGGTCCTTCAGGAACAGCTGGTCCCAAAGGAGACAATGTAAGTGAAGCAAACCTCAGCGGCGACACGTTAAAAGCCCTGCATTCACTCACATCTTTTAATTTTTAAGACTCTGCACCAAAAACAGGCTGTGAGCACTGAAGAAGAGCAGAGCTACGAGCGCCAATATTCAGCCCACTGACACTTATCGATAATCTTTTTTTTAGTTTATCACGGGCAAAACCAGTCCCCAGTATTAATGTCCCTCATGCTGATCAATACTGTTGATTCAAGAATAAACATAAATTCACACTCTCTTTTTTTCCTCCTCAGGGTATCGCTGGTCCCTCAGGCCCGCTCGGTCCCATCGGTCCCCCTGGTTTACCTGTAAGACTCTTCTCATCATTTCTGTAATTCAGCATGAGTATCATGGATTAGCATCTCAGCCATTATTGATCACTTGATCGCCTTTGTGTTTCAGGGTCCTCCTGGTCCTAAAGGTGCTAAAGGATCAGCTGTAAGTGTTTTTCTGAAAGTTTTAATCAAATATCACAACATTTACAGAAATACTTGCCGTTTAACATCGAGCGTTGCTTTCATTTGTCTTGCTCAGGGTCAAACTGGACCAAAGGGAGAGAGCGGTGTACCTGGACCTCCTGGCCCTCCTGTAAGTCAATGCAACAAACTTTTTAATTGTTCTCTATCATCATTTTTTCTCTTAAACTTATCATAAGTCATTATCTCGAAAGTTTTGCACACATTTACATAATCTCCAGTCTTATTTCTGACTGGCATTCGTCTCTCCTCCTCTCATCTCTCCATAACAGGGACCTCCAGGCGATGTCATCCACCCACTTCCCATCCAGGCTCCCATTAAGGGCAGAGCTCGTAGGAACATCGACGCCAGCCAGATGGTGGACGACGCCGCCGTCGACGCCAACTACAAAGACTACGACGACGGCATGGAGGAAATCTTCGGCTCTCTCAACTCTCTGAAGCTGGAGATCGAGCAGATGAAGCACCCACTGGGCACACAGGGCAACCCGGCTCGTACCTGCAAGGACCTGCAGCTCTGCCACCCTGACTTCCCCGATGGTTCGTATCACACATGAGACTTGTGATCTGTCGTTTTATCTTTAAATCTTTCAGTTCTGCACTGAAAATGACATTTTTCTATCAGAGCCTGTACAGAAATCTTGACAAAAACCTAAACTGGACGCTGCATTTTGAGCTCTGTTGTGTGGCTGCTCGCATCACTGCAGACCCATGTAGCAAACAAACATGGCAAACATGGGTCAAAGGGTCAAAAAACTGTCCTGCTCAGAACACAGTATCAGGATGATAAATGCTCTCAAAAAGAATAATGCTTTGGCATCAAGTAGAGCAAATTACTAAGTCAGTCAGCATAAAATATTCATTATTTTAATGGTAATTTTTAGGGGAAAATGCCAAACTTTCCTTATTTCCAGCTTGTCACTTAAGAGAATTGTAAATTGAATGTACGGATTTCACTGTGTTGGTGAGACAAAACAAGCGATTTGATGACATCCTTTTAGATCATTTCTTCTGGCATTTATTGTACTCAAAGATTAATCGATTAATTAAGAAAGTAAGATTTATCTTTAATGAAAACAATCATTAGTTGCAGCCTCGGAATAAACAATCAATCATCATTAGTCGCTACATTATGGATATTTCTGCAGCTAATCCCTCAAAGCTGCAATGACAATTGCGGTTATTTGTATATGGACTAGTTAATACAAGCATGTCCATTTGTGAATAATCTTCTGAATCATGGTGATGATGCTTGTAAACAGCAGGACTAACACGATGGGTCAAAGTATCAAAAACTGAGTGTATTACTTTTAATCATGAGTTTAGTAAAAGCAGAATTTTTGAAATAATATTGGGTTTCACATTATAGCAGATATAATATTGGAAAATTGATGGTGCAGACATGCAGAAATGTAAAATATTTTTAACACAGACTGTATACTGCCACATAAACAGAAATTTCAGAGGCAATTGAAGTGTAGGCTTAAAGTCTTGCAGTATGCACATTTACACTCTCTCTCTCTCTCTCTCTCTCTCTCTCTCTATCTGTGTCTCTCTCTCTCTCCCTCTCTCTCTGTTTTCTCTCTCTCTTCATTTCTCCAGGTGAGTACTGGATTGATCCAAACCAGGGCTGCTCTCGGGACTCCTTCAAGGTTTACTGCAACTTCACAGCGGGTGGAGAGAGCTGCATCTTCCCAGATAAGAAGTCTGAAGGGGTAAGTCTTTGCCACACGAACACAAACACCTGGAGTCGCACACACACACACACACACACACACACACATTGGACAGTCGGGTCAAGGATAGAGGAAGCAGAGAGGTTGGGCCTTGTTCTACCGAGACGATTTTGTGTGAAAAAGAGAAAAGGAACTATTCTGAGCCTCCGGTTTGTGAAGTGATTGACAGAAAAGTAAGCAGAATACTCCGGATAAATGTAGTATTTTTTTTCCCTCACACCTGGGACGTACAGCAGTGTGTACTGTATAAATAACTCGAACATCTCAAGACAACGCTAGTTGCAACAGTAGCTCCATTGTACTTACACATGGTACCCATATAATTAGCCTCCATGAGATTACCTAACGTGTGGGCATGAAGATGACTCAACAGGGCTGCATATCTCACGAGGGCCAAAGTTATTTTACGAACTCACTCAGTCCCAGTTTAGTTCTGATATTTGGTAACTGCGGGGAGACACACACTCAAACACACATGCACATTTGCTCCACCTGATCCATATTATTTCAGGGCTTTTTTTTTTTTTTGTAGCCAGAACGCCATTAAGGACTTTATCACCTGCAAAACCTTTGGCAGGTGACAGGCACAGCTGAGAAGATTTTTGGTTCATTATGCATGAGCGTGCGGAGGAGAGGAGAGCGGCAGAGTGGTGAAACATTAGGAAACCCTGTCTTTGACGAGTCAGGGGTTGTGTAATAGCACAGCGCTACAGCCGTTTTAATGATCCCCACTCACCAAGCCGCAGTGGAGCAGGGGTTTGCTTAAGCTCAGAATAATGAAGCAGGGCCCCTTCTTTTTTTATGGCGAGCCGGTGATGGGCCGCTCTCATTTGTGTCAGTGGGGTGAAAAAGGAAAGGCTACACTGTCAGTCCTGAGACAGACACTGCAAACACTCCCACAGGCTTTAAAAATCAGCTGGGTTATTACAGGAGTGTGTAGTTACGCCGGCCGCGAGCCGTGCAGAATCACAGCGACAAAGTTGGACATGCTATCATGGGTTTTAGAAGAGGAGTAAATCACTGTGAGGGTACGTTTTTCTTCCTCTGCTTCACTCCAGTGGGAAAAAAGAACTGACTGAAGGTCACCTTCAAGGCAGCGTGGGTCTAATGTATGCCATCTCCCAGCGATAAGCGATCTCCGGCTCATCATTCATTAACGCACTGAGCTATTGATGACAGTTCTGTATCAAACCCAGCTATCTAATTATGGGGAAATTCATCATTGTCATAGCTGAGACCATTAGAGCTGGGCCCTGTTGGCCAATTCACAGCTTTTAATGGCATAACAAAGTCAGTGCACCATGGCTGCACAGCACTAACACTGAACAGCAGGGATAGGGCCCGCTGTACAAGAGCTCCTTGCAGGCGATCATTTCTTAATTAATCACTGTGTACTCATGAATTTTTCAGCAGCAATTAGCTGCCAGCTACAGTTTGTACTGTACAAAATGGCATAATGTCTTACTAAAAGTTTCTGCCCAGGACCTGGTCTGTTTTTTGTTGATCTCACTGGATATTGTTTCAGGTTTTCTTCAAACTCCTCGGAGGACAAACAGAAGGAGAAACAAGGGGGGAGAAAAGCTAAAAGGGGATGTTTTTCTGTCAAATCTGTTTCCTTTTCTTTAACACTGCTGTTTTTCCTTCCTCCTCCTCCTCCTCTGCCTCTCTGTCGATCCATGCCCCCAGGCTAGGCTCACATCCTGGGTAAAGGAGATTCCCGGCTCCTGGTTCAGTGAATTCAAACGTGGTAAACTGGTAAGCCAGACCCCCGACTTTCCCAAGTCCTTTTCCCTTTCCCTGAATGCCTTTTATATTTTACAGAGCAAAATGGCAAAATGGCCCAAAGACTCGCCAGGCACATGGTATAGTCACTACAAGAGAGGTTCCCTGGTAAGTGGCCCTTGCCCGCGGTGCCAGAGTCCCGGCTGAGGCCTGGACTCTGTGTGCCTGAGGCTCTGCATGGTTCTGGTTCTGCCCTACACAGTATGTATGTGTGCAAAACGGCACCTTGCTTGTTGTTGTTTTTTTCTATTATCGTTGGTGCATGATTCAACACGAGCTGCTCTAACCTTCAGTTCAGCAACACAGGTGATGCTCTTATGAGGAAATGGAGGAGAAGGTTTGTGGCAAGTTGGGCAATATATTTTTTTTCTGACATCTAATGGAGCCGAACAAACAGAAAACAACTTAATGCAGTTTCACAGTTTAAATTATTGAGCGCATTTCCACTCTGCCACACCTCTGCTACATTAAGAGAGCATCTCTATAGAGTGACTGCGTGCTTTTGACACTCCGATGGCTCAAGGAGCAGCAGCTTACCCACACACTCTGCTGATTTAGTAGTATGGACCCAAAAAAAAAGAGTTAATACATCACTTTTCTCCGTTCTCCCATACACATTAGAATTGTTTTAGCTGCAGATCTCAACAAGCTCCTGCCTCAGCAGGTCATTCATCCTTCACAAGGGGGGGAAAATAAGTGTCATTCCCTCTCTGCTGCAGCCATTCAGCTGCACTCACACTCCCAGTGTCTCTCTTAAACACTACTTAAATCCAGCAGGGTAGCTCTGAGTCAAACAGGTCAGGCACTCAGTCACCACCCAGAGGCTTCTGGGTACTCAGACACTGTTGACTTGCGGCTGTGATGATAAAGAGGTAATGTTTCTGTGGCGATGTTGGGCTGGATCCACACGCTGCGCGGGGCATGGGGGTAGGGGGGTGGGGGGAGAAAGGGGGTGAAGAGTGGTGGCGCAGAGGAGTAAAGCATGGAATTATTCAGCCACTCTGAGGGTGAAAACAGAACAGTTTTCACTCCGAGCCGCGGTGCCGACACTCAAACACAACACAGGACAGAATCTGCGTTGTTTATCGTTTTAAAATAGCAAATAAAGTCGATCAGCGGCACTAAATCATCACACAGACAGGCGGAGATGATCAGCTCTCCCCGTCAGTGTTAAGTTTGCGTGTCGGCACTCTGGGCTTTGCACATGCATGCGTGCAGAGGTGTGTGTCTGTGTGTGTGTGCGCTGCTTATGTGCAAGAACAAGTCGAGTAAGACCACATCCAGGCTCAGCTGTCACCGCTCTGGCTGCATGGCACAGGCGCTGCATGCGCTTCATCCTCAGTAAGTCTTGTTGTCTCAAAAAAAAAGACGAAGAGACCATGTGGATCTGACGGATTCCTGATGGTTGGTATGCAGAAAGTCACCTACAGACACCGAAAACCAAACGGCGACAGGTTCCCAAACCTGCCATCTTATCTGTCCGGATTACAAAACATCACAATCAGCTTAATGGGATACATTTCTGTTATATGCACGTAAGCCCAAACAGCACAATTCTAGGTTAATTATAGGTTAATTACCGGGCAATTAACATATCATTACTGCAACATATTTTTCTATTAAGGTAATTACATTTTCATGTAGTTATCATAATTTGCTCGTATTGGATATGTATTTTACATAATTACATAATCAAGATTTAAATGAGGTATTTAGTTATGCTTATTTTTTGCACTTTGAAGGCAGATTTGTCCACATTAAGCCTTTTACATCAGCACAGCTCCCAGGCATTAGACCTTGGAAATATTCTGCAGCCTTCCTCCATGTCTGTATTCTACTGTATCATCACTTTATCCATTTAATAAATGTGGACTTTATATGGCGAGTTATAGTCAATATTTTTTATCGCCAATGAATCCACTTTAAACGGCTGAAACAAACAATGGCTTTACTGTCTGTGTATCCAAAGGCTGATTTAAAGCTCAGAAACTATAAAGCACGTCAGTGACTTTGACTGGCTGACGTGTTTTTATTCATCACGACAAACACGACGCTGATATCACACGTACACTCTTCACTCAACGACACGGCGTCATAAATATGCATTAATGCACAAGTTCAAATAGTCTCTAATAAATGCACTTTGTTTGATCAATGTTTGCTTATAGCTCAAGTGCCCAGCTGTTGGAGGAAATGAGTTTCTTAAAGATTAACATCTGCTGTAGGAATGAATGAGCTTGTGCCACAAATGGTAGATTATTGTGAAAGTATTCAGACCGACTCGCTTAAACACTTTGTTTTAGCCTTTTTTCATTGGATTCATTGACAGCAAGAAAAATTTCAAACATAACCAGCGTTTGCAAATGAAGCTCCAGCATCGGGTCGTCTATTCATTCAGTGTCCTTGGGTGACATTTTCCTTTCTCTGTCATTATTTTTTTTAAAAAAGAGGAAGGCGTCTAAACACAGCAGTGAAACAGGAATACAAATTGCTAATCTTTAATTAAATCAAAAATGGCTCCCAGGAGACAAAAAAACTCTCCTGCACAGTCAGTAGACATGAAAGTGTGTTCAGTTAATCTTTTCTTTAAGATCTTCCTCTCGGTTCACTCGTCCTTCACACTGGTCCCTCTCCCCAGTTGTTACTGGTTTTGATGCTCAGCTCCATCTGCGCTCCTCTTTGCAGCTCTCCTACGTGGACGCGGAGGGTAACCCCATCGGCGTGGTCCAGATGACCTTCTTGCGGTTGCTGAGCGCGGCGGCCAGACAGAACATGACATACAACTGCTACCAGTCGGTGGCCTGGCACAACCAGGAGCAGGACAACTACGACAAGGCCATCCGCTTCCTGGGCTCCAACGACGAGGAGATGTCTTATGACAACAACCCCTACATCCGCGCCGTGGTCGACGGCTGTGCGGTAAGTCAAAGCGATGCGGGAGTTTGTGTGTGTGTGTGTGTGAAAAGGCAGTAAGCAGGGTGCTTTTGATGAACAACGTCGGAAACTGTTGCTCCTGTTCTCTTTGTAGCAGCTCAGTCAATAAGAGCCCCGCAAAGGAGTGTGATGTGTTTTTTATTTTTCTGAAGAATATTCCTCCACTCTGACTCTCCCTCCTGCTGTGTTTCTTCTCTTCAACAGTTGAAAAAGGGCTACGAAAAGACAGTACTTGAGATCAACACGCCAAAGGTGGAACAGGTGCCTTTTGTGGACATCATGTTCAACGACTTTGGCGGCTCCACGCAGAAGTTCGGATTCGAAGTGGGCCCCGTCTGTTTCATCGGCTAAAAAGACTGTTTACTGAGCAAATGGAGAGAAAAAAAAAAAAGCATATATTTGTTTTCTCAGAAAAAAATAAAAACAATTGAAAAAAGAATAGGACAATTCTATTTGTAAAAAAAAAAAAAGTAACTTTTTTTTTCCATAAGGCAACAAGTATGAGTAAAAAAAAAAAGAAATCAAGTTGAGAATACGGTGAAATTCTATAGGAATAGAGAAGAAGAAAAGAAAAAAAATGAAATAACCTTGAAACCTCAGTGTGCCTTCTCCATCACATGCAAGTTTTGAAACTGGATGTCAGATCCTGCCTCCTACACGAACACACTCGCACGCACACACGACTCGAGCCCCCATGACATCACACTTGATTAAGTCTTTTGTGACCCAAAACTTCGAAGGCGACCCTGAGAGCTGCAGCCGTTCCAGACGCTCGCAGCATTTGCCATGGACTCCACCTGATTTGGCTCTTTTTTTTTCTTTTAGTTTTCATGTTTTA
>JAQMCX010000027.1:10450529-10473998 GCA_029814765.1 Acanthurus leucopareius | reverse complement strand
CAAACCTTCGAAGGCGACCCTGAGAGCTGCCGCCGTTCCAGACGCTCGCAGCATTTGCCATGGACTCCACCTGTTTTGGCTCTTTTTTTCTCTTTTAGTTTTCATGTTTTCTCTCATCTCCCCGGCTTTTTTTTTTTTTTCCACTTGTCTTTTGTTGTTTTTTTTTTTTTTTTTTGTTTGCTCATTCACTACGGGAGCTTTGTTTGTGCATAATTGTCTCCCCATTCTCTTGGAATGGATCTTATATATATAAATATATAAATATATATAAATAATTTTTATGTTTGTAAGTACATTCTGTATATTTTTTTTTTCTTTTTTCCTGGTAATGTTTATTGCTTCTGGCTTCAAAACATGCATGTGACTTTATTAATTGTGAGGTAGGAGATCGATGGATACGGGGATAACATCTAAAATATAAAATATAAAATATATCGAAAGCGAGGAAATCCGACTTGTAAATTGAGAAACAAAGAACAATACGAAGAGAAACAAAAAGGAAAAAAAAAATTGGGAAAGTCCTGTCTTGTTGCAGTTGTGGAGCACACCTTGTTGTAATTTAAGAACAGAATGGAAATAAAAGAAGAAAACAAGCTGTGTGATATTATGTGACAGTTTGATTTGCATAACTATCAAGAGAAAAAAATGAAACAAAACTAAATACATTCCTCCTTCTGTGCCCTCTGAACAAAAAAAAAAACACACCTACCTTGGTGGCAATATCATTAACTTAATAAACAGCTTCTGTTATTTTTTTTTCCTCAAATGCTCATCTGTCTGACTATGCAACGGGAGATGATGTCACATTTCGATGAAAACACAAAGAAATCAAAAAAAACCTAGGTGCTATTTCCTCTCTTCTGTGGTGCTATGTATTTTTCTAGTTTTTTGTTGTTTGAATGAAAGGAAACTTGTGGTGATAATATTCCATCACCAGCAGCCCCACCCCCCACCCCCCAACCCCCAACCCCCCACCTCCCTTTGACTCTATTAACCACCACGTCTGACGCAGGTGGATCTTTGCTGAGTCCAATTTTTTTTGTTTTGTTTTGTTTTGGTTTTTTTTGTCTTCCTGTTCAGCGGTGGTGTTTGCATGCCATTTCTCTCTCTCTCTCTCTCTCTCTCTCTCTCTCTGTCTCTCTCTCTACATATCCACTCACAGATCTGTGCAGCATGGCGGCGTTATGTTATCTCCTGCTTCAGCGGACCGCACAGATAAGAAAACCAAAATGTACCAAACTGTTGGAGTAACAGGAGGAAGGCTCAGATTTGGTGCTGTTGGCTTTTTTTTGCATATCATTGCTCTTTTAAGACGCTGCGTTTTCGTTTTTTTATGGCTCTGCTGTCGGATCGTCCGTGCCACTTCAAACTGATGGAGTTGAGACGTGGACGTGTTGTGTTTTGGACCCGAAGCGTCCAAAACAAAAAAAAAAAGGAGGGAAGAAGGTCCAAAGTTTTGTTTTGGTGCATGAAACCCTTCCACCAAAGGTTTTCACGAACATGTTTAGCTTTAAGGGCCAAAGTGGCTTGAAATCAGTTTGTTTTTTTTGTTTTTTTTTTAAAGAAAATTTGGGAAACAACTTGAAAAGTGTGTCTTCTTGGTTTATCAACAGTAGAAAGCAGGTCATTGAAAGGTTCGCTTGTGCAGCGTCAAAAAAAAAAATTTGCTTGTTGGTCGACTATTTTTTGCCCTTTTTTTTGTAATTATGCTCTTTGTTCAAACTATGCACTCTCTTTGCTTATGACCACTAGTATCTACCACAGAATTTTTTACAGCCCTCCATACATACATACATACTGTAGGTTTGTCTCGTTTTCCTTTTTTTTTAAAAAAAAAAAAAGATCTTCAAATATGGGACTTTAACCATTTTTTTTTAACATTAACTCGATATGCTTTTTTTTCTTCGGCTTTATTTTTCCTTGTTTTGCCGTACGCCCCAATTTAAACCCTTTTTTTTTTTTTTTTTTTTTTTTTGCTCTCAATAAAAGAAAAAAAAAGGTCAAACAAAATTTTTTCTTTTTTTTTTGTAAATTTCCAGAACCAGCAGTGATGCTGTCATTGTTTTTGTCTGGGTTTTAATTTTTTTTTTGGTTTTATTTTGTAGATTTCCATATGTCTGTCTGTCTGTTTGTTTTCACAGTCTTGTCAAACCTGTGTAAGGATAAGAGGATAGAAGTTATATTGGTTTTTATGTCAATAAATTCAAGTTTACTGTGGCCATCCACTCTTGTATGTCTTTTGAAGCATTAAAACCTATCGTGTATGCATGAAATTGTAAAGTTCTTTCTCTTGTTGGTATGATTTTTGTAGCGTGACATGATCTCCGGTCCACGTCATCATTCATCAGGATACATCAGTTTTTTCCAATGGTCATGTCCACCATGTTGTGAGGTGGAGAAAAATACATTTCTGAACTTGTAACTCTACCAAAGCCAATGTTCGTCTGTAGTATATTTATTGTATTATTTAAAATAAAAAAATAAATGTTAAATGATAACAATAGTGTAAGTGTAAGAGGCCCCCTCTTTACATGCACATGGGAGAACAAAAGTTACTGTCGAAACCTTTTTTTAATTAATCACATTTTGCATCTGAGCTGGAAACGACTCTTTTTAACAGCCACATCCACTCAAATAGATCATCCTGCCTTTATGTTAACACCCTCTTGGCTTTATATGTGTGTGAGAATGTGTGATAAAAGCTGAAGTTGGACTCTCAAAACGCTGAATGACTGATTGGATGTCTGTTTAAGCTGCAGAAACAGGTGAGGCTGCTGTTAATTGCACTGTAGTGTTTTTTTTTTTTTTTAATAGTGTCAAATAATTTTTTTCTCCGCAGATTTTTTTGAAAACAGAGAAGTTTCTCAGGCTGCGTCTTGTGATCGTAGACGCAGGCGTCCTTTGATTGCCCCCCCTCCCCCCCGCTGATGCCTCCCAACATGGACCGCTTCAAGAATCTCCCTCGCTAGGCATTTTTTTGGACAGCTAATGTACGTACTTCAATCACTTCAAGCTCATTTTCATCCACTGCCTGCAACGCATCATAACAAGCCAGAAAATATGTGTGTGATTAATTCCTCCTCTGTATGTGTCATGCAAACTCTCCTTAGCAGATCATTAAAATATATTTTTTAAAAAAACCTCCTTTTTAACCCTCCCATGCACCACTAATTTCAATAATCTGTAATCTCTGAGCTTTGATCAGATGCTGCAGATGACTCGCAGCACTTCCAAGTGTCTCATTAGCAAAAAAAAAACCTTGCACACTGCACGGTTAAGCCTACCAAAGCAAAACAAATAAATAAATAAATGATTAAAAAAAAAAAAAAAGTTGTGCATGATACCGTGATCAATATTTAATGCGGTGTTTACAGGATGGATTTTAGGACGATCCGATGCATTGGATTCTACTGAGGCAGCATCCTGGGCGAGTTCAGCTGAAACCAAAGCGAAAAGAAAAAAAAAAAGAAGCTAATTTCTCATCTTAGCGCAGAACTTCTTAACAGTGCAGGGGGGGTTATAAGTGGGGCATCAAAGTGGGTTGAGGATGAAGAAGTGGGGGGGATGAAAAGACACACAGCAGGTAGGGATTTAGCCGCCTCTAATTATGGCAACAGGTGATGTGTCAGAAGACCGCGGCAGCATCCGAGTGTTGTAAGCCGGTGAAACCTCGCAGAGGAGCAGATCTGGGATCTGTGAGAAGGTCACTTTGGGACATACAAATGTTCTCAGAGCAAAAGCTTTACTCTCCGAAATTTATAGTGTTAGCAAATGTATCAATACTGCAGTTGAGTTGAGCCGCTGAAGGATAAATTAATCACCAATCCAATCATTTCCTCCATTTAAAACAAAGAAATATGATCATTAAAATGCACTGGAAGTGTTTGAAAGTTAAGGTACTTATTCTGCAAATGTGCCTCTGTGCATGATGCATTATTCACCACTGTGGCCTGTTTAAGCTAATTTGAGTCCTTACGTCCTGTTAATAAGTCAATGATGTGTTAATTTTTGATGGAGGGGTGGTCCGGTGGGAGGGTTGGGGTTAACATTCATGAGTCTGGGGGTGTTTTATAGCAGAATAGATGCTAATGAATGAACATAAAAAATATTAAAGGAATGTCACAGGAAGACTGCAGACAGCAGTGTCTTTCTGTGATCCTGTCGCTCTTTAACATAATTTCTTTATGGCTATTTTTCACATAGATGATGAAGGTGATTACAGGTTAGAAATAATATATATTTATGTATTTATAGTATGTTTTTTTTTTAGTATACTAGATTGAAGCAAAGCTGACAAAAAGGCACAAAAAATGCACAATTATAAAACTTTCTGCTCTGTCAAACAGGATTAACATCAATATGATAGTCTCTTTAAGTGTCTATAAACTGCCTGTTGCACATCTGTATGTTACACACTGTCATTCTGCACATTGACTTTAGATTGGAAGTGTGATTGGAAGATTATGTATTTTACTTTTATCTCTCTTTATTCTACAGTTTAGCACCTTGCACGCCTCTTTGTTATACTATTTTTTTACCTTGTCAAGCTGCTGGAAATGTGAATTTCTCTTGGATATCAATAAAGTATCTATCTATCTATCTATCTATCTATCTATCTATCTATCTATCTTTTGGAAATGTGTCCTTAAAAAACAAAAACCAAATCGTGAAATGGTCCAGCAAGCTGATTGGAGAGTCTAGGCTTCACCCAGAATCCCTGTACACTAAACAGCTACAGAGGATAGCTAACTCTATTGTAAGAGATGACACCCCCCTCTTAATGGTGAGTTTCAGCTGCTCCCATCAGGTCGGAGGTTCATGGTACCTGCTTGTAAAACCAGACGCTACAAAAACAGCTTTGTACCAGCGGTCAAACGTGCGGTTAACCAATGAGAGAAACTGCAACATAACTAATGTATTTCTTCCTTTGTACTGTTTTCTTTCATCTTGTTCTATGAACGGCACGTCTTTATCATTTGACTTGGTTTGACGTGTTTTTAGGCCTTTTTTTGTCCACTGATGTTTTAACTTATCTTACTTTCTATCTCGGGGCCGTCCTCTTTGTTCTTTTAGCCTCAGCTCTGTCGTCACTTTGTCTCGTCTTGTGTTGTTCTGTGTGTTTACAATACGAGAGAATTCACTCACTGTAAACCGAATTTACCCAAGGGTGCAATAAATATTCTGAATCTATCTATCTATCTATCTATCTATCTATCTATCTATCTATCTATCTATCTATCTATCTATCCATCTATCCATCCATCCATCCATCCATCCATCCATCCATCCATCCATCCACACATAGTGTTCTGGTCAAAGGGATCCTAAAACCAATCAACAGGCTCCACTCACCTTCTCTCATCAGGAGTTGTTGGGTTCACCTGTGATGTTCTCCCTCAGGTGATGACAATCAGCCCTCTGATTGGAGGTTGGAGGTTGTATAAGGAGGTGTGTGTTTCGCTGTTCAGTTAGTTTTGTGTCTCCAGAGAGTCGACACAATCAGTTGACTGTCTGTGTTTCTGTTTGATTGTGTGTTTGAGTCGAGTTTGTGGGTTGGAAGTGTGTTTTTCTTTGTTTTAAACTGTGTTTGTTGTTACTCCCACTTTGATTTTCTTTTGATTTGTGTCCAAATCTTTTGTTTTTTGATCATTTTGATGGAATTAGCAGCTGGCTGCAGGGCTGATAACACCACAACCTGCAGGGCTCATTTTTGCTTCAGTGGTTTTCATTGTACTGTGTTTTCTGTTTGTTCTGGATTTTTGGTTGGGGGGGGGTGAATGTTACACAGCCAATTAAAGACCTTTCAGCCTGAAACTTGCCTGAATCTCAGATAAAGGATCAATAAGTCAAGCTTGACGAGAGGCTCTCAGATCTTTTCCATGCCAAAGCCACCAAAATGACTTTTTTTTTTGCATTTTCTCTCCCCTTTACTCAAATTTGTGCTCATGTTTGAGTCTTATCTTTTCATTTTTGGATAATTATGCAAAAAATTTCATCTTTGGGCTTCAAACACAATGTGAAATGAAACTATGTTGGAAACTTAGAGTGAAAACTCACCTTATAGTAAAAAACACAAACATTTGAAATAATAAAAAGTTGTCACAGAACTTCAACTCAGGGGACATTATCCAAAAAAAATGGTGCAATATTTTATTTTTTTTATGTTAAATGCTGATCCTGTTCTTTAAATTTAAAGCTTGATTTATAAAAAACTGACTATAGCTGTTTGAAAAATGTAAAGTAAAAAGTTATATATCTGAAACGTAGTTGAGGAGAAAGGTTTTATTGAACTCAAGAAGAATAACTTGAAATGACGCTTTAGTTCAGTATTTGAGTAAATGTACTCTGTACTTTCCATCACTGCCTGTCAAGTGTTAAAACATGAAAAATGTCAAAATCTCTGACTGACTTAACACTTTCAACTTAAACTCCATCTAATATGTCTCTTTCCTGTTTTAAATATCAAAAACTCAGCTGCTGTGTGTTTGAAGGGAGGCGACTCTGCAGCAGAAATCTGTCTTTTTACAACAGAACAGCAGCTTTAAGACAGAACGGGAGGCTAACCGTAAGAAAATGAGGCCCAAACAGCAAATTGTGCCATTTTAAGCACTTAAATCCTGTCAGCAGTAAACTTTGTAGAGGATGTAACTTTATAAAGAAATGATGACTCAAGATTTTGATCCGTACGGAGACTCCGAATGAAGAACGGGACACCAGTCGATATGAAAACACACTTTAAAATGTCTCCGGATGTCTTTTTGTTGTGGCAACAAACTGTTCTGAGCTGCTGTTTAAAAAAAAAAAAATCACTCCTGCTTCCTCGTGTCCGTGATTGCTTGTAAAGTTACACACTCAGGATTATAAATCCATTCACACTGTTCCTACAGACCACGAAAGTCTTAATTATCAAATGTTAGAGTGCTGTTGATGTGGCGGCTGGTTAAGGAAGAGCTGAAGGGTCAGACGTTAAAAGGGAAATTTGGGACGGAGCCCCGCGCTAATGTGTAATTGCTTTGAGCCTGTGGATCTTTTGGCTAACAGAGCCCATTCATAGCCGGGCCTCGGCACCACTGACCTACTTACATACGAATCAGATAGCAGAGTGAGAGAGTGAGAGAGGGAGAGATAGTGTTACAACACTGGGACTGTCATATTGGGATATTAATAACAGGCTTTTCCGCTCTAATAGACTTTGAGATTGAGGAGTGGCTTCGCTCAAAGATGTTGGTTTGCTAATGTGATTAAGGCCGACCACCCAGGCATTACCCACAGCCGCATCTCTCTCATGCAATGTACTGCTGTATTAAGCTGAGTTTCAGTGTCTTCAGTGTCATTTTTTTTGCACCGACGAGCTAAAATGACATTGAACACAACACAATGTGCTTTTGTCTCCACTTTTTGACCCAAACAAAAGTGATATTTGATAGCTAGCAGCATTTTTCGGATCAATTATTGGAAATTAAAACACCTGATGGATGTGAAAAGGTCTTTGTCCGCTACAGCAGGTCGGATTTTATCCAACCACGTCATTTTAAAAGCAGCCTGCGCTTACAAACTGATCCGAGTGCTGCGATTCCTTTTGACTTCTTTTTTTTATTAAAAACAGAATTTAAAAAAATGGGAGAGAAAATCCGCCTCGAGCCATCTTCAGTGCAGAGTAATGTTTTAGTAGTCTGGGATTTTTTTATTTCAGACTCCACTCGTCATCTCACAGCTGCGGGCCCTCAGTCATCAGCTGATCCAATTGGATGATTCAGAAGACAAAGATCAGTGAGAATTTACAATCTCAGACTGTCATCGTGGATGTAAGAGAGAGACAAGTTGCTCTGCAGCTCATCCAGTGAAGCAAATCATCAAAATACAAGCAGCCTTTTCTTTTTTTATTGGAGAGGATTTGTCAGCGAGCACTTTAGAAAGAATAATTAAATTACAGTCTAAAAAGGGGGGAAAAAAACAGCGAGCTTTTCTTATTTTGTCATATTTTTGCCTCCTCGTCTCCTCTCTTCTCTGTCTTTTTTTATTCTGTGACCCAGAAATTGAGCTTAGCGCCCCCTATTGAATGATTTCTCGTTGCCTAAATTGCAACAAGAGGAGAGAGGAGGTGAGTGCAAGGTGTGAGGATGCACAGGTGAATCCTTTTTGACTTATCAGGTCCTGTGAAGAATAAAAAGCACAGCCACAAAGACTTTCTTTTTGTATTTATTAGTTGTACTATTCCTTTACAATCAAATAAGAGGTCAACTTTCTGCCCTCATGCTAGCCAAGAGAGAAATTATGCTTTTATTGATAGAAATGCTGCCAAAAACTCAACCAAAACAGATAACTGTGATGCTAGAGTTGAAGTCAGAGGTTTGCCAAAGTCTGAAGGATTTAGCCTTTGGCGTTATTAAAAATTTTGGTAATCCTTTCACTCTTTGTTAGAAGATTAGCGACGACCAAACTGACAGGGCCAACATTTCCGTCTTAAAAAACCTTGCCGCCAGCGTAGCTTTAAACATGCCGATAATCCCACAAAACGTCTCTAAAGTTGAATTTCCAACTCAAACTCGTGTTGTATTCGATATAAATTCAAATTTATGGAAAAAACTAAGGGACATGACTTCAGTGTCATTGACTTAATGTCATTTTAGATGAATCCAATTTTACTGTCATCTAGTTTTTGACCTTTTTCTGAAAGCTTTAACATTTAAAGACTGACACCCTTTCACATCCACCTACCAGCTGGTGAAGTTGTGCCAGAGCTCCAACTCTGTTTCAGCTCATACAGACGCATGATGACTCAATCTGAACCTGAACGGAGTTAATAATAAAACATTATGTACATAAAGCCGTATGTTGCTGCTTATATCAGACTGGGGCTGTAAAATCAAGGTAAATAGCATATTTGGATGAAGAATTCAGTAGTTTTCACTAATTTTTGTGCCTCCAGATTAGAGGAAAACTTTGATTATTATGGATATGAGTTGAAAATATTAAACATTTATCAAAACCCCAGTAAACCCACACAAGAGCTGCAGTTATTCCGGCTGATCCGACTCCTTTTCAGGTCGACTCTGGTGAACCTGTGCTCGGCGTTCACCGAGGACACACAACTCCGGGCACTTTTAAAAACAAATACTTTCTAAAGTTTTAATGGGAAAAAAAAAAGTACCTCAAAGTTGCCACAGAGCTGCCAGGGGAGTGGGCAGATGTCAATCAAACGCAGTCTGTACACGCCCACACAGAGCTGAGAGGTCTAATCAGCTAAGTGACAACACCTGTGTGGGTGTGCAGAGGCTTAAAACGAGCTGCCACAGTCACCGGAGTTTCCTTCAGCTCCTTCAGCTCCTTCAGCTCCGGAAACGTTTGTTTCTTCTGACTTCACCTACAAAAAAAAAAAAAAAGTCTGCAAGTTTCCAAACATTAAGGTCATTAACCGCAGGTGTCGTGTTCTGTAATTGTACAAACTTGGCATTTGTTGGGTTTTAAAGCAGCCGAGCGTGTAACAAAAGTAATGAATTGGTGTAATTTTTTTTTTTTTTTTTGGTTGAGATTAAAAAGATAATGAAGCAAAGATAAGACCGTCCTCTGAGAGGAGATAAGAGAAGACAGGAGAGGATGGGAAGAAAACTGGAAGACAAAAAAAGTGTGTGTGTGGGGGGGAGTAGTGATGTGGAAGCGAGGGAGATGTTTGATGTGTAAATACACCACACACACACACACACACATGCGTGCACACACACACACACACACACACAGCCGGTGATGTTTTCCCTGCAGAAATGCAGGTAAATAACACATGAGTTTGGTTCATATTTAGAAAAAATATTCAAATAAGTGTCAGCAGCTATGATTAGCATGCAGGCGGTGGATGAGCCTCATCGTCCTGCGCGTCTTCTTTGTTCCTCTCAGCTGTTGTCAGGAGGGATGCAAACCTCTAGGATGTCATTAAATTCAGATGCTCAGAAGATGTTGGATTCTCCTGAGTAAGAGGGAAAAAAAAAAAAAAGCTCAGATCTCTCCAGAAAACAAAAAAGAAATTAACAAAAAAAACAAAGATTCAAAGTCATCAAATCAACACAAATGATGCATTTTAAACACGGTGTAGGTGGACGAGAGATTATAAAAAATTTTGAAATTGCTTTGAGGAACTGATTTTTTTTGTTTATCTTTTTTTTTTTTGGCGCCGAACAAACATAATGAATTCAGTGTCAAAAATTAAAAGAGCGCAAATCCGACTTTGAACCTTCCTCTCAGCAGGAGAAGCTTTGTCCCACTCATGTAAAACTTAGCACTTGATTTAATTAGATCATCTTGTTTCGCGGCCAGAAGGAAGAGCATATGGTCCTGCACTTTTTTCTTTTTTTTTTTGCCTCCCCCCCCCTTCACTCACATACAGTAGCTCTGTTCTATTTTCAGGATCCCTGAGTATGGGCTTTGAAGCGGCGGGCCTCTCCTCCACACTTTGGCGCCCCCCCCGTAGAGAGACAGGGTCAAACAGACCCGTGTGGTCCAGGACCCAAACAGCAGCCAAGGACGGGCCCAAATTAACAGCATTAATTACTTCTCCTGCACTCAGTGTGAGTGCAGCAGCTTCTTCTTCTTTTTTTTTTTTTTCTCTCTTGATGTCGTTCAAGGGAGACAAACGAGGACGGGGTAAATTATTCACTTCAAGGAAACACTTGTTGGCTCAGCTATTGGTTTATTGCACAATATGTCATTAAAGTTTTTGGCAGCCTTATGTATGTCTTTCCTAAAACTCTTTTTTTCTTTTTTTTTTCACTGCTTCTATGTGCTGAAATTCTTAAACTTTCAGTCTTAATATTAATATAAAATTAGAGCTTAAACCTTCACGACTGCAGGAGAAAATGCATGAGACTTTCTCAAAATCATCAGATTTATGTTTTAATTTAAATTCACTATAAAGTTTTGAGTATTTATTCTAACATATTACATTGTTGGGGTAACATTTGCAATCATTAGCAGTGATTCAGGGTCTTATATTGACACTTGTGCCTTAAAATATAAGCCGCTAACAATCCAGCAGGCTGAAAAGGAATCCACTTGACCTTTTACACCAGTGAGTCTTTTCATCTGTGCAGAAGCAGAAACAACATGATGCAAGAAGTAATAATCATGTGTTTATACAAGATTTATCATGTTTTTCTTTCTTAGATCTGCTCACCAGTTTGCACAGAGAGGTTTGTCGGTGGAGTGGCAGGAGAAGATGTTGGTGTTTTATAGCTTGACATTTGGAGGCAAAAACAACAAAAACCCCCCCCCCAAATATACTGAAGATGCCTCACTGGGTGGATGAACACAGAAACCAATATTGTTTGCTATTAGATTCAGTGGAGAGAGATATCTGAAATGTGGCTGTTAGCTACCAACAAACCATGTCTCATAATAGTTTTTTTTTAACTTTTATGTCATTTTTCCTCCTCCTCTCTCCTCTCTCCTCCTCTTCTCTACTCTCTTCTCCTCATTTGATGTCCATCTTTGTGCAGATGCTCATGTTTAAGCTCAGGTGGGAGGGAAACGAAGAGTTATCAATGGCTTTAGAGCTGAAAATCAAACCTGAACACTCAACATTGTGCAGTTATTTTAAAATTAGAGTGCTCACTGTGCTGTGTGCTTGCATTAGTAGTTCAAGAAATCCGCCAAGTTATAGACTTTGGAGCCATTATATCTCTTATAAGCTCATAATTGTATGGAATGATTTGCACCACATATCTTTAGGAATTATATTATTTAAGGAATAATTTGCATGATCAAGCAGCCATCAGAAATGATTACAGCTATGATAAAAATACCTATCTTGCTCTTAGTTTGATTAAATCCGTGCATACTCAAATGACAAAAGCACCCACTGCAAAACATTTATATCAGCCATGTTCAAGAATGGGAGGAGAGATATTATTAGGAATATGTCAGTTATTAATATATCACTTCTTTCCTATTTTTCTCAGGTGGGAGAGCACATCTCTCAGCTCTCCATCAGCATATGTCTGGCAGATTCCAGTGAATCAGGTGATAAAATCATTTCAGGGCACTCAACTGAATATGAAATGATGCTGGCAAAAGCTATCGACAGCAAAAAATCTCACATTCCTCTCCTGCGCTTTTTTTTTTTTTCTTTTCTTTTTTTATTTGCTATTAAATCATTCTCTAAAAGGAAAATAGAATCCAGCCTTGGTCGTTTTGCAGATGCAAATTCAGTCAATAAAAACATGTTCATGAATCAGCAGAGAGGGACTCGTACGTGCACACACCTGCGCTCATGCACTGCTCACTAATATTGACTTTATAAATCACGATGCAACATGTTTCGTGCTGTTCTATATATCAGAATAGAGTTATGAGACAAAGCCCTGCTCTGTAGCTCTCTGCAGACGGAGGCAATGACCCTGATAGCTATTAAAATAGCAACTGTCTGGCTCTTGGACCAGCCGTGACCACATCCAGTCCCTGTGATATTTCAGTCTCGGCCACACAAATGCCGTTTAAATGATCTGTAACTCTGTTTCTGCAGCAGAAATTGCCATCGCATGCATGTGCGCATGTGTTTCTGGCAGCTGAGGTCTCACTCTTCCTGTTTTTCAGTGAACCTGAAGGTTTTATTGTTCCTCTAATTTTTGTATTTTGTTTCAGAGAACTGAGTGTGACAACCTCTTCTGTTTATGCTGCTTAAATTTCGAAAAAAATACCAGCGAACCGACGCGCCCAAACTTGATTTCGTATTGATTCGAGTCACCTAGAATCATCTATCTCCACTGCATCCTGCCAAAAGAAGAAGAAGAAGAAAAAAAATACAAGTAAAAAAGATTAAATTATGAAAGTGCGAATGTACCACCTGAGGTCACAGCGCATGGAGGTAATTCATCACTGTCATTTCAACATCAACACCTTTCCAGCAGGTCAAAAAAAAAAGCTTCCTCTGATTAAACATCAAGGGGAGACAGTGTGATGCCAAGGAGAATCAAACCAGTCAAGCATCTTTGGCCTGCAGGAGGCTCTTTTTGTTGCAGTCTGCTAAGCAAGACAGATCTCCAGCCATACAGTCCTGAGAGAGACTTTTAATTATGATGAGGTTTTATCGCTCGAGGCGATTTAGTATTACTTTTCCCCGCGCTTTGTTCTCATCAAAAGTAGACATAAAAACCTTGTGAATGATTTGTTTTGTCATTTTTTTTCTTAGTCTGTGGTTTATTCTGACTTTCTGATACGGTCCAATGTCAAAATGCAACAAACTGTGGCGCCTCTATCTGAACAAAGTTTGCTCATTACGCTTTGCAAAGCTGATACTTTGCTTCTATATTGGATTGCATTAGTCTGTTATGCGTCAGCTTCAATTACACGCCTATTTCCATAACATCCAAATTGAGTTTGGTGTATAATATTACAAATTCATATATTAAGGATAATAAATTAACAAGATTTGAGTCCATTTTCTCAGCATTATCAGTCCACACATAATGGATTTGCCTTCAGCATCACTGTGTTTGGTTACACATTTTGAATATTAATAATAAGTCGAAAAAGATTAGCTTGATCATGTTCCTGTGGAAGCACACAGAGACAAACAGAGCTGAATGAGGGCATGTGGAATTATCTTTACTGGGTCTGACACACTAACTTAGTCCTGTTTTTTTTTTCTGACACAGAGCTTAATAAATACAACGGAAAATTCCCACTTGCTTTGTGTCCCAGAAACCAGAGTGATGCTCATTTTCCAGGATAGACCTACAAAAATGCATCATTCCTGCTTTGCTAAATAGCTGTGATTTTAAGAAGAGGAGGAGGGAAGGGGGGTAAAAAAGTGTTTCATGTGTTGGAACGACATCAGTGAGACTGAGCTGGATGTAACTCGTGTTACTTGATGTCCAGAGCCAGACTGACTGATGGGAAGAGTAATTCATCTTATGGTATTAAGTTGACACGGCTTACTGCTGTCATCACTCGTCTCTTTTAGTACCAGCAGAAAGCAAAGACTGCTGGCTGTCCTAGTGTTTGCACACACACACACACACACACACACACACACACTCAGACACACACTCTTTAAACAGCCACAGACACAAGGACAGGTTTATTTTTTCACCTCAAGTCCTGGAGGAGAAGTTGTTCCAACGTCTGCTCCTCAACTGTCCTACATCTCCCAGCTGATACCTTCTGTCTCTCACTCACCTTCACATTGACCTACAACACCTTCCTCAGTGCTGGAGCGCGTGCATGTTAAAGGCTGTGTGTGTGTGAGATTTAGTGGCATCTAGTGGTGAAGTTGCAAATTACACCAGTCTAAATATTCCCCTGCTCTCTCTCCTGTATCATTTTTCAAAAGTCTCTCTCTCTTTGACCCAATCCTACTGCAGTTATAAAAAGGCTCCTTTTAAAGTTATAAAAACACACCGATTCTCATTTTCAGGTAAATGTACAATAATGAAAACATCTTATGAATATTACATTAAAAGTCTGTCATATTCTTCAAATAGATCCTTCTAAATCCAACACACTGGACCTGTTTTAAACTGTATTTTGGAGCTTGAAAACATCTCCCCCCGTTGTACCCCAGCAGCTCGGCTCTTATCGCCTTTGATTCAGTCAGACTGGTTCTGTTTAAGGGGCTGACTGCACATAACTTTTGTATGTGCAAGGTGTCATTAACTGTTACCTAAAATGACAGCTGGATTAGGAAATGCCAAGCACACGCCGTCAGAAGTACAGAAAAGATGTTTCATCATCAAAAACCCAGCTGGATCAAATAAACTCGGGTGATACATCTTTAATGGTGCCGAGGCAGGCATCAGGAAGCATTAACTTTTTAAGGAATAATCTACCCTCAGGTAATCCAACGCTGTTAGTTATCATCAATCTCTCACACTCTTGTGGTTGAGTGTTTTGTAAGGTGCTTCTATGGTGCACCCACTTTACCTCACCCACCTAAGACTTCTATTTTCGTTTGTGATTTTCCTGATCTCCTGAAAAAGGCTTTCAACAAACCTCAGAGAAGACAAAGTTTTTTTTTTTATTCAAAAGTGGGAATAAAGGCGTATAAATATAGCAAGCTCGCCAATTACTACCTGCACATTGGTGCATGTCTGTCATTGCACTCATGCCCTTTTTGTTCAAGCGTGTCTTGCACAGGTGCCTATTGCATTCTGGTCTACTGTGGCTACCGAGTGTGAAGGAATAGTGTGTTTCCTGCTTCATCCAGCCATTAAAGCTCTTGTTCTGGTCCAACACTGTCCAAGCAGGGAAGTCATCATAGCTACGTCTTCATGCTCCCACTGAAGGATGCAAACATTTTCCCAAGCTCATGAAGAGACGAAGGTTGGAAAGTAAGATCAGCAAGTAAATCGAGGGTTTTATCCTCAGACCGAGCTCCTCATCTGTTACAACACCTGCAGATGCATCAATAAACCTATCGACTTCATAAGCTTAAGCCCTTTCTCAAACCTGAGATATTCAGACTCTTTGATTTGGAGCAGCAGAGGTTGATAGAATCAGCAGATCATAAGTTTCCCGAAAATAAGGGCTGCACACTTGAAGGTGCCGACTCTCTTCACAAACTCTACCAAAGCACTGAAGGTCAAAGGTTGATGAAACCAAAGGAATAACATCATCTGCAAAAGCAGAGATGCTGTCTTCGTAAGTCCCCATATTCATATTCAGCCATTCTTCAGCTTGCTTTGCCCACTTTGAGCTTTGACATCCTGATCATGAAAATCACAAGTGGCACTCGTGAGGAGACACAAACCTCGTGGATCCCATCACACTGACAACATGCTTGAAGAAACAGACAAAGCTGCTGACTACTTAACTGTCTGGTTGGAGGTTGTGTGTCCTTGCATTGATTGGTTGGAGGTGTATTCATATATGTCTAGAGGCATTTTGATCCGCACGAGGTAATAATGCAGCTTGGAAATTGAAAATGAACTCGGAGGGACCAGACCAACACACAAATGCAATTCAGTGTGACATGCCAGGCTGGTTTATTTCAAAATGAGTAAACAGAATCAAATTACCACTCATCAAATATGAAACCAGGTAGGATTCCAGCATTTACACATTTCACAGGAAACAGACTGAACGGGGCCCACCAGCCTCTCATTCGTTTATCCTGGGACCTTCAGCAGGTTAGTTTTGTTGCTCAGAAAGCGTCACAATGCAGCTTCATGTTGTGTATGTTCACTCAAATTGGATAAAACAAATCTGGTGTCAAACAGAAATATGGGTCCATATATGCACAGCACATAATCAACAGCTGGACAATATGACTGAAGCAGGAGAACACACGCTGTTAAAACATGATTTATTACATTCATGGAGGGAACAGTATGTTGCAACAAGCTGTTAAATGTGCTTTTTAAAACTATGTGAGCCAAAGACTTCCAGCAGGTAAAGCACACCTGCAGCAGCAGTTTAATTGAAGTGAATATATCATGAATTTGAAAACTTTAAAGGTATTAGCAGTAATGAGACAATACACCTGTGACATATTTTTAGGTAATTTATTGAAAATGTTAGATAATTGAGTTAGAAATCTTTAGAGTTTAGAGGGAGATGAGATAAAAGATTCAAGTCAGAATCTTAAATGCACGTTTTTGCACATTTATTTGGCCTCATTTCTTTCCTCTTCCAGTTAAATCTGCTGCTCTGCCAGTGAATCTGCCTTAATATAAAATCTTTATTATCCTGCTTTATTAATTAAACTGTCTGTACTATAAATAATTGCCTTTCTCTGTTTCGTTTTCTCTCTGACTCTCTTGGCCCCCCCACCCACCCACACATAAACACACATGCATATTCATATTTCCAGTCTAAGTGAATCAACATTTATGCCTTAAATGACAAACAAATTTCTCACCATCCTTTTCTTCTTTTGTTTTCTGTTGCATTGCAAACACACACACACACACACACACACACACACACACACACACACACAAACATTCACTTCTTATATTTGGAGAGTAAAGTCTTTATAAAATAAGTGGATAAGTCTCATGAGCATATGCTCTTTAACTAATTAAAACGCTAAACATTAAATTAGAAATCCAGTGGGCCACTCATTTGTCATGAAGTAGCAGATTGTCACCAAAAATCCAGACGCTCCTCCGTGTCTCTCCACCCCTCCTCACCATTTGTTGTTGTCACTAACTTTTCAATTCAGGCACTTTTCCGGAGAAGGGTGCAGCCGTGCCTATCTGACGTGTAGATGTTAGTGGGTGCCAGCACAGGTGTGCAGCTGACAACTAAAATCTCACACAGAAACAGCTGACAGCTGGAAACTTGACGCAATATCTGACCACTTCAAAACACAACGGTTATTCTACTGCATTTTAATAGCAATGAAAGAGAGAGAGAGAGAGAGAGAGAGAGAGAGTGTGTTTATTTCTATATAGGGGTGTAAAGTGAGCTACACAGGGACAAATAATTTTTATTGAGTATACAGTGTGAATTTGGAACAAGTGAAGTGTGATTCATGGCCTCTGAGGACCAAAAAACTAAGCAGACTGTCCGCCGTGAATACTAATTACGGTGTGGCCTAGTTTGGAGGAAAACTTGGGGACAAAATGTTAATCGACACCCAGATGCCTGAAAAATGACAATGCTCCTGCTTCACGGTACCAGCTCTTAATGCCAATTTGGAAAAACTCCACCTGTCTGAAGGTTTTCGGGTTCACAAACAATCAAGTTTATAACTTGGCATCATGTCCACTCACAGCTGTCAGGCCTCCTCCGCGCCCCTCCGACTATCTTCAACAGGGGAATTCTGTATTAGCTTTGATGAGAGCAAAACCCTGCAGCAGTCAGGGGGGGGATCATTATGGGAGCCACGTCTCCTGCAGTAGCCGGTAGCTACAGCCCTCGCTGTGGTGCAACTGCTGACAGGATGGAATTAAACCCAGTTTGAGCTCTGAGAGTGAAGGCCGTGACCATGAGAATTTTTTACGGCGGGCTCTCAGACATGAGGCTCATCCTCAGCAAAGAGTCCCGCACAGAGGTGTAAAGGTGTGTGAGTGTGGCAAGAATCAAGGAGGAATTGCAGAACATCTGGCATAAAAAATGTGTTAGATAATTGAGAATTTGTATAGCCTTTTGTGTGTGTGTGAGGGAGGGGGGATATGAACAGGTTTAGTAGTACATCAGAGGACTTTCATCACAGCCTGTCTTATGGGGACTTTTGGATTAGGAGGGCATTTATTTGCTAAATTTGAGTTATTACATAAATTTCATTAGTCTCTGCCTCCAAATTTTGATTTATATGGACTAAATAAACAGGATACAATGTTTTAAATAGAGCTTGATTAAAAGTTCTGGTAGGTAGATCCTTTTTAGATATGGACGGTGTGAAGTCCCCCCACCGTTTTGAGTCTTTAAACTATACTGAGATAACCACGTCTGGGCTGTGCCGCCATATTAAAATGCACAGAAATAAGAGTGTTATCGACCTTCTCATCACACACCAGGCATAGAAAGCAATAAGCACATTTCCCAAAGCATTGAACTACTGCTTTAAAATAATATCTTTACAAACCCAGAAAAAAATCAATATGTGTGAACAATTTACAGGCCAAGTGCTTCTTCCTTGCGCTTAGCAAATTTGACACTGCCCAGGAAATTAACACTTGGGATTTAAATTATATTTTAAAGATGAGCATATCTTTGTTTAATGTTTTGTATCCAGGCAACAAAGTGTTAAAAAATCAAAGTGTGCACAGAAAGATGGACGATATGACAGTTCCTCATGAGTAAGGCCAAACATCACAGTATCTTGATCGCCCCCTGGTGTGCAGAGTCAAACCCCACACCCTCCTGTTAGCGGATGGGACACATACCGTACTTTTCGGACTATAAGCCACACCTGTATATAAGCTGCACCCACTAAATTTAACAACTAAAACCACTAAAGCTGTCTTCTTCAGTGTCGAAATTAAACAGCCTCAAAATTACTTGGTCACACACTTTCTCGTTTATATTCGTCCATAAATTAGCCGCATCATAGTTTAGGCTGCAGGGTTCAAAGCATCGGAAGAAAGTAGCGGCTTATAGTCCGGAAGTTAGGGTAGGTATTTCTTATCAGCTTGTGTCCGTCCAAGTGATCATTTTTTAAAATAAGTTTGGTTCTATTTAGCCATGTGATGCTAAACATTGTGATTGACAGCTAATGCTAACCTGCAAAGGCGAGTGAATGGGCAGGACCTCAGTACCACAGCTCCGTCCACCACTGCCAAGCCTCTGGCTCTGCTTTGGCTTTATTTTTTTTATGCAGTGTATGTAGGTGAAAACAAATCATCCGTCTTTGTTTACAGTGCTTGTGCACGTGCATGCCTGAGGTTCAGTAGCCTGCATGCAATCTGTCTCACTGAGTAAACAAACATGGAGGGAAAAAAAAATGCGCAGGGTCATAGGTGATTCATTCACTACTGCACATGGAGAACACAAAAAATAATAATAGCAGAGCAAGTCTGTTCTACAATTTATGCATGACCCTGGAAATAGAAATGTCTCTCAGCCATCTGTCTTTGTGCAGTCATTTCATGTCTCCCATAGACCCACTTCTATGTGTCCTCCTCCTCCTATACTTCACTATTTCTCCTCGATGTCCAAAGCGCCTGATGCAATGCGCTTGCATCCACACATTAATGCCGAAGTCAGTGGGAAGACGAAGAGGTGGAATAATTTGCACAGGACTGTGGACTTTAAGTTGCACGGCAGTCAGATACCCTGGGGTTACATAGGAAGGAAATTGGATCTAGAGGCAGGGAGAGTAGGCTGTGTGATCTTGTGTTAGAATACATTGGTGGAGAGAGGTGGGGTATCAGTCATTACACGGAGCAATAAACAAGGCTGAGCTGCTGTGTAACATGACAACTGGCTGCAGGAGGCATAAAAATTCCAACAGGGTCTTTATATGTAGGTGGCAGTAGCTAACTGAGCAGCGTACTATGTGGGCGTGATTCACTGCCTGAACTACTAATCTGCATTAAAGATAAGCTTTTGGGAAAAAAAAAAAGGCAAGACAGTGTTCTTATTGTTGTCAGCCTCTGTATTATTTCTGCATTTGTTTGTGTGACCTCTTATGGTGTAGGTTATTTATCATTTTCATGTATCCCTGTGAGAGCAGCAGCAGCAGCAGCAGCAGCAGAAAGGCAAACAAAATGTCGCCGGCCGATAACGGCTGTGTGGTCTCTCTTTCTCTGTAAATAAAAGACAAATCAGGATATTTGCTCCGCCACAAAAATAGCTTTTTGTATTGTGGCCCACATGGTTCTCTCAGTCAATGCATTTTTAATGATGTTGTGCTGCGATAACACTGCAAGTGTCCAGTGCAGGCTGAGCTGGGACACACATAGGAAAAATACTGTATTTGCCACCAAGATGCTCAACAAGGCAGCAAAGCTTTTTCGATTACACCTTGGTGCTGTTATTGTGTTGACTGTTTTAATAGCTGAACAGCTTTTTGAGCCTCGAACAAGCACCACCTTTTTATTTTTTTTTATTTTCAGAGGTATAAAAAAAAAATGTTTCTTAAAAGTGAAAATGGGAGCAGAGAGAGTACAAAAGATTTCAGTTTTGGTTTAGTAACAGTCGAAGTTTGCAGTGTTTATTATTATTCTGTTACACTCCTTTTTAGTTCCAGGATTAAAAAAAATGTGGACCTGTGCAGTTCACTGCCAATATCCTTGTAATTTTCAGTTGTGCTCATATAGGCATAAACTGGCCTCAGAGAAAGAACGATGCCGGGGAACATGGAATTAGCTGGAAGCCAAGTCACAAAGCATTCAGCACCTGATTCTCAGTAGGACAGATGGCAGAATTGCAGCACGATGGCACAAACATGCACGAAGACAGAGAGGAAGAGGGAGAGGCAGAACACCACACACACACAGCACACACACACACAAACACACAGCACACACACAGCCGTGTCTCAGTGTTCCCTTAGGCGTGTGGCCAACAAACTCAATGTTTCATAAGGATTTAAAGTCTCTGTATGAAACCTGTGACTGAACATGAGACGTCGGATCTTGAGTTCTTGCCAAAACAGCTGTCGGTGGCTCGTCACGGCACCGGCAGTGAGTCACGGTTCCTGTCCACAGGCCGCCCATTTTGTTATGTTATGATGGTGATGATGGTGATGTTGTGAGGGAGATTTTTTAATTCAGCGACCATCACGCTCAGCCCACCATCTTCCAAATCCTCCTCCGCCCCCCAAAACGTCACAGACCTCCGAGTTGTTGGACTTCCTGTGCCAACGGCATGCACTCAGCTCGATGTCACACAGCTGGTTACTGTGTGGTTTGAGGAGCACTTTCACATCACACACACCCAGATTTGTGTGTGCCGGTATTAACTGTACCCTGCTTAAGCTCCGTGCTTTCTCAGGGGCAGTGTTAAGCCATCAATACTTAAATCTGTTTCCCCGACTCTTCCACGAGCCAAGATGATGAGCAGAGCTAATAAAAGCATGGGCAGACAGAAGCTGGTGGTAACACATTATCCCCAGCATCTAATCCCCACCCCCTCCCACCCCAAACACCCCCCTTTCTGATTAGAGATGCTGACTTAGAGCAAGATAAACAACACAACAGTGAAAATGAAAAGACAACACCAGAAACAAGGTTTTGTTTTCCTGCGTGAGCCGCTCGGTTAAAGGACCATACTGACAGATTAGCATGTTTGCAACCATTTAGTTAACATCACAAACTTTAACATGACTGACTGTTTTTTTTGGATGATTTCCTTTTATTTCTGGCCAGATTCTTTCCCTTTTTTTCTAGCCACTATTTTATTTCAGTACTACATGAAATATCATTAAGTTACAGTGAAATTAAAAATGACTTTCTATTCATAATTCATCACAGTGAATTATGATTATATTCTGTTTTTAAGGTGACGGATACCATATGTTCTTAGTTTTGCCTCCTAGCATAGATTTGGACATAACATGTGAGTTTTTAACAGTAAAAACAATATTTCTCAAAAAATTAACAATCCCAGAGTTGCCATGCCAAGAAAAAACAGGATTTTTTAAAGAATCATGTCATTATTGAATTCTTGTTTGGCAAAAAACAATATTTGACAGCAAAGTACCTGAATTTAAAATTGTGAATCTTAGAGCTTCCTTTTAGCAAATCACCAGGGAAAGCTTTAAAAATGGTGCCTGCTCACCAAAGTATCATTTCATGAACACTAAAGGAGATAAAATCATGTTAACAGTGAGAGAATTTGTCTGTTTCCTTTACTTGGCTGGTTGATTATAGGAATCATAAATAAATTATGGTTACTTGAAATTTAGTGAATATACGTACTTTAGTCAGTGTACTTTTACAGTTGTCCTTTTCTTTTATTGGTATTTCTGGAAAATATTAAGGCAGGACTGAATTTAAAGAGTGAAATATATAGAAAACTGATAAGACAAAAAGAAACTGAAACAACTCGTTTCACCTTTATTTATTTTTTTTTACATATACAGTCATTTAAAGTCTCTTTGTTTTTACTTTCATATTCCATTTTTTGGTTTCAGCCTCTGTATTGATTTTGGCATGAAGGTGGCATCATCTGTGCATTGCTGTCTGTTTGCACATCTGTCACTTTTTTTTGAGAAAGAGGAGGAAAAGGTGCAAAGATGCTTTCGTTGACACCGTCTCCTCCTGTCACTCAGCTCTCCTCCTCATCATCTTTGTGCAGCCGCTGCCTCCTCCTCTTCCTCCTCCTCCTCCTCCTCCACTTTCTCTGACTCTCCTATTTTGTCTTTTCACAAACACTTATTGCTCTGCTGAATTTAAACTCCCCTCTCTCATCTTTGCACTCCATTTTCTCCACTCTTCTCTGACTCTGTTTGCTTTTCCGATCACTCCTTTTTTTTACACCAACTAGCAATTTTCTTGCACTCCTCTTTCATGCCCCATCACTCACTTTGATGTCTGCTGCTTCTCGTCCTTCCTCTGTGACATTGTTGTCCTTTCCTCTCTGTTTATTCGGGTGAACGAGCTGAGGAATTCATTTTTTTTATGGATCAGGAGGCCAAGAGGTGAGAGTGAAAGAGATGGAAGAAAATAGAACTGCAACGGAGAAAACAAAGTAATTCTAAGGTTCCAGGTTTTTTGGAGAACTTGATATTATTAAATTTAATTTCCTTCTGAAGTGAGTGGACGAATTATAGACATTTTTTTAAATGGATGGTAAAACAGCTGAGTTACCATAACTACACTTTTTAAGCCTGGAAAAGCATGACAGCTGCATATCAAAGAGATCATTTGGAGTTTCAAAGTTAACTTGCGCGAGCTGCTGATGTTGTGAAGATACTTTGCTGAGCCCGGAGAATAGACGGAGGATTGTTGCTGGCCTAGTAAAGGCTTTTTGAGGTGTTACTTCAGCATCTCTCTCTCAAGCTTTCTGAGCATCTGTCTCTCTCTCCCTCTCTCTCTCTCTCTCTCTCTCTCTCTCTCTCTCTCTCTCTCTCTCTCTCTCTCTCTCTCT
>JAQMCX010000027.1:10432015-10450429 GCA_029814765.1 Acanthurus leucopareius | reverse complement strand
CTCTCTCTCTCTCTCTCTCTCTCTCTCTCTCTCTCTCTCTCTCTCTCTCTCTCTCTCTCTCTCTCTCTCTCTCTCTAAAAGACCAATTCAAACACACTTTCCTGGACAAATCTTTCTCAAAAACCTGGCTGACGTTCAGTGTCAAGAGTTATAAAAGTTTCAGAGTGCCATGAAAGGAGCGATCTCTAATTGGCTCAGCATGCTTTGCAGTAAAAGTACTACCAGTGACTTTTTTATAAGTAATGGACAGTAAGAGGAAACACAGATCAGAGATGTCAAACCGTAAGAGGGGGAGGTGGTGGCTCTCAAGGCTCCATCCAATAAACAGAAATTGGTATTTTTTTTGTATCATCACTGTTTATATTTGCCCATATCCTGCCTGTCACCCCCTCCCACCTCCTGAGACTGAGAAAACACTATTTGTTTATTATTTTTTGTTTTCTGGTTCAGAAGCCAGACAGGCCCAGAGGGTGGTGATGTCAGACCTCATCATCACCTGATGCACGGCACTACAGTACAACTGCTCCTACTGCAGCTGCAGCACTTCAGTAACATGGACAGAGAAGTGGGAGCCTTGGTCTCTCTATAGATAGAGTTTATCATCTATATGCTTTATGCACCATGTTATTTCTCTCCAGCATCTTTGCCAGATTCATGCAACACGCCTTCATGATGTGCAGTGGAAAACTTCCAAGACTGTTCCTGCTGCACATGAATGGGGCGCTGCACAGTGTTGTGCATGTAGAAGGTGCAAGCAATAACTTTGGTATCACAGGTTATATAACTTGATCCTCAAAAGCACCTGAGCTTCACATGTTTTTGTGAGCAACACAGACCTGAAACTCGCCTCTATGGCAACGAGCCGTAGACCAAACCTCATTTTTGGGAACACAAAGAAGTCGCAGGGAGCCAGTTCAGGCAATTAAATGGATGGGAAGCTACGACTTTGTCGTTAATAATGAGAAACTGATGCTTTTCAGAGCCCAATTGCCATCGCACCACCAGTTCACCACCAGTTCAGCCCTCATCCAGAGGCTGAGAGGAGCCTGTCCACCTTCAATCCAGACAAATCCTCATCTGCTTTGTTCACTAAAACCCACATCGTCCATTTAAACACCTCTCCTTTCTATTGCTGCCTGTGTTTTCATATCTTAATGTGTGTGTGTGTGTGTGTGTGTGCAGTGATAAAAGTGGTGCAAACTAGGGGGGTTAATGGAAGGTGTGGTGGATATTTGGCAGGACACACATAGTTAAGTAAGTAGTCTTATGTCTGTGTTTTTAAGATGCATATCAGAGACTTTAATCTGCATGCTTGTGCACTCAGCATCTCAAGAGTTTGGATGTCTGTGTTTTTCTTTGTTTTTCCAAAACTAAAAGCATAAGGATGCGATGGTAATGAAGGATCAGCTGAGGAACAGGTGTATTTGTCTAACAGTTGTGTACCGTCTGTTGCATTTTGAGATGAATGAGGCACAAACAGACATTTTTGGCTCAAACTGGCCGTTTTGGTGACAGAATAAACCAAATCCAGCTTTGTGGTAACAGGCTCCAAAAAAAACACAGAGAGCGAATACATGAGGAGATTTTTTTGGGGTTGTTTTTTTTTTTTAATCACACACATTCATTAATCACATCAGAGTAAATGTGTCCTGTAACAAGAATCAGACCTCCCAATGTCAACTTCAAGGTAACACGCTCCGAAAAATACTAAAACAAAGGAGGAAATATTAAGGTCAACAGCTAATTTGCAAGTTATGGCAGAGACATTAAATTAAAATTTATGATGATATGCTGAACAAGTGACATTCATCCAGTATGACCACGGAAACATTCACTGTGGTACTTGTTCATTTAAATATGCATTATAAAGTGTTTACCAAAAAAACATAATAAAATATTTCACCAGATTGACCCGGCTATGTTAGCAGGTTACAGTTAACTGTGTGACATCATATCTGTTGCTTATCTTCAAACTTTTGCACTACTATTATTAATAATTTAATGGGAAGTGTAATCATGAACTGCATCAAGCCTAATCATCTACTCCAATATAAGCAGCAAATATTAGCATGCCAAGCTAACTAGCTTACTTTTAGCATTTTGTGTCACTCCACTACCTGATTTAAGTGGGTGGATATTGGTTTAGGTGCTAACACCTAATCTATAGGTAATCTGTAGTATATTATGCTATAACCTTATGTGATCTTTCATTGTGGCCTTGGCCGAAGGGAGTAGATGTTTTATAGCATTAAGGTTTTTCCTGTTATCAGGAGTGGGATCCTTCAGGTGCAGGGTTCATGAAACGGACAGAACCTTCACATATAGAATACAATGGTTGGAAGGATTCCACCTGTTTAGAGTTGCATTTTTTGGGTGAGATGAAAGCTTTGCCAGGCAAAAGCTAAGTGAAATGTTTGAGCTGTAGGACGGAGATTCACATTGGCTTAGAATCGTCTCAGGCAAACCGGGATGCCTGATCGATACTGTACTTCTTTGTAATAAACTTCCTTATATGCAATCAAGTCGATGTCAACAGAGATTCCATCATCATCTATACAGCATTTCTACATAAGATACTACAAATCCTTTCGCCAACTGATCATATATGTGCACTCAGACTGGGTCCTGACGCCCCAGTTTAACTTATAACTCCAGTGAGACCAGTTTCATGAGCAAACCTCTCTATGGTTGGTGTCAGCTTACACTAGAACAAGCCTTGTTCAGGACTGGTATCTTCTTCTGTTTGCAGAATTTGAGGAGAAAGACACTTTTTGTCTCATCAAAAAAAGGAGCAACACTCTCACTGTCTAAAGATTAGTAAAGGCTGCTAATGATGCCCAATGTGATGCAAATTACTCATTCATAGCTGCTCGCCTGGCTTTGCCTGGAATAGATGGGGTGGAAAACTCAGGCCTAATGATGTTTGGATGGAATTTCTGCATTAGGACTCAAATGTCTTTGCAAACTATCTATTTTATACCGTTGCAGCTAAATCAAACACGGAGAGGATTCCCGTTGAAGCCTAATGCTTGTTCAAATTACATTAGAAATTCTATTTCAAAATGAGCCGTCGACAGCGCCCGGCGTGCTCATCATCACCAACACACTGACAATTTACCTCCCCTGCCTTTTTTTTGGGGGGAGAAGCTGAAGCAGCTGAGCGTATGGTGTCAGATTCATTCACAGAAGCGTTGGTGCAGTTTAATATTACATGCTTTGGGCAGCAAGTTCGGCTCGGGTTGTTTGCGCACATCAAAACTGTGCTATCAAAATCAATTCTGCACGGCCTTGTTCTCCTACACATCAAATAAACAATCGCACAGAAAAAGAGAATGGAAAGATGGTGTTTTGGCAAGATAAAGTAGGATTCATTTACTCAGTGTCCAGTCGAGGCAATAAATGTTTTTAAAAAAAAAAGCATCTATCTGATCTCCGCCAGCTGCACGTCAGCACACTCGCACATGATGTGAACTGTCAACACAAATCTGACTCAGGCAGGCACTCAGTTCACAGACAGCACTGATATATAAAGATGTCAGTGAGAGACCCACTACTTCCTCCTGTAAGATGAAAAAAATACACCTTGTCAAAAGGCAGCTGCGCAGGGTTGTGTTGATTTTTACTCTTTTCGCCGTGCAGCCTCGCGAAATAATAGAGAAGCAGTGATTTTATTAGTAATTGCCACAGTTTGACACCTTAAACTAAATGAGAGAATATCTGCTGGCAGGCTGTGCTAATCCTGAATAATGAGCCCTGTTTCTTTTCTTTCTTTCTTTCTTTCTTTCTTTCTTTCTTTCTTTCTTTTTTTTTGGGGGGGGGGTTCTTCGTTTTGTTTACAGAGGTTTAATAACCACTAGTCCAAGGAAAGGCTAACTGAGAAAGCAGACAAATCAGTGCAGTCAGTTAATCACGCCGTGCCTGGTGCATTCTTGTGTGGGGCTGCACAAAGAGCATAACAATGTGCTAACAAATCAATGAATACTTGACAAATATCTTCTCCTTTCCATGAAAAAAAAACCAAAACAAATTGTTGAATTTTTGAATCATCTTTATGAAAAGCTGCTGCTTTAAATCTTCATCCCTCCTTTTGATTATTATATTTCCAAAGTCCTTTCATTGTTACACCCATTACTGAAAATTGCACATGATTGCCTGCACGATGCAGAAATGACCTGATGAAGAATAAATTATTAATAACGAGCACACTGATGCTAGCACATGATCTGGCTCGCATAGACTGAGGTCTCGCACATTTGCTAGCTCGTGTTGTAAATCTGTGGAGAGGAGAGTCGCTTGCCTTTGTTAGCCTACAGGAATGGGGGAGGGGTGGATGAGACTGACTGTAGTGGAGCACTGGGCTCTCTCTCTCTCCCTCTCTCTCTCTCTTTTAGGTTAGTGTGGGAGATTTTCTGTGGGGTTTAAAGCTCCTGCGTGCACGTCAACTAGCGAGATGGATGCTCGCTGCTGCACAGGTGTAATTGGATCATGCACCTGCCTCTGGTGTGGTCATTGATCTCTTTACCCCTTGGGACCCAATATTTGAGGAAGGGAGAGCTGGGAGACTTAGCTCCTATTGATTGTACCTTCAAACTGATCATGAGTCTTTGGACACTTGTGATTAACATTAATCTGTGGTGCTGCATGACGGACTGGCTAACAAGGGCTCAGCCGTTCTTTTCGATAGGTCGTCACTCAGGTGCAGGTGCAATGCTAAACGAGACCTTTAAACCTGCACTTAAGCTGCTCCACTGTTCATATAAAAATCAATGAAATTGTATGTTGTTGTTTTGCTTGATTAGTAAAGAAATATATTGACATTTCATATTGACGATGCAATGCAAGGACTGAAAGTGAATGGGACAGAATATGACATGAAAAATGGGGTTTTACCTTTTTTATTTAGTCTCAATTTAGGATGAATTAGGACAGAAAAATGCCTGACCCATTAAAAATCTGTGAGAATCATGTTGAGATTCATTATTCTACACTAAGCTACAATACATTCAGATTTATTCCAAACTCATTTAAAATGCAAAATGTGACTCTACATCATCTAATTACTGTGTGTGGTGAATCTACATTTATCTACATTTATGACATCTTAAATTTAAAGCACAGCAATGAAGCAAAGCATAACCTGCCAGTCACACTGTAATCATGCATCACTCATACGCTACATATCATGAAAATAAAGTGTCTTTGCAAGATAAAATTCAAGGCGATCAGAGATTACACTAACTGTCAAAAACAAACTGTATATTTGCAATATGTAGATTATAGCATAGTTTACTGTGCACTGAATTATCATCTAATATTGCTACATAATAATGCAAACTACAGACAACATGTACAAGAAAATGAGGCCATTCTCAAGCTTTGAGAGGTGCATAACATCTGTTTCATGATTATATTTCTAATGCATGTATGGAACAAAAAAAAACACACAGTCAGGCAGCTATTTGGAACTGAGTCTGATTTGTCCCCTAGATGACATTTCCTTGGCTTTAACGGCATTCACATAAACCCAGAGGACCGCATTGCCTGGAGGTTGGGGTGGGGGGTGGAGGGGGGGCATTTGCAAAGCAAACAGTTAAACAGCGTCATTATCATCCATGGAGTCGAGCAAACTCGTTTTGTTTTTAATGTATGAAAGTGTCTTTCTGTTTGCGTGCAGCATGCAGGGCGGTAAACAGGTTCAAGGATATTGCATTCAGGCAGGCAGGCTGCTGCCTCTCTGAGTTTATTTGAATGTGCATGTATGGGTTTGTGTGTGATGTGCTTTAGAGTTAATGTGATGAGCAATATAAGTGGCAATGTGCAAAGTAAATTATGTGTTATAGGTGCAATATCGGTTGACATTTGGACATTTAAATGCACGTGTGTGATGCACAAGATGCGGGGCCTCATGGGATATTGTGTGTTTCCTAACTGTGGATTCATGTTTATACATGTGCAAACACTCTATTTGTGTTCATAAAAGGAGCTTCAAAATTCCAATAGATGTCCCAACAACAGATTTTCATTACGCAATTGCTAACAGCTAAAAGAGTTCCTGATAAAAATATTAGTGTGATATTTATAGAGAATTTGAAAACAGTCTATTTCTGAATACCTATCTGTTTCATATCCGGGAGTTCCACCACACACTCCTTGATTTTACTCTTTCCAATGATGCTCTTTGACCGGCTGCTGAAGTTGCCTCAGGCACCCAAAGCAGAAATATTACAACCGTGATGAATATCGAAAAAATTCAGTGTGGGGTTTTTAACAAGTGCTTATACACGGTGTGTTAGGATGATGAATTCCCCTGCCTGGGCACCCTCCAGATACGGCACAAAGAGATGAAAACTATGTCACACACAGAGAAGGCGAGAAAGAGAGAGAGAGAGCGAGAGAGAGAGAGAGAGAGAGAGAGGAGACCTAGATGTAAAGAGAGGGAAAATACCAGGGTTTCTGCAAAATGTCTGGACTTGATTTAAGATGCACTGTCAGGAGAGGCGGACTAAATATTAAGTGCGGTTTATAAAACGACATAATCCATTATAACACCAGACACGGCCTCAAAGATTACAGCAGAGTCACATTTCCCCTTTTTTCCTGACAGCCTTTTTAACAGAAGTCAACCATCGTACGCTTCAGAGGTGCATTTAAGTCATACAGGTGTTTACAAGAGTGCAAACCCCCCTGCAGGTATAAGCGACATCAATTGTCAAAAACAGCTTGTGAACGTGGGGAAGAGCATGCTGATAAAAGCCAGACCCCCTCTCTTTTTTTTTTTAAAGATGTTTGAAAGATTATCCTCATACAACATTGAGGATGTTGGGCTCTGTCTGATTTATGGGGCTGTCTTCATGTCTGCACAGAGGGATTTCTTTTTTTTTTTTTTCCTTTTTGGTTTCTATGGCACCCCCGGTGTTCAGGCCAATGGAACTTTGCAGTCGCCACTTTGAAGTTGTAACACTCACACTGTGATGTCTCAGAGTAGCAAATACATCACTGTAATCCGAATGCTCCCTTTGATGGGCTTTGAAATGGTGTTTAACTGAACTCCGCAGTCCTGGTGTATAATGTTCGACTTAGAATCCTGAGTCGCATTCAAATCACCATTAAAAAACCGAGAGGGGGCAGTTTTTGCACTCAAGAACAAACCGCACATATTCACTCCCATAAATCACTGCAAGCAGCTTGGAAAAGTTTTCCCCCGGACCAACCTTGAATACTAAGTCACTTTTTTCCTTGTCTGCTCATCTCGCCGTTCATTCTCCTCTGTGCTGTTCTACCAATTTCACTCCTGATGTATAATTGAACAGTTTATGTATGAAACGGTTGCACAGTGTCAGACTTGCAAATCCAATTTGCAGACAATAACAGCTAGTGGGAGATAATTTGCTGAGAGAGATCAACCAAGTCTTGTGCACTGATTGAGGTTCCAACAAACAGACGCACACCTCATACGTCCTACACTGCTGCGGAAATGCAAGCAGACATCATAAATGAATGTATTATTAACAAGATGTTTTGCTTAGACCCATAACACCTGATTTGTTGGCTTATTACCTGACGCATTAACCACCTTTTATGTCGGCTAATGTGTTTGAAATGGTTGCTTATTCACACATACGACATGACTCTGGACATCGAATAAATTAAGGCCATAATTCACTCTCCTCTTATCTGCTTTTATGCTTTACACCTGTCTGACTCTTCAGCTGCTAAATGCTTCTCTGTGCTCACCAGCTAGTCGCTAATAACAATATATTTATCTGTTAGGACGGTCACAGTGTCAGATTAGGTGATTATTCCTGCTGTGACTTCACTGAGAGACATCAGAGACTTTGTTCATGTTAACAATATTATGTCTGTCCATAGAAAATAGAGGGAAAAAAGCATTTAAAGGGGAATGTTAATGTACATTGCTTCGACCTTCAGCAGAAAATCCGAAGCCTAACGACGCTGTTATTTGAGGACGTGCAGAAGGTGAGGCATTGCTGCGAGCTCATACTGCATAATTAAGACGTTCACAAATCTGGCAACCCAGTAGGGTGGAAAGCACATTGCTGAGATGCAGCTCTATCCTCTAACTACTGATCTGGCAACTGGAAGCATCGTGCTGTAATTAGCTTTGACATGAATACAAGAGCCACACAGAGATGCCGTGTGTGATGAGCAAACAAAGGATGGTACCTTATGACAGAAATACTAACATCAAGAGCTCCCTCGTCCTTCTTCCCCCTACTTTATTCTCTCCACTTGTCTTGTTTTCTGCTCGTCCATCAGTTCGTCTCCCGCTGCATTTTCTCCTGGTTATAGTTTTGTTTTTCCATTTATCCATGATGTCCCGCCTCCAGTCTGCTTAGCCTCTCCCTGTCTCCCGTTGTCTGTTAGTGTCCCTCTGTGCATGTCTGCCGCATCATTCCGGCTTGACCTACATAACCTCTGGTCATCAATTTTATATATGGCTGATGCACTATGATGCATGGATATCTATGGGCATAGAGGTCCCTCCTGGGGGCTTCGAACAGCACCATGTCACTCAAACACATGCACTCACAAACACACACACACAGGCGCACACACACTCAAGCATAAATCAGAGCCACAGCAGTCGTTCGCTGACATAAGCCCCCCAGCAACAACACACAAGAACAGCACTGCAGCCTATTCAAGGGGCAGAAAAAACATGGAGGAAGATTGCTTCAGTCTGAGTGGGATGATAATACCTCTGCACAGACACTGGATGTAGTGAATAAAGAAATAAATGGAACAGATAATTAATAGATGAAGGGAGAAATATACAAAAACTCAGCGATAATAGAGGGTTGGTGCAGCTAAGTGAATGGATACTGCAGCACATGCCATCAGTGCATCAGACACAAAGTAGAAAATAAAAGAGCATCTCCAGTGAGCGAATCACACAGTAAATGTGTCTGGATCTCTTTTTGGAGATGGGTGCGGTGATGGGTGAAGGTGCACACGTGGGATGCATAATATTTGTCGATTTGAGGATTTTTTTTTTCGTGCGCTCGTTGTAAATGTCTGTATTAGTCAAATCACAGTGCTTAGTCAGTGAATCAAAGGCAGGGCCCGGGGGCAGGCCTGTAGGCTTCTCCGCCCCGGGGACCCGGAGTTGCCTCTGTTTATCGTAGCAAATTGTGTGGGTTCAGTAACACTCACAGCAACCTACACCGTGCAGAGAAATATCAGCTCATATAAATGTCCCGGCCTCTTCGGTTATTAGCTGTCAGGGTTTCTCTCCTTGCACGGCATCGTGTGCAGCAGACGATAATAAATGCGGCTGATTTACACTTGAAATGCTCAATGATCTTAAGAAAACATGGATCCTTGATCTGTTTGAATCTCTATTTAGCCAACTGAAACTTCAACTGCTGCTGACATAATATTTATCATAGCTGGTACTGTATTTAATTTACATTATACTGATAAAAAAAACATTACACTGTTATGCTAATATGCTAAACTGGGTTCTGGATTAATAACTACAAGGCTTACAAACCCATCACCTGGTGCTTCTCCCTATGTGTTGCATTAACCTCTCTGAAGGGATGTATGCGTCTGGATAACTTATGAGCTTTGTCAGTCATCAGTCTTGCTTCCTTAAAACCAAGCAAGCTCTGTTTTTGTGGATCTTCTAAAACTTACTCTAGAAATCCTTCTTTCTACCTCATTCCAGGTGAAGCTTACTGCTGGTTTAAATAAGTTAGAGCCACAACACGACTCTCTGGTGTTATGTCAGAAGAACCATGCTCTCTTAGCTTGAAAAAGCACTATCATACCTTTTTCTACACTGTATAGTGAAAACTTTGTATGGTTAGCTTGTTTTAAAATAAGAAAAATGTCTCTTAAATGTATCTTTCGAGTAAAAATGTGAAGAAAAAATGAATCAACATGTCTGTGTTGAAAAATGTAAATACAGCACAGTGTGATGAGGGTAAATATGAACCCTCGGGATGCTTAGCTTACAGAAAAACACACTTGGATCAGCATCACAGAATTTCGTTATTGATCAGGGCAGCGAAATGTGGAAGACAATTAAATGAACTGGTTGTGTGTTTTTTGTGCAGCCGCTGGGATTAAATTTAAGTGAGTGGGCTAATATTTAATAACCTAGACCTCTCAGGATCTCCTCCAGTCCCTTTCTAATAAAGTGTATTGATTCATGTTTAAACTTAGATTTCTTTTTTTTTTTTTATGGCGGATTTAGCTTCACATGAAGTATCCCCATGACAGTGAACATCTCAGCACGTTTTTTTGTTTGTTATGAAATTGAAAAAAAAACAAGAGACATGGATTTTTTCGTGTTTGTTTTCGTGTTTTGGGGGCGCATGACCATGCATGACTGGATCTCTTCTAAAACAAACCATCACCCGAGCCCACGGTGCTCTTCTCTAAGTCTTTTTTTTATGGCATGGGAATTTAAAAAATGCATACTTGGAGCTTCTCTCTTCATTTTTTTATTAGATGACGGTTCCTGCGGGTCCCTGCTCTTCACTCCTCCCTGGTTAAACACTGGCGGTGTCAAAAATGAAAATATTTCAGAGCCATAACAGGAATAATCTTGCAATCTGAATGCAGATGACCTCTTTGTTTGCACTTCCATTACCGTGGTGAAGTGATTTCCACCACCAAATATCCGTGTTCGTGTGCGTGTGTGAAAGAATTGCCTTCATTTCCAAAAGTGGCCTCTATGTAATGAGAAAATACTTTGGAAGTAACTCTTGTATTACAGCGGGAGCTAACAATAGTATGCTGGTTAGCATGCTAACGTTTGCGACCCATGCTAGCAGAAAAACTCCCTGCTTAAAACATCCCCAACACTTGAGCTCTACATCTAAAACCTCTGAATCATGAATATCACTCTTGTAAATCCCCGTGTGCATTGCTTTTACTTTTACTAGCAGGCTGCAGAAAAGTCTGAAACTGTTTCAGTGTTCTGTAAAAGTCCTAAGTTGTATTTTGGTGCATCCTTAAAGAGAGGAAAAGCAGAACCAAAACCTCCAATTTTTTTGAACGACATCAGGTCGCACAGGTCAGACGTTAACAATCTAATACATCTGTTTTTGCGAACATCTCATAAAGCCGTAATGGTTTTTGGATGTGGTGATTGGAGAGGCTGCATAATGTGTTTGACTTTATCCTGACATCAGTGAAATTGCTCTTAAATTGCTGCGTGTCTCGTGACATTACCATCCTGCAGCATGAGAGCAGTGAAGGTATATGCCTCGCTGCATGCACCTGATGCTGTAAACACAGTCTAATATCCCTCAGCTGGTGCACAATCATCGAGAGCAATCATGGGATGTAATGTTTCACAGTAGATGGCTGTCTGTATCACTCCAGACTCAAAATCAGGCATCTTACAGCGAGTGTCATAGGGCTTTTTTCTTTTGGAATTCACACAAATCTGTCTGGATGCAGAGACAGGAATGCAAAATGATCGACTATAGCACATTTTCTTTTAAATGTAGAGATCTGCCGTTCAGGCCAGAATATTTATCCTTGTCAAATGGACTCAGATATCTCCATTTTTTAAAAAGGAAGCCTCATGAAACTCACTCACTGTCATTTGTGCTGATTCTTTTCAGGGGGAATCTTTAAGTTTTAATTGTCAGATCTCCTTTAAAAAATGGCAAACACTGCCGCTCCTCATTTGTCAAGATAGATGGATGGAGAAATGTTTTAATCTCTTTTCCCTTACTTCAGTTCTCATGCACTCTCTTGCCTTTCTCCATTTGCTCCTTTCCTTTCCTCCTCCCTTCCTCTTTACAGCACTTTCTCCTTCATCCTCCCAGTCTCAAGGCTGAATGCTTATCGTGTGATTATCAAATGCATTAATACAAATTCCAGATCAACACAGGAGGCTGCTGAATCATACATTTATAGATTTCTCCCAGAAAGAGCAGAACTGATGAAGCTCGTGGACTCATCCAGACCAGGTCTGCAGCACACTTAATGAACCAAACATTACTGAGACCCAGTAGACGCCTGAAACATAGCTTTAATAGCTGTAGCATCAACCCTGCAGAGAGGGAGAAAGTGATGAAAGGGGGAAGTAATGGCAGCGTGCCTGAGAGGAAAGACACATATTCTATTAGGACCTAAAATTAAACTCTTTTACTCACTTTCCCTCCGTCTCTCACTTTCACACACACTCTACTCGCAGAAGCTAACACGGGAGAAGAAACGTCAACCGGTGAAAAAAAAAGAAAAAAAAAAGGGGCCTTTCTCAAATGAGGGAACATGTCAGAGGGTTAATCAGTTTTTCTTTTTTTTCTTTTCTTTTTTGAGTGAAACTTGGATGCAGAATCTGAGCTTTTAAGTTAATTCTGCAGTCGCAAAAAAAAGAAGTAGAGTAGGGAGTGAGAGAAACAGTGAGTGTCTGTGTGCATTAATGCAGCACCTGAATTTTCTTTAGAAGCGACTCCCCCCCCACCCCCGCCCCCCTCCAGCGCACCTGCAATGAAGACATTTTACATACATCTGCATGCAAACAAGACAATCTAGCAATTTGCATTTTTGAGCTCGACGGGCAGGAAATAAATCTGGAGGAGAAATATCAACATGAGCAGCCACGTTAAATCAACATCCCTGTTACGCTTCGCTCTGTTTGAACAGGTTTCTTTTTTTTTTTTTTTTTTAATCGAATTCCTCCAAATCACAGCGGAGCTCCATCATCTCAAATTTCCTGTCCTGACATAGAGAACCTTTTGTTTTTTTTTTTCCATTCATCACTTTCTCACCGCTCCTCTTCCATCACAGACTTCTTTCTACCAGCACCAGCAGACTGAGAGGTAGAGAAAACACATTATTTTGACCTCACTTCACACTAACTAGCATGCGCAGGATAATCAAACCTGTCACTATAATTGGATTTTTTTATTTTTACCAAAAATCTCCAAGGTAAAAAAATATGCCAGGAACCGCTGTGTATTAATTAATCTAACTGGAGCTGCGTGTCTACAGTAAACATCCAAAAGAGACACGTGCACGCCACCTTTTCCTGTTCTCCTTTGCAGCTCCTAATCACAGAGCACTTCATCAGGCGTGATTAAAGGATCTGCTGTGCTCCGTGGAAACCGCCGCCGCTTCATGCTTGCACGACAAACTTTAATATTGGCCGGTGAGATGTGTCCCCTGCCGGTCAGCGTGTGGGCTGCGTACCCCCACGCAGGGACGGGCTCCTGCCGCCAAACAAATGTTCCTCTCTCTATCTGGAGCATTGCACTTTCATTCCTTTCTTGCCGTTCTTCATTCCCCTGCCCCATCATCAAATCCTCATTGATGGAGCTGAAACTTAGTTAGTGTTGCTGCTAGTAGCGCGCGAAAGATAAGTGTGTTTGTGCATGCGTGCATGTGCGTTGACAGCAGGATATATAGCCTGCATGCATTTATCTCAGAAATCTGAAAAGCTTTATTGAAGCTCCAAATTCAATCAGAGGCACAGGAAGTGGGTGTCGTGCACTTTAACATGCTGTCCTGAAAATCATTATCCTGCTATTAGAACCTGAACCTCCTCTCAGCCTGACCTTGTATTGCATCATTCAGGTGCAAGGAGCAGCCAAAAATCTGCTAACGGACAAATGAGAGTCCACATTAGGGGGGATGCAGATATGAACTCGCTCCGATGCCATTATCAAGGTGATTCATGTGTCTTAGTAGAAATTAATTCTCTTTCGGCGGCGCTGAGAGTCTCACAGGCTGCCGAGCTGCTCCGTGGTTCAGACAGTCGCAGGCGGGCGGGCAGGCAGCAGCAGCAGAACAGCTTCAGAACCACATGACCACCCAATTAAAAGCCTATTGTTGACATTCACAATGGTATAAAAACGGCCCACACAGAAGCCGAGCGCCTGAGTATCAAAGTATTATCCCACGTAGCTTCAGGTACAAAACAAACTGAAACACTGAGACTGTGAAGGGAACAAAAACAATTGCTGTTCACTTTTTTTTTTTTTTCATTTAATCCCAAACACTTGCAATAAAATGAAAGGCCATGCACACCCCCGAGGTGTTTTTTTTTAACTTATTCCGGTTGATGAGACCTTTTTTGCTGGCGTTGACGTCGTGGAAGGTGAACCATAATGAGAATGACATGAGGTCATGCAGACTCCTCCATGAGAAGGACCAGGATGTGATTCATGCTGCCCTCAGAGGTGCTAAAAGCTAACAGGAGGGTCAGGAGGATGTCGATCAAGCTGTGCATGCGGTCACATGGTCCCGAGAGGGCCAATCAGGTAAAATACTTAAGGACATCATCCTGATAACTGAGTCTGATGCCTGATTCTCATTGGTTGAAAGTATTATATCCAAGTAGGTTGATATGATGTATTTCAACTTCTGCATGCACATTTAAAATCACATTATGTATTTCTCTGACCTCCAGCCGACCACCTACATAAAATTTACAATGTGATGTATAACTGGTGAGTATTTTCATGGGTTCCACATACCAGTTTTTACATGTGACACAAAGGTCACATGAATCCTAAATAAGGTGTACATGTGGTACATATCTGCTGGTGATCTCAGGTGGCCTTCACCATAAAGCAGGAACAGGAGACAGTTAGAACAAGAGGCCTTCAAAGAGATTGAGAGCCACATACTAAGTTGATCAAATGCTAAAATGTAAGAAACAGATGTTGCTATGCATCACACATAAGAGGCACTTGTTCTTTGTCATTCTTGCAGCTGCCATGTTCACTGACTGACCTTGGCTAAATGCACTCAAATATAAGACCAAATCTGTCTGCATGCACATTTTTTCCAACTATGATCATCTAAGATCAAACTCTCCTATCAAACACTAGAACATTTGTCAGGTATTTGTACTTTTATTGACTATTTTCATTTAATTCTATGGTACTTTATGCTTAGATATCTACTATTGTACTCCATTGTAATTCTTTGGCACATGAAATTACTTTAAGCATCAAAATTCTGCATACAAAACACATCATTGACAGCTAAAGTATAATGGCATGTTATACACTGAATGTATTCAAATGAGCTTCTTCTAAAGCTCATAAAACATTAAAAATGCTAACACAGTGATGCATAAGTAATCAGTCAATGATAGAATAGGTATTACATCCTGTAACGATTCTGCCGCCTAATGAATTTTACTGTAAGTTCATTTCGCTGCTAATGCTTTTGTACTTTTCTTAAGTAAATTATGAATGCACGACTTTAAACGGCAATGAGGTGTTTTTATAGTCAATAACTCTTGAGTAATTGGGCAATCGCCTCCCTGGTGCCCCCATATTTGAAGAGAAAATGATACAAAAGTGCCCCCTTGGATGCTTTTATGCTAGATGAAACATGAAGTGGCCTCTGAGGCGGTGCAGCGTGCATGTTTGACGCAGCGACGCCTTTCCAGTGGAAAAACAATACAATGTGCTGCCATATGAGCATGAGAAAATGAGCTGACCTCATCATGATAGGCTGATAGTTGCCTTTGTTTTTATCACAGAGGTGTAATAGTTGTGCATCGTTATGAATCTGAATTAAAGTTTAAACTATTCTAATCTTAATCACAGTTTGAAACTGTTTCCCTATAAATGCAGCACACCTTCTGCAGTCTGCTGCCCTGTAAATCTTTTATTTCCAATTGACTACTGATAACCTCGGCCTTGCTCCAACTCCAAGCCTTCACAACAACAACACCGGACTATAAAAAGGTGTATTTTGTAAGGTTATAACTACTGAGGATAGAGATTTTATTTCAGGTGCATGTTTTTTACGCCTATTTTTTCACAAATTTCAGGAAAAAAAACTTAAACATTGAAACTAAGCCTCCACAGCCACGTTTAAAGAGCATGTCTAATGAGATAAAGAGAGAGAAAAAAGAAAATTAATAGTGTCTGTATTTATTTTTTTACACACAATAATCATTTGATAAAATGATGCACACGTTGTGTTGTGTCAGTCATCTGTTTGCATCCCTTGGAAATACTTTCCATGACTCTGTTTTCTCACTTTGCAGCAGTTTTCTGAACAATGTGCATGTTTTTATTAAACTAGTGAATATTTTTTATTAATTCTCCGGTGTTTTATCTGTTTGCATGTGTTTGTTTGCATGTGTCGCAAACCATAAACCTTAATCCCCCACGCTTCTTATTTTTCCCTATGACATATTCTTGTTGTGTTTAAATAAAAGGTGTTGTGTTAGCGAGACTAACAGTCTATCAGTGTTGGAAAGGCATTTTTTTTTTCCCTCCTGTATCCTTGCCAATTTAAATCTCCCTCTCTCTCGGCGATGCAACTTCCGTTTTCAGCACCATCTACAGCGCCGTCACTCTCATTTTTTCATCGAGAGCTTATACGGCAGCTTGAGGCGGGGAGGTAAACTTTTGGCAATATCAGAGTGAAGGTTTATAGCTGTGTATACCACAGAGTGTTTAGCGCGTCTTTAGCCCGATGTTCGGCACAGTCCGCCGCAGCGATAAATAAGTGCGGCCACGGAGAGAAACCGGAGGGGAGAGGCATCACCGGAGATAGGCTCCCCGATATGAACTGAATATGCACGGAGACGATTCCGTGAAACACATCTTTCTGTCACTGGGTTTGCTGAGGGATTAATAATAATAAAAAAATAACACAACTACCAGTGACTGCAAAGATAAAAGAAAGAGAAGAAAGAAGAAGAGGAAGAAGGAGAAGAAGAAGAAGAAGAAGAATCGAGCGAGCTGCAACGCAAAAGAGAGCCCGGAGGAAAGGACTGCTGTGCGGGGGGACGCAAAGGGACTCGATCTGCATGTGAGACCGCTGGTCCTCACACACCGGAGGCAAGAGATGCAGCCTGCGAGCAAGCTCCTGACTCTCATTCTCCTCATCTTCATGGGCACAGAACTCACTCAAGTAGGTTTTTTTTTTTCCTCCCCCCCTTCCTTTAAACGCCATTTCATATCCAACCTCTCTCTTATTTTTATTTTTTTATTTTTTATTTTTTATTTTTTTTAAAAAAAATATGCAAGAACCCGTGGTTAATTGGCTTCAGATTCGCTGTGAGATTATTACCCGGTTACCTCGCATAAAGAGCCCCGGTGAATTAGCCCTCTACCCCGCTTAAACAGATTAACGGGTGGGATTACATGATGTGAATACATTGTGCTTGACGGGCGCGGATAGATCCAGCAGAGAGAGAGAGAGAGAGAGAGAGAGAGAGAGAGAGAGAGAGAGAGAGAGAGAGAGCATCTCCCGTTCAGCGTCTCAGCCGACACAAAACGGGCTACATATACTTGAGGCTACATTGCGTGATCTGTCAGCTTCCTTATTAGCAAACTGGTCAGATTAATCATCTGCACAGCTTTTTCTTAATGCAATATTTTGCCCCTGGCTTTCTCCCACTCCACACCCCCCCACCCTCCACCCTCCCCGAACAGGCCGATGCTGAATTATTGCTCTTAAATCATGGCTCCACAATCAAATGCAGTGTCTGTGAGAAGGTGTGTGTGTGTGTGTGTGTTTTTTGTTTTTTGGAGCATGCTCAATGACCACAGTGTGACTTAGTGTTGCCTGTTTGAAGGGAAAGAAAAGAACATTTAGTCCAACAGTGCAAAGCCACACACAGCTCTGGAGTACTAAACACACACACACACGAACACACACACACAGAAAAAGAGAAAAAAAATTACTGGTCAATAAATTGCATCTCTGTGCTTCTTCACTGGAACTAGTAATTACTTCCTGCTCTCTTAAAGCCATTTGCAGCGATACATAATAATATTTACTGTTGCACTGAACTGTTGTCGTTGTAAATCCTCACAAACACCATCACACTGAGGAGGAGGAGGAAGGAGGAAGGAGGGAGGGGAAGTGAGGGTGAGGGAGGGGAGAGACTTTTATTTATCCCCAGGCCCTGCCACTACTGGATGGAGGGATTTGATGATTTAATTGCCCTTGCTTGAACACAGAGTCGTATTTCATGGGCGTCACTGTCATGTGAATCCAATTGTTGATGGTAATTGGAGACTTAAAAAAAAAAAAAAAAATCAAATGTGCCACTAAGGTACTATCAATAAATTAATCTCTGTTTTTTTTTCTCCCACCCCCCCTCCCTCCTTCCACTATATCTGTAATATACTCCCCTCCTCCGTCTGACAAACTCAATAAAATGTGTTGGAAGTAGGTTGCTGCAAACCCTGCTGGCCCTGATAACCAATCTGTTAGAACAATATTGATGTAATATCGCTTTGGCAGAAATATGCCAGCAATTGATTTCCGCCAATTTATGAGGAACGTCGGTGAGCTGTGAGCTGAAATGTTGTTTGTATTCGTTGTTGCAGTTTTTTTGTTTTTTTTTTTGCCATAACCTCACACACACACACACACACACACAGAACTGTCATTACGATTTTTATCACCTCACACTGAAGCAGCAAAGTGTACAGAAAAAAAAAC
>JAQMCX010000027.1:10384000-10431776 GCA_029814765.1 Acanthurus leucopareius | reverse complement strand
GGGCCGGTCGGCCCCCCCCCCCCTCCAAGAAGACACACTGACAGGCTATATATATATATATATATATATATACTGCCCCTGCTATGGAAACCTACAGTGTGTTTGGCTGTAGGAAGGAGAGGCCTCTCTACATCTCACTGCTGTTTGAAGACAAATATAAAAAAAAGTGAGAGGTGTATCTAGAGATGCTTTGTTATTGCCAGATTACTCATGAGAGAGAGAGAGAGAGAGGGAGAGAAGTCATGCAGGCGAGCGTGGCCTTGATGCTTTGATTCTGAACAAGTGACGCTTTTTTTTCTGTTGTTGTTTTTTTGTAAAAATGACCACATTGAACCACCTCGATTCAAAAGTCTCATGCAGCTGCAGCTTTTTCCTTAACATCTGGCCGAGGTGGCCGGGGGAAACACCTGATTAGTAGCGCCATCTCCTCTTCAATTCCGCCCACATTTATTCACCTCTGTCCCCTCTGCTGAAGGATTCTGGCTGCTGCCTGGTGTTCACACAGAGAAGAATAGTAAGCAGGAGAAGCGGCATCTGTTCCTCACCTAGCAGCTCCCCAATGGCTTCAGGCCCACATCCTTAAGCATCTCAGAGACACCTGACAACACAGATGGCGCCACCACGGCCGCCCCCTTTTGCCACCAGGCAACCTACATACCATAGCTCATCTCACAAGCAGCCGTCAAGCAGAGAAACGCTGCAGAAAAAAAAAAAACCTGCACACCTTCAGCTTTTAGATTTAATTGCAAACTTGTGTGCATTTTTTTTTTACATTCAAATTCACATGAAACAGCTAAATCTACTTTCCCTTACATGTCACCAAAGGCTCCAGCTGGGGAGCGTTTTAAATCATTAAAACAGTTAGAGGGCTTTAATGTATGAAAACCCCGAAAAAAAGTTAAAAAAAAAGGAAAGAAATCAGTCTGATTTTATGTGAGAAACTGAAGACGGAGTTGAGCTGAATTGCAATATGCGTGGTGTGATTGGCAGCTGGGGTTGGAGCTATTTATTATTCAGTATGGTTGGTTGAGTGTTGAAGCAGAAGAGGAGGGAGAGAGAGAGAGAGAGAGAGAAAGTGAGCAGAAGGAGGAGTAGGCGGAGATACGGTGCATCTTGTAGTTCACTTACAGGCTGTAAATGTGGTTTTTCAAGCTACTTTGTGAGCTTTTTTACTACATTAGATGTCGAGTGGGTCCATGTGGTTCTCCTACTATCTACAACTGTTCACTGTAACGCAACACGGAGCTGCAGCCAAGTCACAAATACTACTGTGATGAGGCTTTAAGGTCCAGTTTGTTATGTAGATTGGTGATTTTTGTGGCTTTTGTTTGTTGATTTTTTAAAATTATCACTACATTTGATTATAATTCTAATATTTACCAGCTTTTTTTGGTCCTTCAAGGCAAATTTACACCTTTTTTCAACCCTAAATTATGATTTATGTCCTATGTAATAGTATTTGATGGCACATCTGCAGCATGCAGCACAACACTACAGTTTCTTTCCACAAAAAAAACCCACCAAAAGGCTCTTTAAAACAAACCTCTTCAGGGGTTATTTCATCATACCACATAACTGATGGTTGTGCAAGTGTTTTATTATGTTCCCACATTAAAGATCTTATAGAAATATATAAATCAGTCCCTTCATAGTAAATGTTGTGGTGCGAGTGTGTTGAACGATCGTGGTTGTGATTTACTAACCTCTCCGCACTCGTAAATCACTCCTGATAAACGGCCTCACTGACTGACTCATTAGCAGTCAATTAGTCAGCAATCAGACACTCGTCTTGTACTGGTGCACCTGTGGAGCTCTTCTGATGCCCGTGGTGCGTTTAAATGCAGAGGTCTTCTTATCAGACTGACTCTCTGACCGTTTGTTTCACCTCTAAGCTGAATTGGATTCCACCTGCGAGGCTCAGAAAACTCAACTGTATCCATGTCATCAGAGACCATTGTGCTGCACCCAACTGCACCTTATTTACACAAGGCCGAGGCCGGACTGTGAGCAGCAGCGCCCGGCGGCGAGCTGACCCCTGCGGAGACTTTCACAGTAATCTGTTGAGCCATCACTCCTGTGAGCTCTCACCTCAAAGGTCATAAAGGAGAGAGGGGGCGAGATAAGAGAGACAAGAGAGGAGGGAGGGAGAGAGGGAGAGAGGGAGGGAGGTTGAGAGAGTGCAAACCTCACTTATACTCCCATCTTTCAGTTTACCAGAAAAATGCATTATGGGACTGATATAAATAGCTGAGGACATGGTAGCCACTCTTGCTATTTTTGGGAGGGGGGGGGGTCTCATGCATCATGCAGTGCTGCTGTTTAGCCCATAGGCTGCAGCATTAGCCTGCAAGCCTGTTGGTGACTTAGAAATGACAAATAATTCATCCGTCCAGAGCCTGAGAGGTTTAATTCTAAACAACAATTTTGCATTATTGAGCAGCATTTTGCTAAAGCAGCGCCATGTTTCCGGTCTAATAAGCTTCATTTCGAGCACAAACACGATATAAGAATATGAGGTCGATTCAAACTGACGAGCTGTTTGTTAAACTGCGCTTTCTTTCATTTTAAAAAGACATTTTTCTCTCTTTTTTTTGCATATTTAAAGCTGCTTCTTTGCATTTTTAATAATAAAAAAAAAACCCTTCTGTTTTTTTTAAAAATCCAGCAACGCCACAATCTGCTACACGATGGCGCCAGAGTCACACGAATCAGCAGCTCGTCCTCCTTCACTCTCTGAGCTGAAGGCATCCAGCAGCCTCTTAATGAAACATATCCCGAGTCCCGACGCCTCGCTCTCAATTGAAATGCGGCACTCTGCAGAAGTGTGTGTGTGTGTGTGCTGTGACATGTTTGCTGTGCATTCATACATCACATCGGCTGCTATAGTTTAAAATGGAAAAAGACCAGCTTTACCATGCATGATCCTCTATGACTGAGAGCCTTCTGTCCTGTTTTTTTTTTTTTGCAGGGGGGGGAGTAGCAGAGGTAAAAAAAAAAAAAAGAAAAAAAGAAAAAAGAAATGTCACTGTCCGCTATAAATAATCCCTCAGCGTCAGTTTCGGCCGACCTCAGCCGCACTGCTCATTGTCATTCCCTCCGGGGACAGCCGAGCGTCGGGCGGCTATAGGCGAATCAGGCGCAATCCCAGATATCACCGTGAACGGACCCCAACCTGGCTGACATCACTGCGTCTGGCGATATAGATAGATTCATAGTACCTCCTCCTTCCTCCTCTCATCCATTTGGAGCAGCCTGAGTGTAGTCAGTGGCACTTTATCACAGAGCGCACCAAGGCAGGAGGCGGACCGTCGGGCGTGAACGAAATAGTAACGGTGAACCGAAGAGGCACAAGTGTTCGGGACAACGCAGGAAGAGGAGCTATCCTGAGGACGTTTTTTTCTTTCTTTCTTCCAGCTGCTTCCCCCCCTTTCCGTCCTCTTTCTTTCTTTCTTTCTCCACCACTGGATCAAGTGTTGCAGTTTTTGGTTTTTTTGTCTTACCTCCGTCTCTGACCCCGACTTTTCCCCCGTTTCGGTCGACCGTCTTGCGTCCGACTCGTTCGCAGCCAGTGCTTCGTTTGGAGATGTCCAAAAAAAGACCAACCGAGCCGGACTCCCGGGTGAAACAGCAAGCAGCTCTGGGCAACATGACTCGCCTGCCTTGTTTCTCACCGGAGTCCGTAGAATGAAGAAGGCTTAAGGGGGTTAAAAGTCCAAAAAAAGCGCAAAGATGTCGGTGCCTTTGCTGAAGATCGGCGTCGTGCTCAGCACCATGGCGATGATCACCAACTGGATGTCGCAGACCCTCCCCTCTCTGGTGGGGCTCAATACTACCAAGCTCACCGCTGCGCAGGGAGGGTATCCAGACCGGAGCACCGGAGTAAGTGCGCAAGTTTTCGCATATTTCCTGCATCTGGTTATCTTTCCTTTTTTTTCCCTTTCAAACTAAATAAATGAATCAGCTGCTGCCGTTCAGATCCCAGTCCAAGCAGACACACAGATGCGCTTTTAAGTTCCTCATAAATAAGAGGTGAAAAAAAAAATCTTTGATGCGCTTGCAAGGCGCATGCAAAAGTAAAAGACTTGGAGAGGCATCACATGCATCTTCTCCAGGCGTCTGATGTTGCTCCAGCTGCCACCGGGCTGCTGCTCCTGTCGGCGCGAGCAGCCCCGCACACAGTGGAAAGTTATCGGTCGGTTCTTTTCTCCTGGTATTGATCTTAAATTAGAGTTCAATGGAGCCAAATTAGGGCGATTGACAAGACAAATTTTGAAAGCATTCTTATTTTTTTCCTCCTCATTCTCCTTTATCTGAAACAGCGGGAGTCCCCATTCTCTCTTTTTTTCTGTCTTTCTTTCTTTCTTTCTTTCAGTCTCTGTGTGAATGAGGCGTTCAAAGCCAAGATGCTGTTACAGAGTCAAGATGAAGTGTTTCTTTGTTTCTCTGTCGGGCTGCTGGCAGCTTCCGTGCGGTTTCTGTGCCAGGATAACATTGTGAGCGCTCTGTCAAGTGGATGTTTTTGCACTGAAATTTAGCACAATGGATGCTGAAGGCAAATAAATAAAACATAGTGGCTGATGTTAAGTCAGTTATCCTGAGTGTGAAGGATTATTACATGATTTTGAGATTATCCAAGCGTGTTTTAAATAACTTGTGAGGATTTATTTGATCATTTTGCCAGTGATGTGTGATGGTACTGATTAAATGGTGATGAATGGACAGTGAGGTATCAGGGCAGCTGTCTGGTTGGGATTTTTCTTTGTCCTGTCAGCACATCCTCTGGTAGAAAGCAACTTACTGACTGCTCCTTTTGGATTGTGTGAAGTCACTCCTTCTCACTAATTGAATAAATTAGCAGTGATGATTTTTTTTTAGCTGATGTGGAGGTGAAAACCTTTTTTTTTTCAGAGTCTCAGGTTTTTCTCTGATGAGCAGGTCAGTGACTGGAGTTCCTCTCTCTCTCTCTCTCTCTCTCCTCATGTCTCTCTTTCCCTCTCTGCCTCTCTCTGGCATCGTATACGTCACACTTTACACCCAGAGCTTTTGCACACCCAACCCACTGAATAATGGGAGTAGCTTGGGCACTGTTGATTGGCTGCATCTTCCCCCTTTGTGTGGCTGTAAAATATGATGGTGCAAAACGGGTGGAGCCTGGTGCTTCGGCATTGAACCTGCACAATATTAGATTAATGAGCAAACAGCAGTGAAGTGGCATCACAGACAAACACATGAGTGTGTTTTTCCGTGTTAAATGCTCCTCTTTTTTTGTGTGTTTTTTTTCTGCTTTTGTCTGAGATGCTTTTCTTTGCTCCCCTCTCCTCCATCATCAATGCCCCCCCTCCCCTTTTTTCCCCCATCTACTTATTCACTCCTCCATCCTCAGGTGTTGCCAGCAAACCCAGAGGAATCGTGGCAGGTGTACAGTTCAGCCCAGGATAGTGAGGGAAGGTGTGTCTGCACTGTGGTGGCGCCCCAGCAGTCCATGTGTTCACGGGATGCCCGCACCAAACAACTGAGGCAGCTGTTAGAGAAGGTAAACACTGCTTAACTCCTCAGCAACACATGACATTAACGATCAATGCCATACAAAGCCCTTATTGACCGCCTTCACTCCCTCTACCTCCAAGTACCTCACACACACACACACAGACCAAGACGTACGCACACACTCCTATAGGTTCACCCATGTTTGCACTCTTTCAATCAGCCGCCCTTGCCCGTTGGACAAGAATAGGAATCATGCTCTAATGAGCTCCCTGGAAACCCAAAAGGCATCATGGGAGGCTGCTATACACTAACTCTGCTTCTTTGTACTGCACACATCCAAAGCAACACGTCTAATGATGCAACCAGGCTCAATACTCACAGGCTGGTGGCAAAAAGGACATTTAAGCACGTATTTTATGACAAAGTTACTTTTTTTTTTTTTTTTTTAGTCAAAGATGATGGAGTTAAAACACCGGTTAATGTAGAGGAGAGCTCACTGATTCACAAAAACAGAATAAATAAAGATAACTGGTGAGAAATAAATAAATAAAATGAAATACAGACATCAACAGATCTCTAATGAATAAATACAAGATGTGCCAGATTTATGGAGTTTCTGGAGTGCAACAGTTTTGGAGAAACCAAATGTCTTAACAGTATGCATTCTACACTTCCACCATGTGTCTGAGGCCCCTGACTAGTTGGCCTGATGTCTGCATGCGTGAATCACTGCAAGAAGAAAGCCAAGCCAAAGCAACATATTGAAAGTCTGTTGCATTCGCTCGCGCTCGTTGCTTTACAGTAATTAGATCATCAGAGATGTGAGAGAGAAAGATGTGTTTCATTGCTCTTTTTTTTTTTTCCCATGTCTCTCCACGCACGTGTTATTCCAGGTCCAGAACATGACTCAGTCCATCCAGGTGCTGGACCAGCGAACCCAGAGGGACCTGCAGTACGTGGAGAAGATGGAGGTCCAGCTCCGTGGCCTGGAGACCAAGTTCAGACAGGTGGAGGAGAACCACAAGCAGAACATCGCCAAGCAATACAAGGTACGGAGTCAGATCTTCTAGCTGCTCTGTGGTCCATCATGCACAGCCTCGCCCCCATTTTGTGTTTATGTGTTTGCTCCACCCACAAAGCCACAAACCCAGAACCCCCATGCTGCATGCAGAATCACACAGGTTCAGTACACAAAGTCCAGAAGTGAATTCATGTCTTTATTTCACGCCAATTTTCTTCATGAAACCATGTGATAAAATCATTAATCTCCTTGAAAAGTAAGAAAATTTGTTCAAACATTTCAGGTTTTATCACAATAAGCACATAGTGTTGTCCTCACACCATGATGTCTGCACATGGGACACACATCTTTGATCCAATTTCAATTAAAATATATACTAAGTTCTTTGTCTTTACTGTGGATTGAAGCTAATTTAATAAATATTTTGCTTTCTGGGCAAAATTTACTTTGACAGGTTTTAAAATGAGCGCTGGCATACTTCCATGTCTCTTTTTTGTCATGAAAATTGAGATTTTTTGCGTTATTTTCTAAGTCCAAGGTGTCATCATCAATATATCACTTCATCAAACAAACAGTTAAAGACAGAAAAGTAGCCAATCTTCACAGTTAAGAGGCTGGAAGTGAGGAATTTTGAGCATTTTTGTTAGAAATATATGTACTTAAAGGATTAAGCCATTGCTGTCAATTGACTAACTGATTGAGGCTCAAATCATTTCAGCTTTATTTAAAAAAAGAGGTTGTAAATGCTAAATGTCCTAAAACAAAAACTGCTGTTTTATAACCTTCAAGATCAAAACATTATGAAAGAAGAGGAAACATTTGCTGCCACATTTATGCAGTTTTTATGCAGTTACTTTGTTTGTTGCTACAAACACAGTTGTGATGACACCAAGAAAAGGTTGCGATTCGATTTCAAGCTCTATTTGCAGTTACTCACACAAATGCATCCCTTCAGTTTACCTGCATCCTCACCTGCAGCACCCTGACGCAGAAGCAGCTTCAGCGTTTGCACCACCTCACCTGCATCCCGTCACCTGTGCATGCTGAAAAAAAAGCCCTCATGCATCTGACGCCACATTCACCGCATGCATGCCATTTTTCTGTACCACGTTTAATGCTGAGTGTATGCGTGTGTGTCTCTGTTGTGTGTGTGTGTCTGTCAGATAGGTTAGCAAGCTGCAGCCCCTGTCAACAGTTTGTCATTTTCTTGCTTGCAGGGCTAACTTTAAGACATGTAAAGAGAGCCACAGGGAAGAAGAGGCAGGTCAATTCCAGATTCCACTGAACTGGGCCACAGTACTGAGAGCATTTGGGCGTCAAACAGTTAATTTACCTTTAGCACCATTAAGACTAAGAAACCCCACCCCCTCTCCCAAACCAACCAACCAACCCACCACTGATCTCTTCCTGCATGTTACTGCTGTCAAAGTTTTCCATCTAAAAGCTTTTTTCAAACGTAAATACATTTATTATTATTATTATTATTATTATTATTATTATTATTATTAATTGCTGTTATTCATTTTATTTTCCTTTGGCTTTTGTCTATGCATATTTGGTTACTCAACAAATCTCTACGTAAAACTATAGACGTAACAATTCGAGACACTTTGTTGTGTGTGACATGTAAAAGCATGTAACCCTTAATACGATGTTGCATTTTAAACGATGATGACCAATAAAGAGCTTTCCCAATTGTTGTCGGTGTACCGAGGGCTTGCTTTTTAACTGGCTGGTCACTGCCGGTGGGGGGACGGAGCCACCTGCTCTGCTCGTACCAGCGGGTGGAGAATATTGGGTTTGTTTGCTCAGACACACACCTGCACAGACTTAACACAGCTGCTCACACACAGAAAAAAAAAAAAAAAAAAACATAAAAAAAAAAGAAACACTGAACATGGACACAAGTGTCAGTGAAGAGGTAGGCTAGAGTCAGAGTAGTCAGGTTCAGACAGGTGTTTTTTTAAAAATTTTTTTTACCCCCCCTCTTCTTTTTTCTTTTATGGACAGTCTCCTTTTGTCGCGCATGACACTCAACCGAGCTTATTCTAATCCTTTCAGGCCATTAAAGCGAAAATGGAGGAGCTTAGACCGTTGATACCAGTGTTGGAGGAGTACAAGGCGGATGCCAAATTGGTATTGCAGTTTAAGGAGGAGGTCCAGAATCTGACGTCAGTTCTAAGCGAACTTCAGGAGGAGATGGGGGCCTATGACTACGAGGAGCTCCACAACAGAGTGTCAAATCTTGAGGAGAGACTCCGAGCATGCATGCAAAAATTAGGTAGGCACAGAAAGTTGTTGGCACACACTTTGCTGCAAACTCGTGCATGCACAAAACACTCCCACAGAGAGAGATACTCAGGCACATTCACATGATTCAGAACATTGCAGGAACATAATGTGTGGCTGCTATACCCCACCAGTCACATGCATATCACACAAGTCTGATAACACACTTGTCTTGTACACTTTAAGGTTCTATTTGTGTGAATCTTGCTACTCTAACAGATAAGAAACTGATAAATAAGTCAAAACTCGAGCTTAATCCTGGTAATCTCTGTATCTACAGCACTTATTCTTGCAAAGAAGCAAGGCGACAGTGCTGGCAGCAGCGGATGATTGACAGAAAATCAATTTTATAATCGATAATAGTCATTTGAGTCATTTGTCAATCAAATAACTAAATACATCTGGCCTCTGGCCCCTCAAATGTGAGAAAGTGCTGCTTTCTGTCAGGCGATATTGAATATTTTTTGAGTGCTGGACCGTTTTATTGGACAAAACAACCAATGCACATAACAAAGAGTGAAAAAAAAGACTCATTCCTCAATTTTCTAAGAGTTAATGAGACAAAAAATAATAAAAAGATTAAAACACACCAAAAAAAAATCATTAATTAATGTCCTACATGGCCCACCTTTGACACAAGTCTGGTTAATGTGTGATTCTGCAAGAATCTGTGAAAGCATTGCCACAAAAACTGGCTTCCTGTCATAAAAAAGATGGGATGTTCAAATACATAATTAGGTGTTTTTTACATTGTTCCTCTGGCACACGCACAGACACACACACACACACACACAGACACACACTAATGGATATCATTCAGAGGAAGAGAGCCACCAACAGCCTCCTCAGCTTACAAGTTCCCATCACAGCCTTATCTCTGCTGCTGCTTCCTGCCTCAGCCTCTTCACACCTCTGTCGCAGCCCACAGTGCTAATAGATGCACGCCCACACGACAGTGACTAAGATTATTACAAGAGCAGAGACACTTACAGGCCGCACATCACGGGTATTTTGTGTCCCTGTTTCAAATTATTCACAGTGCGAGATGAGAGAAAGAGAAGCCTTCGGTTACAATGGCCACTGTTCTTCTTTTTTTAAAAAAAAGAAAAAAAACAAGTCGAGACGCAGAGATTCAATTTAAATGCATCTATAGAAGAAAGCAGAGAATCTCAGCCCCTGCAGTTATGATTCTGTCGTTATTTTCTCTTTATGCGTGCACATGCAGTTATTCTTTTTTTTTTTCCCAGAAACCTCTGCTCTCATTAGCCACCGGACTTGAGCAGGAGTCGTTTCGGTGTTTTTACACTCAGTTCGGTGCACACACGCACACACGCACACATGCACACACGCCGCACATCTGTGGTCAGACTTAGGAGAGCGGGCAGCTGCGGGAGTTACTCCAGTTAGTGTGTGTGTCTGTGTGTGTGTGTGTGTGAGTGTGTGTGTGTGCGAGATCAGATTAGATAAAGGCGAGGTCACCCAGTGAGGGACCGGCTCCGGCAGAACAGAGGGTGGCGACTCCTTTCATCTTCACTCGATTGCAGAGGCACTCATGCATAGTGTACACAAATACACTCCAGCACACTCCCCGTTATTGAGATTAAACTTGTGAAGGTCACTTGCCAGATTTGCATCGGCGTTTCAACAACAGGAGGCAGCGAGAAAAAAAAAAAAAGAGAGGAAAATAGAAAGGGCAGGAAGAATTTGTGTACCTAGGAATAAAGCGACAGAGGAGGAATTGATAGAAAATGGTAAGTGGGAAGGAGAAAGAGTGATAAAGTGAAGGCGAGCAGAAAAAGTGAAAGAGAGTAACTAGGGTCCCTGCAGAGCTGTCCTTCAAGCTGTTTTGTGCCGGGGAGACTAACAGCCCGGCGGCTGCTGGGACACAATGGCCATCGATCAAGGGGACATGCCAGCTTGCTGGGCAATAATCAAATAAATAAATCACCCCGTGACGTGCCCCAGCAATGTGGAGGCGCAAGGTGCTCGAGGCGAATCCAGCCCTTTCACACCGAAATACTGATGAATGGAGCAGGAAAAGTGGTAGCAGCATATAAACCCCCTCTGCTGCTCTGCTCTGCTCTGCTCTGCTGCCACTGCTCTCAGCTCCTGTTTCCTCTGCAGAGAATAGAATTACAAGGCAGAGTGTTATAGTAAAGTTCACATGCCACAGAATCAATATTTGTCTCCTAACAAACAACCTCAGCATATTTTCTCTGCTTCAGTGTTGCGTCTCTCTCACCTTTATGACAGAACGATTGGTTCATTACAACCTGTTTTTGACTGGTTTTCACTTTCTGTTAATTGCTAATATCTTAGAATATAATCATTCAAATATGTCACAGAAGCAGTCAGACAGGCAATAAGGTTTTGCATCCTTGGCTTTAAAAGTTATTGATTCCTCCATAGCTATAACTTTTAATATTACATTAAGTAATGGAATAATGAGTTTAAAAAAAAAACTACAACATTTGTGGGTATTTATGCTTCATTAGGGCGGTTTGGGTTTGGTGGCAACCACTTTGCAGCTTCCCCCAAACAGCCATCAGAGTCCAAATGAAATAAATTTAAAATCATTCAAATATTTTTTTTAGTGCAGTCAGTCTGTTTCCACCCACCTGAAACTAGTGAGACAGGAAGAGAGGAATACAGGAACATCTGAGGTAAAACAACCAAAACTGGTTTTACTTTAAGTGAGAAAATAGTTAAAGGAGGCCTCAGGCTCCGCCCACCACTGCTGCTTGCACTTGGTTGACTGGTGAAAGAGCAGTTTGCCTTAAGATGATCAGGATAAAGTAACATTGGGGCAAAAGTTGGAGATATTCATACTTGTTTGAGTCTCAGTCAGAACCAGGCTATGTTGTTCACCAAAAAACGGTAAGTTTAGTCACATTTTTGTTGCTTTTCAGCCTGTAACTTGCAGTGGCTGACACAGGACGGCTGTGCTAATGCAAATCCTCACTCTCTGTAGTTCAACTCTGCTCTATGCTGGGGATATCAGGTTGAATTTGTGCCATATCACACCAAATCGAGCTTTTTAGGAAGGTACAGGAATGTGAGGACACCTCTTTCATAACAAACTTTGCACAGTGAAAGTCAGTACAGTCAAGGTCTGACACTTCAGGGGACGTAAACATAAGCAAAAACCCTTTTTTTGGAGTGAAGAGGAACAAAAGTTTTCCCTGCTCAGGGATTCAATGTTCTTTCTATACTTAAATCCACATATTTTGGAGTAAAGGCCGATGGTGTTTTTTAGTTATATCAGCTCCGGTTCCCATTAGATTTTTTTCCATTTGCTCTGCCCTCCGCTTTGCCCCGGGGGAAATTCAGGCCAAAAGGGGATTAGGACCCTGTGTGCATCTCCAGAATGCAGATCCAGCAGCCTGCGACGGTAGTGCCATCCAAAGAGAGCGGCACGATTAGAAGAAATAAATAAATAAATCAATTGCCAATGTATTATTGTGCTCTGTAATCCTGCAGGGTTATGTAAGGGACTCAACCCTCGGTGGCGATAGTAGATGCTGCTCATGTGACCGTTTGTTTGTCTCTCGGCGGCGGCTGAGGTGTGATTTCCACACATACTCACAGGCAGGACATATGTCGCACACAGGGACACGCAAACACGTACGTAAAACACACAACTTCCATTATGTAAGTGCAAAAAAAAAAACTTGACCAAGAAACGAAAGATGAAGAAAGACGGAATGAGACAAGACGAGGGATCGAATATCAAATGTGGACTGGCTTCAAAGTGAAAATGATATTTCAGAAGGATGAAAAGCGAGACAGATGATCAGGGTTAAAAGGAAAAGATGGCTGATGGGAGGGGTTGTATTGAGAGGTTAATGGATGCAACACTTCAAAAAGAGAGATGCTAATGAAAACTTAAAATGAGCCATCATCACAGTCCCGTCTCCTTAAAAATGGGGGTTTCAGAATGACTCATTATATTCATGAGGAAGAAATTAAGTCATCAAAATCATCCAATTACCCTTTGTCACGCCGGAACATCGTCTGAAAACGCCATATGACCAACGGATCGGATGCGCCGCGGCGATGTGGGGACATATTGTTATTGGGTGAAATCGGGCCTCTTGTTTCTGTCTGTGCTCATTAGAAAGGACACATTAGTCCGAACAGCTCTCAGTCACGAGGGCCACGGAGCCCCGGTGATACTTTTTTTTTTGGTCAAATCCGCATTAACACCTCAATCAACGCTAATTAACACTACAGCAGCTTTGAAAGCAGCACAGGGGAGCAGAATACACAGAGGCTCCCCCTTTCCTATTCCCTGTTCCTCTCAGTTTCTCACACATGCACACACACACACATGCACACACACACAGAGTAAAAACAGGCATTAGCAAGTGTGAAGTGAATAATAAGCACCTCCTGCAAAGTACAAGGAGAAAGGCAGGGATGGAGCAACACGCCGGACGAGCAGAACTCCCCATCAGGCAAACTCATTTGGATCTGAAGTAAATGAAAGTGAATCCACCGTAATAGATTCTGATTACCCCAAAACATCTGAATGAGGTTTTTTGCTCTAGATGTTTCCATCTCGTCCTTTGTCTTTTGCAGCATGTGGCAAACTGACGGGGATCAGCGACCCCATCACCATAAAGACGTCTGGATCCAGGTTCGGCTCCTGGATGACCGACCCTCTGGCGCCTGAGGGAGATACACGGGTATGTACAACTGCACAGTGTTACAAGGGAATCTATTATTATTATGATACTAAATGTGCAGCACAAACTGTCAGTACCATAACTAACCTAAAGTTCTTGTCCTTTTTTGGGGATTTTTTTTTATCTATGTCTGTTTTTTATCATTATTTTGGCAATTTAAGCTTTTCATTTTTACCAGGTAAAGTTTTTTTGCATCATTTCCTCTCTTTAGATAGCATAATTTAAGTTAATTTCCTCCAAATGAGGCATAAAGAAATTTTTATTTCAGTGTGCTGTCAAATCAGCAGTAGTTGTGAGAAATGTCTAACAATATCCGTTCTTTTGCTCAAGGCTGTTATTATGAATATTTTTTCTATTAGCAGTAAATGAGATGACAGTGTGTTGCTCAGGAATCCACTGAAAATTATCACCAAACTCATTTCATCATTTTACGGCTTTTCAGCTCGTTGTTTTGGTTTTATACGCTGCAGCAGACAGCAGACACAGTTAGCAACTAGCTTGCGAACACAGCGGACCATTCAGCCAACTTGGGCTTAAATCGATAGACTGTAAAAACGATGGATTAATCCTTCATGGAAGAAGCGTGAGTTGCAGCCCCGACAATATTTAAAATGCACCTGTTGTGGTAGATAATAATGAATATAATCACAGCGGCTGTAAACTTTTAATGCTGATGCACCTCTTCCCTCTTTTTGTTTGAGAGACATGGACCGGAAGAAGTGCAACACAAATAGTTTTCCCAGTTTGTCCTTGAATGCAGGAGAAGGGCAACTCTCGCTATGAAATTTAATAGCAGTCCATCTTTATTGGTCACTGTCCCTTTTTTTTTATCAGCTGATTGCATCTGATTACTCTTTGCAGAAGAAGGGGGGGGGGGGGGGTTTCCTGTCGTCTCAGTGAACGGGTCTGCTGCTCGTTACTGAGACGCATTAAAAATGAAAGGCCATGGATAAATCTATATGGTTTTAACAGGAAGTAGCCCCGCAGACAAGCGAGGGAGGAGGTGGGGGGGCTAAAGAAAAGTTTATTTGGCCGCCAAGCATGAAGCAACTTTATGAGACACATTAATAAGAAGCAGGACTCTGGGTATCACATGGGAGGGGGGGCGGCGTGCTGTACAGTAGCTGCCTGCACTTTGCTTCCTGAGGGATAATTGTCGTGACAACAGAGGCTGGAGGATGTGTATATTTCTCCGCAGAAAAGGGTAAAGTTTACTGCTGACTAAGAATATATTTAGCATACTGTAAAGGCTACTTTTCTTTTTGTAGAAACTAATACATTTTGAACAGGAGACATGAAAGATTTGCTGCGTCCTCAAAGGGCAGCGAAAGAAGAATGAGTGTAATTGACGGGAGCAGGCGGGTCTGCTTCGTTCCTTTTCATCTCTCCCTTTCCTCATGTTGTGTTTTTTTTTTTTTCTCCCTGTCTGGGCCCGTGGAGACCTGCATCCTTGATATGAATCATTTTTTAAGTCAATCACAGCAGCACATGGAAGCAGGTAGAGGGAGGGCTTCAGGTGTCTCATTCCCCACTGAGACTAAGGAAGTGTTTGAGCCTCCAGCAGCTCCGGAATAAGAGCTCTCTGCCCACCACCTCAGGGGCCAGCAGGAAGCTGGGCTGAAGCAGCTGAGACGGGCCTTTTATCTGGAATGATGGGCATCATCCCTGCGGGGCCCGGCTCATGCCACCCTGCGGCTGTCGTTCCTACTGTTTGTTTTCAGAAGCTGCCGGATCTCTGCTTCATCCTCTCCTAAAGGAAGTCTCACCGCTGACTTAATTACAATGCTTTTTGACGTTGTGATTCGGTTTATTCCGCGTGTGATCTGCATTAACCTTGAGACACACTTGAATGAAGTTTGTGAGGGTTTCTGGCTTTGAAATCCGACTTTGTTCGATCCTAATTCTTCTTTTTCTCTCTCGCTACGATGTGTAGGTGTGGTACATGGATGGCTACCACAATAACCGCTTCGTGCGGGAGTACAAGTCGATGCAGGACTTTATGACTTCGGACAACTTCACGTCCCACCGCCTGCCCCACCCGTGGTCGGGAACCGGACAGGTCGTCTACAACGGCTCCATCTACTTCAACAAGTTCCAGAGCCACGTCATCATCAAGTTCGACTTCCGCACTTCTTCGATCAGCAAGTCCAGGCAGCTCGACTACGCCGGCTTCAACAACGCCTATCATTACGCCTGGGGCGGCCACTCCGACATCGACCTGATGGTGGACGAGGGAGGACTCTGGGCCGTCTACGCTACGAACCAGAACGCCGGCAACATCGTCATCAGCAAGCTGAACCCCAACACGCTGCAGATCATCAAGAGCTGGACCACCAACCACCCGAAAAGGAGTGCAGGCGAGTCTTTTATGATCTGCGGCACGCTCTACGTCACCAACGGCTACTCAGGAGGCACCAAGGTCTACTACGCCTACTCCACCAACTCCTCTACTTATGAGTACATTGACATTGCTTTCCAGAACAAGTACTCACATATCTCCATGCTGGACTACAACCCGCGGGATCGCGCCCTCTACGCCTGGAACAATGGCCACCAGGTTCTTTACAACGTGACACTGTTCCACGTTATCCGCTCAGAAGAACTGTAACCAGGGAAAATGGATTACATAAATAAATACATATTGTCTGTGTAGAGATCTCCCTATATACAAAAAAAAAAATTATATCTGCGAAAGAAAAAAGACTTTATGGCAAGACCATTCTATTTATAATATCGAATAACTTTTACTGAGAGACTGCATCAACAGTAAATGCAACGTGGATTGAATGTGCATATACACGAGACTGAAAAAAAAAATACTTAAAAAATTGAAGGGTTTCATTCCAAAATGTGATGTTTGTTATAGAAAAAAGAAAAGTTTTATCAGTTAATACCACAAAATTACAGATGATTGTTCGAAAAAGAAAACTGTTTTGTAAATAAAAGTCTTCATACGACTTCAAAACCTCAACAGCTACTCGTCGTAGACTTTATTTTAATAGCTGCCATCGTTTTGTTTTTTGGAGGAATATTTTTTTTTTATTATTATTTTGGAATGAAACTCTTTAATTGTTTGCCGCATAGAAAAATGATTGTAAAAGTAGAATAACATATAAAGATTTAAAAAGAAATAAGAACAGATGCCAAAAAAAAACATCACGCCTTTTTTTTGTTTTTTTGTTTTTTATATATAACGGAATATCAAACCTAAGCTCATCCCTGTGGCTCCGGTTCTTCTGCAGAAATCCTCCCAGCTGAACTCTTTCTTTTTTCTGGTCAACGGGGGTCCTGAAACAAAAAGACTGTTGGTAATAATAAACCATCGGATCCCCCAGGTCCCATGGACAGACAGACAGACAGTCAGACAGACAGACAGAAAGGTGGGAGGTCATTCTAGTCAGAGGACTTGATAGCCTAACGGGTGCAGCCCGTCATATCGTTTTTAATCAAGTACAGTAGCAAATCAAAAAGTCTGTAGAGAAAGCAGCAAACAACAATAACAACATCCACTAAAAGACCTGAAGGCACTGACTGTTGACAGCGCTGTCGTTTGAGATGATTTCTTTTCTCCTGTGTTAGTGACTCTGTGTGTGAAAAAGGCTTTCTTTGCATGAGTGTTTTCTATCACTCCGGTCTGCTCTTCTGAATGTCTTTTTTGCTGTACGATTACTATTTAAAAAAAAAAGAAATGGAGGGAGGGTGGGTGGGTGGGTGGGTTCAGGTAAAATACCTGTGGGATTTTGAGGATTTTGCAAAAGATATTTACTTTTTTTTTTCTTTCCCTGCCTCTTTGTATTTAGTTCCTGTTCTGTTTTTTTATTTTTTATGTTTTCCATTTCTTTGCATTCATTTCTCATTTTTTTTCTCGAATGTTCTTGTATCACTGTAACTGTTGGCACTGTTTTTTTTTGTGTTTTTTTGTTTTTTTTTTGCCTCTGTAGTTGTTTATTTGGACTGAGTGGGAGGAAGCTATCCAGCTCACATCTCTCTGAAGTAAAAAAAAAAAAAAAAAAAGTAATAATAATAATAATAATAATAACAACAACAGAATGTATCCAGTATTGTATCCTGCAGGAAACTGGTCCTCCTCCATCCTCTGCGATTTCACATCATGATGCGCCTGCAGTGGGAAGAGTTTTCTTTCAGAGGATGATCCATGTCTCATGTCACTGTCTCCCTCCCCACCCCCAACCCCCCCCCACTGCTAGTGAAGGATAATGCTGTTTAAATGTATACCCTTGCCGAGGACAAAAGCTTTTCACTCTTTTTGCGCTTTGTTGGACATGTGTTGTATCTGAGATGAGATAGTTAATGATTCGTGTCAATAAAACAGAGAAATCTGATGCTTGGATTGTTGCCTTAAAAAAAAAAAATTGCACACTCAGTGCACGACTCTTGAAACTGATACTCTGAGCTAATTTCTTTGCCTTTATCCTTCTTGAAATTTACACAGTGCAGACACTTGTTCTTTTTTTTTTTTGAGTTGAGAGTGGAGCACTTAGCACTTACAGACCTGTGACATTTCATTTTAAAGTGAAAGCCAAACGCCTTTTAAATTGTCTCACACATGACAAGTTAAAAGGTTGAAATTATAAGCCAAAATTATATTATATTATGATTATAATAAGCAAAAATCAAGCACTTTGGCTCAGTTCACTTTGCTTTTTTGTTGCTACAGCCTCACTTGGTTCGGTATGACCTCTGGCTTAAAGTGGCCAATGCTTCTGTCATTGATCTCTATTCAGCAGAAGTTATATAAGCTTCTTTTTAGCTTTCAAAAAGGTATAAAACTGCTGATCTTGGAGAGTTTAGGAGCTTCTACAGTTCTGTCAGCTTTATAAAAGTCTTGCATTGCCAGTTTTACCTCCTCAGTGATGTGTCAACGCTGGAGAAACGTCCAGCTGCACCCGTTATCATCCTGCTGTAGCAGTGAGACACTGTGGCACGTTTGTAATTGAATAAACCAATCACAGTCATCGTGGGCGGAGCTAAACTGAGGATGCAGAGATGAAGATTCAGAAACAGTGATATGCAGATAGCAGAAGGTGGGAAGAATTCGCCCAATGGCAGGCTTGTACCAACAGTCTCCATCTATAGAGACAGATTAGCTTTTTAAATCACTGTGGCTGAATTTTGTTCTGATCTCCAGACATCAAAAAGTTTTTACCGGTTGTTTAATATTCTTTTCAATTACAAGGATTTTATCTGTTCCCATCCGACTCTTTTATAACTGGAATAACCTCCATTCTGTTGCTTTTCCATCAATTGACATTTCTTTTAGTTATTTTTTTATGTTTCGGCTGCCTCTTATTAAGGCAAAAAACTGTCCACTTTTTGTTCACAACACATTTTTCCTCTCCCTCTTTGTTCTTCATTTCCATTTCCCTTTCCCCCACCGCTGCAATTTTTTTTCTTTTTTTGTCCCTTATCCTCCAGCCAGTCTATCTTTCCCGCTCTTTGTTGCTCCTACTCCCTCACTGCCTTTTAGTCCTCTGATGTTTCAATCGATGAATAAATGATTGCTTCTATTTTCACTGCGAGTGCTCGGCCAACACAAGCTGCTTTTTTTTTTTCTTTCTTTTTTTTTTTTTTCCCCCCAGAAAAAGAGTTCGAGATTTAGGAGACAAGACTGACAGAAAAAGCAGAGAAAGAGAGAAACATGTTCGGCGGGAGGGTCTCGCAGCGTATGACACGGTGAGCTGTCAGTCAACAGCTGAATACATTTGCATCTTTAAGCGGTGATTGGCGCATCAAGAGACACGGCAGCACTCCCTCTAGTCCCACTTTCCACCCCTCTCCCAGCACCGACGTGCACGCCTGTGAACCTGACAGTTGCATTTCATTTCATCATTTTTGCAAGTCGGCTCTCTTTTGCAGCTCTTCACCGATCTCTTGTTTACTCCAGAGTTAAAAAATCGGTGCAGTCGTCTAATTACCCCGTGCATACCTTGCCCTCTATCATGACTACCGCCGCCGCCGCAGCAGTAGCAGCAGTAGCAGCACTTCTGGGACTTAAGGACGGACACAGTGAGAGGTTTGACCTTGCCTGGGCCAGCTGTAAGGTGCATCATCCGCCCCCCCTCCCCACTCCAAGGACAAAACCACTCATCGGTGATAGAAAGCCGGCGCACACGTGTCAACCCAAGAGGGCTTGCGAAAATGTTGCATAGCGTTGCAGTTCACGCTTTACATAGCTGCACAAAAAAATTTAACGGCGTGTTGTCACCTTGTAGACTTTTCCAAAAAAACGTGTTACGCAATTAACCTTTTGCAGCCGACTCTCGGGCAGCATCTCCGTGTTGTCTCTGCATTTAAAGGTGAAGCCGTGTAGCCTCGAAAACAGACTGTTAGATCGCCCTTAAAGCTGACACAAACCACTAACTCACATTCAGTTTAATGTGACTCATTTGTGCAGCTGCCTTTGCACCTCCGAAGTGAGAGAAGTTGTTACAAATTCCATGTAAAATTGTGCAATATGTTAAGAGGAAATGTTTAAAAAATCCTGACACCATACACCAAAAAAAAAAAAACTGCAACAGGAGCAGTGATTATAAAAAACACTTGACAGGATGTTTACCTGGCTACTCATGAGGCATGTCATTGGTTCAGGCAGAGCGCCGAACCCGTGCTCGCAATAGCTGATTGATTGGTTTCAGCTTTGTCATTCAGGCGTTGCCATCAGTGGTTTATTCACAGGCTGCTTGGCTATCAGCTCACGAGTATCATCTAATCATATTCACACAGGTGTGCAACCTGTCAAAAATACTGACTACAACGAGCTCACTGATTAATCCTCCTTCTGATTATGAATTCACCGAGGCTGGCACATGCATGTAAATCCCCAGCATGTTGTTTCTTTTCCAGGTCAGATTAAGTTCAACTTGATGAAAATTCAGGCTTTAAACCAGGCGCCTGTGACGTGAATTCAAATGTTGTTGACTGTTGCTTGGAAAGAAATGGTCGGACCAACATGCAATTTTGCAGAATTTCAGTGACACTGCTGCAATATTAAAACTAACCCAAGTTTGAAGTTTTGAATTTCAAATGCAAAGTGCGGTCCCGTTTTTATTTCTATCATTTCTTACCAGAACTTGCAGACACATTTTGGTTCGACTTGTCCCTGAAGTTCTGCAATCCACTAAATGGTTAAAGTTTCATTTGAGATGTAAAAAAAAAACCTGATTAATCTCAAACTTTCAGTGGAACCAATGCAGTAATAACATTCCCACAGCCTTGGACCTGCCCCACACTCAGGCAATTACTGTGAGCCCTTTCAAATATAATGCAGGATGACACGTACCCGCAGTTTCTGAGACACATTCCTTTTTTTATACTGGTCCATTAAGAATTTCACCATTCAGATTCATTACGCTGGCAGGGAAAAAAACACAGGAATAATTCCTGGGTCTAACGTTTTGGTTGTAGCTGGTAGCAATCTCCATGCTAAAACTATTACAAGCCCGGGGTGGGTTTGAATAACAGCCGATAATAAATCAATAAAACCCGTAAAGAATAGGACTGCGAAAGAAAAACAACAGCCATAAAGACGATTCATTTTAATTACGGTGCAATAAAAAAAGGCAAAGTAAAAAAGCCTCACACGTCGCCTTTGCAATTCTCAGTGCAGGGGTTTCGTTTAAAATTGTGTCCTTGTCAGCAATTCAAACACCTGCTCTGGAGTGAAATGTCTCCTCAATTAGCATTTTCTTCAATGCACTGTTCCAACAAGAATACATGCATACACAAAAACACACACACACATCTGTTTTTAACACACACAAAACCAAACTCAGTCCTCATGCTGTGCACAGAGAAGATTATAGTCCTGTTTCCTGCAAAATACAGTTACTAGTTTGTTCTGCCGAAGCATTTTGCAGGAAGCATCGATTTTTGCCTTGATTATGATCTTTGGCAACATGTTTGTTCAATAAGTAAGTGTGTCATTGTCGTACTGCAGGGAAGACACAGACAGGCAGGCGGGGGGGACGGATGGCTGGGCACAGACTCTGACGCCAGAGGCTTGTGTCCTAGTATCGCCGGAGCGAGACTGTCGGTGCACTTTGTTAGAGGAGGATTTAGTTTTAGTTAAAAATTGAAAATTTTAACATCTTTGGAGTGAAAATTCGTGACTTTTTTTTAACATCTATAGCTGCACAAGTTGACTTTTTGCTCACTTGATGGCAAAAACAAGCATGTAAGCACAACACTTAATTGCCTGCTGGGAAATTGTTACATATATGCACATCTCATTAATAATTTATTTGCATTAATATTAATTTGAGTCAAGTTCTAGGCCATGTGGCAACATAGATTTAATATTCACTCTATTTAGCTCTGGTTTGGTCTCCACAGCCTCCTGAGGAAAACATTTTGTTCTTTAGCCACCAAATGCTTCAAGGTTTGCTATTTTCTGGCTTTGTCTACCACTGATGTATGTGCAAGGGTTGGGGGTGCAGGTATTTTTCACCTTTATTACCAAAAAAAGTTACTTACTACAACTGAAAATGACTGATTAAAGCTGAAAGACTAATCCAAAACAGCGAGGTTGCAGGAAACCAAAGCTATGATCTTATAGATGCTGCAACACTCCATATATAATGCACTGATCATAACAGGGACTTAAAGTCGTGTTAACAAGGCAATAAAAACGCTTACCATGCTGCAGCTGCCAAGAGTTGTGTTCATATGGATCCGCAGTGAAAATTCTGCTGATATGTTCAGTATGTATACTCTCTCATTATGTCTGTAAAAATCACAATTTGTGCAGCGTTACATGTCAAAAAGATTTGATAATGAAAATACGCTTAATTTGGGTTCGAGTTTTTATCACTTTTCAGGGAGTAAATTGGACAATAACTTATAAGTTCTTCTTAAAACTTAACTAATCAAAGAATCTCTGGCAAAATCTTTAAGGTCTGTCATAATAAAATTACACTTGCTAATCCATTTTTTTTAGCACATGAACAGAAACCCCTCAATTACACATCAGGTGTTTTTTTGGATTTAGCTCCTCCAGAACTAGAAAAGAATGTGGCTGTGCTGAACCTTCAAACCTATCGCTGCCTGTGGGCTTTCTGAGGACTAATGAGCAAAGCACCGTTCATATTTCCGACCACTTCAGTGCTTGAGTGAAAAAGCTTTGGGCGATGTGCATTCATGTATTAGCAGGATGCATAATTTGTGTATATTCGCAAATTTTCGTCTTGTGCTCACGTACTCCGGTGTGCAACTAACCATGACTGTGCTCCACCAAGCATACAGTACACTTGCTCTCACACTTAAGTGGCCACATGCAGCGATGACAGTCGTGCCACATACAGCTTTTTTTTTTTTTCTTCCTCGGACAATATGGGTGGTTCTTTTGTCAAGGGGTTACGCCTCATGTGCACTTGCACACGCGTGTGTATTTTGCGCGTGGGTATGTATTACTAACAAGCTGTGGTGACAAAACGCGCGCCATCTGTGCACACGGGAGATTTCGCACTCTTGTTCATGTTTGAGTCGTGCCAGTATTCTCATCAGGGACGAGGGCCAATCATCACAGGGAAGTGAAAAAGCAACAAGCTCCAGCCTGTTAGCCAGTCACATGTTCACAGCAATGATTTTCAATAATGTATGGTCTCCACAAGGGGAGAAAGTGTTGGTTTTTTTTTTTGCTTCATACTAATTGTTTGTGTTCGAGTTTTGCAAAAGTCCATTGGAAATATTGATTGTTTTTTTTTTTTTTCCTTCCAGCCTGAAAATGTTCCATCAGTTTAACAATAGGTGTTTTTTTTTTCTTTTTTTTCCATCTTAGAAAAATCAAGTTTCTATTCTTCTGGCATGCAAGTAAAGACAGCGTATTAACGCTTTTGTGTAAAATGATAAGAAATGTCATTCAGGTTCGGAGTTTGTGAGCAGAGACTTAAAGTTTCAGATTAGGATCTTCAGTGACTTTAAATGAGTCGTCGCTGAGGTGTGATCCGGTAGAGTAGCCTGACTCATGAGTTCTGATTCAGTACAGGCATTTCTAATCCCTGCTTCCAGATGATTTGAGGACAGGCTGCGACGAGAAAAAAAAAAACATGAATTATTCAGCATCAGCTGTTCACCTGGAAAGAAACCAAGGGATGAAATCAAAATGTTGTGAGTGATTGAAATTAAAAGACTGGCTCTTGACAAAGAACAATCTCCCATCCTTCCTCTCTTCAGAGCCTCACAGAGGTTCTCATATTTTAAAAAAAAAAAATCACCCCCCTGCCTCTGATTAATGGCTTTCGAATGGAGCCACACAGATTCCTCAGCTGTGAAGAGGCTCATTACAGAAGTGCAGCATCTTTGCGTCGTTGTCGTCTGATTTGTGACTCTGACTCCAGCGTAAGATGTCAATATCACAATTACTTTTTTATACCGCGAGGAGTTGCTCGCGTGGAAAGTGTAGCTATTAACAAATATCTTCAATTTGGAAACTAATTCAACACTGTGTCTATCCATTATACTCAGGAGCTGTTCTGCAGGAGTCCTGTCAGTGCAGTCTGATTACTCTGTTTCACCTGACACCTCGTGTCTCAGCAGGGGCGGTGAGAACTGAATTAGATAAAACCGGATCGATACCTCCAGGCGATTCCCCCCACCCTTTGCACCATCGACGCATAATATTGTGCTCAACCTCTCCACCTCAATCACATGTACAGCGTCTGACCTGCACTCCAAAAGGTTAGATCACACGCATAAACGCCTCGCTTCGCTCCCTCTCATCCCCTCGTAGTATCGTAATCTCATCGCACGTCTCTCCGCCGCCGCCGCTGCCGCCGACTCCTCGCCACGTTTTATCTCTGGCCGTCTCTGCCTCAGTCAACGAGAATGCAAATTGGGAGTGACAGAGCAATCGTGAATTCCATCACAGAGAGACAGAGTGAAAACAGCTCGGCCGAGATCCATGAGAGAGTCGGCACAGTGCTGGTGATTGAACTCTGGCATCTATAATTGTGTGTCATTTCGCGTGCGTGTTTCGGGACGGCTATCATCTATAAATCTATGAAAAATTTGAGGGTAGAGATCTCAGATAGATTAGCCTCCAAATCATGACAAGTAAGCATCAGTTCTTATTCTAACATGGAGGATCACAGTGCATAATAAATCAACCTGAAATCATCCACACAGCAGTCCCGATTCATATTTATCTACTGCTGCTCCAACTCCAATCAGCATTGACCGGTGCACTAATCCTAAACTTTCACATTCCAGACTAAATCCCACTGATCCGTCCGCATACATCTGTGCAAATGCACATGCATAAATTGGGACATCCACATGTACTTATGCGTGTGCCACGTTGAGGCGAAACCTCACATCATCCACATACTGCTTAACACAACCCTATACAGCTCCCCCAACCCCCCCCACCCGCCAACCCCCCCACATCCCTGCCCCCAGGTGCACCGAGGCAGAGCAGAATGGAGCAGAGCCTGTGCTGTGACAGTGACATCCATCGCATGCAATGAATAATCAATGAACACCATCTGGTGCATACAACAGGGGAGCACAGCTCCAATCGTTTACTCCAGGATGTCTCTCTCTCTCTCTCTCTCTCTCTCTCTTTTTTCTCTCTCGCTCTGTCCCACACACTGTCTCTCGCTTTATTGCCGTCTCTGTTCTCTCACTCATCCTTTTCCCACTTTTCCCACACATATTACCACACAGCTACTGTCTCGCTTTTCCTCTAATCATCTCGTCTTTTTTCTCTCCATCTACATCTCTTTGGCCTGTTCTGCCCCACCAGCACCGCTACCCATGCTCCTCAGCGGCCCCTCTGACAGGCTGGTCATGGTATCCCTCATTCTAATTCAGCGGTACGATTCCCAGGCAGCTAATAAGGTGACCTGTTGCCCTTTAAAGGACATCAGCTTTTATGATTTATAGTAACTGAAGAGCTTATTAGAGCGGTGTAAAAGTCCTGTAAAAGGACTCCGATTATATAATCTAAAGGACACCTGGTTTAGGAAAACAATTTCTTTCACACAACTTACAAAGGAGTGACTACAACAGTTCCCTTTTCATCCTCTGTTCCCCTTTTTCTTCTTTTGCATTTTTTTGTAAATGGCTTTAGAAATTAAGCAATCATGCTGGTACTAGCAGTGTTCGGTGACTAAGAGGATTTGCATTTTACATTTGCATCAGATGCTGTTAAACCTTAGATTTAAACACAGCTACTGTATCTAGAGCAGGTCTCTAAATCCTTTCTGGCTCTTTTTAGCCATCTGTAATTTCATCAAGAACTGCCGTCAGCTTCCCTAAACCCTCCAATGTCACCCATCCCTTCCATTTCGTCTTTGTGTAATCCTCTATCAAACTCAAAATCTGGCATACAAAGTCCGGAGCATCAAAGTGGAAAGAATTTTAAGCAAAAAACTCAATTTGAAAAAGGAACAAGTTGTCATCATAACATTGAAGAAATAGTTTGGGTGATTTGTTTTAGCCAGCTAGCAAGGCTGTTGTAAGGTTGGCATTTTTGGATTTACAACCAATCATGTTGGCTTAAGGATGTCTTGTTAATTCAATTTTTAATCCCAGTTTTCTTCACCTGACAGGTAACTAAACTCCTCCCCTGAACAGTGATTGTCCAATCATAGCTTAGCAACCACAACTTAGCACAGCATGTGTGTTTTTCCCACATAACTACTGAACTTTTACAATCATTAGCATGTTAACCAGCTAACCAGCTAACCACAAATGGTAGTTAATGTTACTTTGAATGCTGAGGAGCAATTTATAAATGAGTTAGTAGTTTCTTCAGGTTACATGTTGTGTCAAAAAAGCCTTTTTTATGGCCAACACATTCCCTGTGTAATGTTTTTCTCAGTATGTTGATGCTAGCAGAGCTCATGATAACATTAGCTCACTATGATGCTTTTTACCGGATTCTGAGAAGTTCACACTTTGTTTACACAAACCCAGCTAACAGATAGTAGGTCATTACAACCGGTAAAATGAACAGTTGTTGCCTGGAATGAGAACTCGTTTTTTTTTTTGGTCTAAAAACAAGGACCAATTATTCCAAACATTCCCAACAGCGTGTCTACGCGGCCCATGAAGGGAGGCTGCATGTCAGCTCAGTGTGTCTGCACAGGATGCGTTTGGGGACAGTAATGAGTGTAGGTCAACGGGTTTTTGGCAGCGCTCAGAACCCCTTGTGAGATCTGAAGTGTAAAAAATACACTTCAGCATTAGTTACACATTTATCATGGTTAGCCTCAATTATAAACACACAACACAATGGTTGGACTTGTAGGAAAGTTCAATTGATTACATATCGTCAAAATTTACAGTCATGGCTCATCTATATAGTCTTTCCCAATACTGATACTGTCCTAATAGAAAGGGTCTAAACTCTGTATTAATGTGTGACCAGACTGTTAAAGTTATGTTTTAGAAAATAAAGCACCAAATGTACTTTTTGTGAATTTCATCAAGTTGATTCTGTCACTGAAAAGCTGAGCGAAACCTGAAAAGCCGAAAGTACAAATCAATCATCTCTTTGGAAAAAGAAAGAATGTGTTGAATAGTCATTTTGATTGTTCAGACCAAAACTGTACACAGTTGATGTTAAAGTTTTTCATTGGTATTGATCAGATTAAATTTAGTGGCTTTTCATCAATAAGTTTTTGTGCTGTAAACACAGTGGCAGAGGTTCTTTTTTTAATTAAAGCCTCCGTCCTCTTAGCAACTGTTCTGTTTTATTTTCTTAAGAGATAGTAGCTGACAATAAAAGCTTGTTTGTGCTTCTTCGGCGGGTGATATATCCTCCTCTCAAACTCCAGATTTCATTCCAGTTCTTGTTTGGTTGCACAAGGTGTTGTGCCACAAGGAAGCCTCTAAATTTGTTAAAGCTCTATTTGTTCAAGTAAAGCTGCAAAAGGGCTGTGATGAAAGACCACCCAGGAAAGATCCGTGTGCATACAAATAGGAAAACAAAAATTAGAGCTGGCTGGAGATATCGCACCAGTTGGAATGATCACTGGCCCATATTGAAAGATGTGCAAAATGTGGGGAGGCAAGCAAAGGCTTCATTAGCCCAAGGGCTGCAGGGAGAACTCTGCAAGCCACAGGAAAGTGCACTGAGGATTTTTTTTGGGTGAAAACTCATCAAGTCAGCATGCGAGCAAAATGCTTTCCTTTCATCCTGGCTCAGAACAGGTGTAAATTTAATTCAAATTATGTAAAATATATGTTTTGGGTTTGTAACAAAGACGGGGAGACTGGGGGGGGTGGGTTAGTGCCGTAAAACTGGGATCTGAATGTTTTTTAATGTAAATATATGTAAATTCCTTTCATTTTTAAGCCAAAAAACCTCAAAAACTCCATCCAGATGCAACTCCCTCTCAAATATTTTTCACTTTTGAGGAGGAACTGCACCAACCATGGATGCAACAATTAACTGCATCTGGAGTAACTGAAGTTTGGGGTATGAATGTTTGCAAGCTGCAGATTCAAGCCAACCTTTGTTGAAGAAGTTAACCTATTTCACTGAGAAGTCTACTAAGGAAAATCTCAGAAAACTGAAATTAAGTCATTTCAACCAACTGAGTGGTCGATGGGGGGAAAAAATCTGCATAATACCTCTATAATCACCTAAATCTACCCCAACACACACCTGAGTACACCTAAATGTGTGCTAATTAATGTTGCCAAAGCAAATTTAGCTCTGAAGCTTGACCATTTCTTTTCCCACCCATAGCTGTAATGATACTTTCAGGGCACACACACATGCACTGATATGGATCATTGAGAGCTGGAGTCCATATGAAGCTAATTTCAGCTGAGCTAACTCAGTGTAAAGCTAAAAAAAGATGTACATGCATCCAACCTACTCCTCTTGTTATTTAGTCGGCTTGAAATGAGGCCTGAGGTTCACACAGTTTTATACGACCTTCATTTCTACAACATCAGTCCAACATCTCCATATTCTCTGACTGCTCCTCTCCTGGTAAAATGCATCTTTTCTGAGTGATTTCCTTTGTGACTCCTGTTTGCTTTTGTACTCAAATACAAGAACTTCTATCTTATCCTGACTGTCTCGATTCAGGCTTTCCCTTCCTCTGAGCCATTACAGTCAGGTTTCATAATTCACCGTATGACTTACAACAAATGGCCGGGCTCACAGAAGCATTTGAGTGTCTAATACACGACAAAGCTGTCCCCTTTGTTTTTTTGAACAGCAGCTACTGCGTGCTGGTCTGGTGAGTGCCAGGTACACTCCCAGAGAGACGGGGCTTTGCCTTTAATTAAATTCCTGAATGATTGAGCGCAGTTTAATAGTCATTTGCAAGCTGTCCAGTGGTGATAGTGATGAAAGCAGCCAAATGGAAGTGTAAGGCTATTTCTATAAAAAAACTGACCCATAAATTAAACTTGACTCTAACAGTTTCATGGTTTTTGTAAACACCACTACATAAAAAAAGGGGAAATAAAGCTGAAAAGCTTCGAATAAGTTTCCCATGATGACCAAGTTGTTAAGTGGTAAACAGAATATAAACATTTACAGCAAGTGTCATATCCAAATGTGGGGCTTTTTTACTGCAAACGTAGCCAACTGTAAGAGACAGAGCATGTCTTTATAGCCGCAGAGGAACCATAAACATCACCCTGTGACCCACTGGGACTCGTGTGTCGTCAGGCAGAACTCCCAGAAAGCACCAGGAGGGACTTGTCTTGCCCCAAAATTCACTGGGGCGAATTGTGCTGAGTTGTGCCTCGGTTGGCCTGTGCAGACTGATCTGGCATGCGGCCCCCTCAGCGCCTGGCACATGCAAACCAAACATGGCTGGAAGACAGGAGAAGAAAAACAGTCCTTTGTGTTTAGTTAATCCCAAATGTCCCATTGGTATGAAATGATTTCAGCTTGTGGTTCTTGGCTTGAGATTATGTGGGGAGGATTTCCAGCTCCCTCGCCATCTGATTACTTATGTTCTTTATGGGATAAAGTGATGCAGATGCCACCAGCTGAACAAACACTACATCACAATGGGCCATTAATTACATCCGCACAACATGTTAACTAGACAATGACATTTTAAGTTTTTTTTTTGCTACAGGAACTTTATACAGTTTAAAAAAAAAACAATTCAGGTTAATCATTTCTTCCCATTCAGCATTAAGTAAAGATACACTCAGCTTTTTAATGCCCTGTGCCACGCTTCCTCTCTGTTGGTGCACTTTTATCCTTGTTTAATTAAAGCAAGTTAAGTGACACCCCCCACTGCTCCCCGCGCTGAGAGCTGCCACTGCTGTCGACCTCTCTGAATAAGGAGAAAAAGGACGGCAACAGGGTGGTAGGTTGCTTTTAATTAGCCGGGTAGCACAAGCAATCAATTATGTTGGGTTTTTTTTTTTTTCGAAATATATAAAAAACTCAAGGTTGAAGCCCTTCAGTCGTTGTGTTTCTGGGATTCTTGTTTAAAAAAGCCACCATGTCAAACGGAGGGAAGCAGTCAATGCCACCGACTGCTGCTGGCAAACAAGCAAGCAAGGCCAAAAGACATATGTTTGCAATTAAAAATGAACAGATATGCACCATGTAATTATTTAGTCAAAATGTACCTGATACCACCATTAAAATACCTGTTTTTTATGTTGCAAAAAAAAAAGAAGAAAACATGGTTTGTTTTCAGCTTAACCTCGCCTGTTGCATGTTTGACCTGAGGTTGTTTCTATTAGTCCCCAGTGAATTCATGCTGTTTCTCCGGCCTTGGTGGTAAAAGGATTGAGTCACCCGCAGCTTGCAGGATTTCACTTTATATCACCCCTGCAACACTACGTCCTCTCAAGGCTGATGGCAGCAGCCATTAGCTGCTGGTGGTCCTCTCATGTCACAGATCAGTCTGCTTTTTTCTTAGTGAACACCATTCCAGAGGTAATTATATGAAAGGTTGGCTGACAAAGCTTTCAACTTATTTCAAAGTCCAATTAAAAAATCAAACTGCAAACCCTTTCAGGACCATCGCTGCATCGTGCAACATCTCAGGTGTGTCACATAAGCAGCCAGTGAGATTTTAAGACCAGAGCCATGTGTGGAGCATCCCTGCAAACCTACAATCACTTTCCAAACATACTCTAAACTTAGAGATTTGTGTGTCACAAGATACAAAAAAACCTTTAAAAACTACATAATGCATAGTTTGCAAGTGTCCTTCAGAATGACAAGTAGATGCATTTTCATTCTGGTTGCCATGTATCAGCAGGACTGTGTCATTTTTCTTTGCTTTAAAAACAGTCGCTGCAAAAATAAAAACCCTCCTCTGATCTTATACATCTGTGTTTAAGGTTGGGTTCAGTTTAGCCCCCAGAATCACTTGTTGAAGGTCATGGAATAATCACTGTCATGCTTAAAAGAAACCAAACTTAACTTTCTGAAGTAAACTGGAAGCAAAAAAAAGTTGACTCCTATGCCAGAGGCATTATCACAGAGCTGCAGTTGCTCCGCAGTAAGTGTGCTTACTGCCATAAAAGAAATAAAGGAAAAGTTAGTCAAACAAGCAGCACTGAAACGAAACAAGCTATGCTAATGCAGACGATAAGCTAAATAAATACCAGCTATGTAGCCTACCCAGCTATCAGTGTGGTGTAAAGAACATATTTGTATCCTGATGTATAGATTTGGAGCATCAATACAATATATTTTAAACAGATTACATTATCTCAGCTGTACAAATAGTGTTTACAATGAGCCTCAGTAACTTTGGAAAGAAAGAAAAGAATTAGTAAGCGTGAAGATCTGCAGACTGATGTGTGAAAACTGAGACATGTCACCGAAGACTCGCACAGGAAATGAGCTGACGGGATTCACTATAACTAACGTATGGCTGCTTTTCGATTAGTTTCCACCTTCCATGAATGCTATGGTGCAAATAATTCCACGAGACTGATGGGTTTAGGTTTTCGTGTGCACCAAGCCGCGGGTGTTATTTGGTATTTTTTAAGGTCTGTATTTTCCCTCTTTCATCCCAACACCTGAAATCAATGAGCTATTGTACATTTGCCCTTCTCTCCTGCTCTATAGGGACCCGGGGAAACTGATTTAATCTCAAAGAAAGAAGCGCATTAATGTGCAACATAGCTGGGAGCCAATGAAACCTCCAACGACCCCAGACAGGAAATTGGCAGCACCTTTTTATGACCTAATCTGGAACAGGCTTTAATTCAAAGGCAGGTATAAAGTAATAGAGCGGTTAATGCATTTCACTGAGATGGATTTCTTTCACAAACCGAGATAATGTAGCTCTCATTCAATACAAATGCAAAAAAAAACCAGGACAAAACTGTTTTAAAAAAGACAACTCCAAAAACACAGGTGCAGGCTCTGTGACTTTGTTGACTCCACAGATATGCATGCATTATTCTCCCACCATCTGTTTTTTTTTTCTTCCTAGCGCCAGTCCAAGGCTAAAAAAGCAGGATGAGCACAAAAGCCTTTATTTGCCACAATCAGGCTTATGCAAAGTAGAACAATCATAAATTCCACTTTGTGCCTCTTTTCTTCGTTTCATTTCATCCCTTTTTTTTTTTTTATCTGCGACTAAAAAAAAAAAAATCCTGGATTTTACATTTTCATCCCTCCAGTAATAGACACCAGCACTGCTCTGGTATGCAAATTCATAACAAAAGAGCTTTGGTTAATCTAAATTGTCCATTTATTAGGAGATTTCTCACATGATAGCATGGACATATTGTTCGAATTCTGAAACAGAACATCAGATGCTAAAGTGTTCCTGTTTCATTTTCAAACTATCTCCTCTCTGCTCGTTGAAAATGGAGTTTCAGCTCCATAGAAATCAAGCCTCATTCGCCTTTGACTCTCTGTGGAGTCATATCGCTGTCAGCTGCAGCACCAGGATATGGATTTCTGAGTCAGGGTCTTGAAAGGACATAATGATATATACACAGTGCCGCTGACAAACAAAGAGTGATGGCAAGTCAAGGTCATGTTTTCTGCACGGAAATAGGACGTCCTTGTCTCTTTACACAGAGAAAAAGAGTCCCAGACATGGTTGGTTATACTGACTGACTCATCTCAGAGGCTGTGGCTTAAAGCAGAGCAATTTGCTCTTTACTTACAGTGGTATTAACCAAAGGTGTATGAGTAGTAATTGTTAAATATGTTGCTTTAAGAGGAGTAAAGTCGATCAAAGAAGGCACCAATATCACTGAAATAGGCTGTGAATCCATTAATCTGCAACCTAAAAGTACTTTTGTCTGTGCAGGAACGAGTAAGAGGAAGACAGACAGCAAAAAAGTCAAATTACCAAACTTTAGCACAACATAGTGTTTCAATGTATGGATCCCATCACTCACTGATTCGCCGAAACCGATTCAGCAAATGGATTTTCGAGGCGTTTGAAAGGGTTAATCAAATTACAACAAAATCTCTTTAGATAGTTGTTAGTTTTTATATCTCAGATTTAGAGATATTGTCTCTGAGATTTCTGCACCCCAGTGGAGGTGAATGTAATTTAATCTGCCGTTCCCACAGCAATGCAAAACAACATTTTGAAATTCAACAGCTGTCTCTTCTGTCTCTCCAGGAACGCCGGCCCCATTACTCTAAACAATCCGCAGACCTCGGTGTGAACAGTTTGCATCGCAGCCACTCTTACAGAGGGATCTTTTTTAATTTGCATTAACTCGCTCTTAAGCTACATACACGTCTGACCTCAAAAAAACCTTTTCTTGATCATGACCCGCCTGCAAAATCCCAGTTAGGACAGCAATCATTTTAGATCAAGCTGAGAGCGACTGCTGTGAAAGCTAATTCTGCTTAATTTTGCTCCTGATTGGAGATTCCAGTCAGCTTGTGTGTTATTTGCACTCTGTCAAAGTGTTCAAGGTTAAAGCCAGAGTGGTTCAGGTCGTGGTTTGGTTTTGTTGCAATCTTAAGCTTTTCTTAAGAGTATTATTCATTGTTTTTTTTGTTTTGTTTTTTTTTTAGATGCTGAGCACTAACATCAATTTTTACACATCAAAGTCTGTTTACGGGTCTTAGGAAGTACAACTGCATTCATGAAAACAAGTTTGATAAAGCTTTTATGGCTCCAGAGGGAGCTGCGCTAAGTCTGAAAAAATTTCCCTTCAAGTGCAATGTGTAAAAATAATAGGGGGCAGCATATCACTGGAGTCACCCCTGACTGCTGCTCACCATGCTGTTTGTTGTAGCTCCCTTTGATTGTTGGATGTAGCTGCAGCTAACTTGTTAGCTAGGTTAGCCTTGCAGCTTGTTGCCCTGTTAGCTGAGCAGAAAGAGAGGAGTGGATGAATGTTGGTGTTTATGAGGCCAGCAGCCTCAAAAACGGACTAAAGTCAGTTTGACGACAGGGATTATTAGTACCAAAGCAATTTACAGCAGCTCCAGGACTCTGACTCCCAGGACCAGGAGGGCAGGTCAGAAAAGGCTTGAAGCCAGAGAGGAGCAAGTGGAAGGTCGTGCATCAATCACAAGTGGGGATTTTCACATTTGAATTAGTAATGAAGGGTTTATTTTGACATAAAAAACAGATTTTGTGATATTTATTAACAGTGAAATTTAATCCAAAATGGGTTCGACTGATGTTTATTTTTCTTTAGTTTCTTTTGAGTTTGAACTAAATGTGTTTTGCAGTGAAAAAAAAACACAATTAAGCTCAAGACAGGATGTTAGCATGCTATCTTCAATTCATCTCTGCAACCCCCAAAACACAAAACATCTTTGACATCACATCAGAATTGTCACTTCTTTACATTCTGTTGATGTTTTCTGAGTGTTTTAAACATAAATTACATATGTTGTGCTGTTCCCCTTTAAGTGACGTCACAAGTTAGCATCTACATTAGCTGCTGCTAGCATAACGCACACAAATCTTCAACCGAGCAGTTGACTTAATGGGTGCCAGTTTTATGACACAGAGGAAGACAGTGTGGAATAAAGTTTTGCTGCAATGATTTTAATCATTTATTGTAACCATGCATCATGAGTTTTAATAATGTTAAAGGAGGTCAATGCTAAATCTGTGCGGTACTATTTCCTCAGATAGAAGCTGCAGAGTCCTCCAAATTAAAGATTGAAAACTAACAGCCATTATCTACCAAGGACGAGTGATGCACCACATACAGATTCATTTATAGCAAGCTGCAAAAATAGAAAATCAGACCTAATTATTATGCTCTTTCGAGGTTGGATGATGCATTGATTTGAAACACTCGTGATATACATGTGAGCTCATAAATGTTAAAATATACATTTAAAAGGAGAGGAAAAGGTTCAGACCATAAATATTCTTTCACCTTCTGCACACATCCAAGGATCATCCATCTTCTTTGTTGGCTCCCTCCCCACTTCTTCTCTGTCTCCATCTCCTCCCCTCTGAGCTCTCACCATATCCACTAATTAATCAGATCATACATTTTAGCCCAGAATCATGAATTATGAATATCTTTCTTTCTTCTCTTGCAAACAAAACATGCAATTTTTATTTTTTTTTGTAACACACACAACACACAGGGAGGCAGACTATTCTGTGTGCATGGAGTATATCTACTTCAACACTATGCCCGCATCAGGAGTCATGTTTTATGAGGGATTACAAAGTGAGGTCAGCGCACCCAATCTCATTTGTTTGTTCTGTTTCATTTTCAAGGAGGCACATTTCCTTCCCACATCAGCTGGGAAATAGGAGAGGAGCAGCAGGAGAGATGGAGGAGGTGGGGGTTGGGGATCTGATCAAAAGCATGGTGTCTTATACAGCACATGAAGCTGTTTCATCATCCCTTGATCCTCTTCTGACACCTCATATGATGGAGTGTTGGATCCGTGGGAGGTGTGTGCGTAGTATGCGTGTGTGTAAAGTACAGTGATGGTGGATGGCTGAGATGATAATGCTGAGCCAATCCAGATGTCGGTTTCCTTGTGTGTTCTTTGATTCTTCTGTTTCTCAGAAGCATCTCTGAGTGATGATTTGATCTGATTGATCTGACTTTTTTTTTGTTTGAAATTGAAATTTTTCCACCTGATTTCGACAAGAAACAACACTTTGCTAACCCAATAAAGTCAAAGTTGAAAAAAGAAGCGCTAATTTGCAGCAAACCATGCACAAGAAATCCAACACTGAAGTTGGTAATTAAGCCATTAATATCATCCTCAAGGCTTATTTCCAAGGGATGTAACTAACACAATTATCCTTTAACTGGAAGTTTAAGCCTCATTGACTACTTTAAAAGTAAGAAAACACTAAGAAAACACATCAAGCACAATAAGGTTAAGCATTATGATCGAAAAAATATGGCATATAAGAGCCGTTTAAAAACCATAAATCACATTCCTCAGTGACTAAATTGGATTTCAAACGCTGCTTAAATATGTGGCACCTTGCACCTTGCATTATAAACACTGCACATATGCTCATTAATAAAATAGTACATTAAACAACTCATTTCTTAAAGAGTAGCATCCTTAATACTTTCACTGTCTTTAAATAATTAGATACTACAAACCAAACATCCTCCACTGCTGTCACTCCTGCTGTGCATTGCTGTTAGCAGGGTGACGTGTCGGGCAGGAGATCAGATCACAGTTTGGTCAGAGAATGATGGAAAAAGGCCAAATAATCGCCTGACTTCTTAATTAAAACAAATGAGCAGCACACTTGCAGTAGAGGTTTACATGTGTACTCTCTTATTCAGCAGATCACTTGATTGAATGGAAATATTGACTAAAAGAAACGCAGATGACTTGATGCACAATCATTATCATTTTAAAACTCGTCATGAGAGAAGGAACATTACTGAGCTGAATGGACCAAAATAAAACGAAAGAAAGACATGAAAAGATAACAGGACTCCAGGTGCGGAGTATAGTAATGGATAAACATAGAAAGAAACACACCAGGGCTTAAGACTTCAGCTTGAATCCAAATTAGCAAAAATTGGGCAGCCACAAAAGAGGGCTGGATATTGGAACTTTGTTATGTGAATTTTTTAAGCAAAATGAGACAGGAGCCCTCGGAAGACTCTTTGGCAAAGAGTCCAATTATCCGTGGCCAAATTGCAGGTGCTTTTAAATGCGGACCTTGACTGTTGTACTTGAATTGCACAGTTGAGGATTGGGCCTTCAAGTTTCACCTCTATTACCTATGCAGGCTAACAACTGCAGTGTTCCCTGCATGTAAATGTAATTCTGTCTTTTTTTAACTCTGGTTTATTCACCAAAAAACTGCCGGTGTGTGTCGCAACTTCATGATAAGCCTGTGTAGATGATAACTGTTGTATTTTCATCTATTAATATCACTTAAAGATACATATGTGATAATATTATGTACATAATGTAGTCCTTTCTTATCTAAATCATTTCCTTTTCTTGCTGTACTTGCTTTGACTAAGTGGGTGGCAGTAATGTGCCTGCTGGATGCAATTTGCCATAAAACGGAAATTTCATTAAGTGTAATTGTTCTTTTTGTTGGTCTTTATACAGTTGGACAGTTATACAATAATTACAGACTCTCTCTCTGTGCTTCCCTACACTTTTATTTATGTGTAATTCATTCAAAAGATAAAACACACAGTAAACAAAGTTAAAAATGAAGTTGATTAATGGCATTTTTTTCTACATTTTCTATTTCTTATCACTGTTATATTGTTTTCCTACATTCTTAACTCTGCAGTAGTGTTGTAAATACTGATATATTAAAAAACCACAGTGTTAATGTTCAGCAATAAAGTCAAGGTCACTGTCTGACTCATTGACACAGACCTGAAAATGTATTTTTAAGTTTATTTTCTTTCAACCAAACATCTTGGAAATCGAATGTGAGCCAGCCACTTTCATTTTCACATCCTCCAGAAAAGCTCAAATGTCTTGTTTTATTTTATTTTTTTGTTTTTTTTCAGATATTTTTAAAGGTGGTTCGATACTGTTTTGATGTTGTTAAAAAGAATATTCGACTCTGCAGTCTCCAGTCTTCATAAGGGCGAAAACGTCTTTTATCAACCAGACATTTTCTTTTGGCACTTTGGGTCAAATTGTTTGGAAACCTTAAAACATATCGAATCGAAGGTGAAGCACAGTATCAGTACCTTTAAAAATTAACTGATGCATTTTATTTCAGGTGCATCGTTTAGCACAAACTTTAATTAAGTTTTAAAAAGAGAGAGAAAGTTTAACTGCATCCTCTGTTAATTATTTCGACTCTTGCTTAGACCATGAAACTCTTCACAGCTTTTTGCAGCAGCCAGACTTTCATCTCTAACTAAATGAAAGGATCTTATTTCTCCTCCTTTCTCTGCCCTACACTGGCTTCCCGTAGAGTTTAAAGGGTTTTTATTGATTACTTTTAGAGTAATAAATAGTTTTTGCACATCTTATATTACAGAGCTTTCAAGAGAGCTGGTACCTCAATTTGTTTAGAGACGCAGGTTGCATCTTCTACCTCCAGATAAAAATGTTTTTAACTCACTCAAAGTCACCGATAGGCAAAGATGGTTTTAAAAAAAATGCACTTTAAAACACTGGTGCTATTTATTAAGCATTAATCTAAATGGTTGAGTTAACAAATTGCAACTGCAGTAATTAAGTACTGAACTTTTGTGAACTTGCAAAAGACAGATATTTAAAATATGGGATCCAACATGATGTAGCCGAGGAGAAAATATTCTGAATTTGTTTCTTAATATGAGTTAAGCTCCAGAAACTCTAATTTTATAAATCTCCTATGATGCAACTCAACAGAATCTTTCATTAGAAACTGCCTGCCAGGTAAATTTATGCATCTTTTATGCATCTTTCTGTTGGATTTCTGTTTGAGCACAACCAGCAGCTCTGTGAGGCTTTACACAGCAGTGTACTGAACTTAATCAGACCTTGCAAACCTTCATTTTCCTGTCACTGTCTCTCTCATACTTTATTCTTCCCTCCCACAGTTATCATGTTGAAATATTTTCCTGTAAACCTTCAAAAATTATTCAGAACTCAAAAAAATTATAATGCTAGCAGTAATGTTGAAGGGAGGCCTGACCACGGAGTCCGTCAGGCGGCAGGTGGCAGTTTGTGAAACATCTGGTGACGAGAAGACATTTAATCAAAATCATCTGCCAGTCAGTCGAGAAGGAGAAGAAGAAGAAAAAGGGGCAAAAAGGAGTGACAGCATGAAAATTAAACAATGAATAACAGTCATATTTTAACCCAAAGGTTTTGCTGACAAGTACGAGCTAAATGCTAATGTGAAAATACAAATATGATTACAATACGAGTGCTAACATGCTAGTATTTAGCAAATATAGTCTAATGTTAAGTATTTTGGTTTAGCTATGCTAACATTTGCTAACTTTTGCTAATTAGTGTGGGTAATTAGTTGAAGTTGTCAATAAGTTTTTTATCATTTGATTTATCATTTGATCTGGTAATGATCCAAAGTCATCAATAAGTTTGACCTGATGGTGACAAAGGATGACAGGGCTTTCATGAAAATTATTGCTATTCATCCATTGTGAAGACATTTCACTCTCAACCTGATGGTGCTGGAGTAAAGGTCAGGGATCACCAAAGTAATTTAGATTCTGTCTCTGAACACCTTTTACACCAGATTTTAAATCGATCAGTCCAGCAGCTGTTGAGACATTTCAATAAAAAAAAAAAATCACCTTGATCATCCTCTATCCTGCATTTGCTAAGATATGAATCTCGACCAGCTAGAGTGACGTTATCACTACTAAACCTGAAAATATATGTTAAATCAATGCAGCGCAGGACAAAAATGTAATAAAAGCAAAATGGAGATCAGAAGGGAAGCATTTGCATCATATATAAATTGCAAAGTGCTTTCTGAGTCACGTAAATGAAAGATGTTATCATTAGCGTTATGTTCGCAGACGTTAGAAAGTAACTCTAATGATGTTATCAGGGTTATTTTTTCTGCCTCCTTCAGGGCCCCACAAGAATCTGTTTTCCCGAGCTCAGCAGTGTGTGAGTGACATATAAACACCACTTTACCTTCAACTCTTATCAGGCAACTCTAATGCTGCTGAGATGTTGTACAAAAAAAACATAACCAGTCTTCATTCATGTGTTTTTTAAAGTATTTTCAAGGTAAAAGCATAATTATAACCTTTTACTTTTTATGTCACAACACAGTCTATTCCGTTTAGGAGGTAATCTCTGTCTGTGATGTATCATTGCACTATAACGACGTGTTTTGGCTTTTCCGCCAGAACATATTTTCATATCGCATTACAGTGACAGAAAATGCAAAGTAACAGGATCATAATTGTTCCCAGCGTTGCACAACGCGTCGTGTCAAATCCGCCGCTTACCTCTGCATCACAATTGGAACAATGAGCATCTCAATTTTTTTTTCTAATAGCTGTGAATGATTCAATCCCAACATAAGAAGTCTATTTTTGGAGTAACGAGGAAGAGGAGGGGGAGGAGGGGGGAGGAGGGGGAGGGAGAGAATCAGAGATTCTTCTCCCAGTTATTGAATAATTTACAGACCTTGCCAGTGTACTCATTAAGGCTCTACAGTACGCAGACAACGGGGTGGAGGTGGTGGTGGTGGTGGTGGTTGGTGGTGGTGGAGGGTGCTGTCAAGTGAAGAGAGAGAGAGAGAGGAAGAGAGAAAGAAAGAGAGAGGAAGAATAGGCTATTTGCTAAAGACTGCCATGAGGAGAGGGGAAGGAGAGAGAGAGAGAGAGAGAGCAAGGGGGGATGTTAAATACATGAGAAGAAAGAGAAGGAGAACAGAAAATACTGGCATATCAAGGGAGATAGAAGGAAAAAATAGTTTCTGTCAGTGTCGTGATTAAAAGATTTATGGGAGTTGAAGGGGAGGGGGGCCGACTCTTCCCACAGCCACTCTTCCTTTTGTCTTCTTTGAACTTGGGATGTGTCGACAGGCTAAGGGAGTTTGGTTAAACCCGACTGATCGCAGATATGAGGTGCCGCTCGGTCTTTGAATTAGCGCCGTCCCAGAGCACATTCAGAAGGGGGGGAGAGGGAGGAGACGCAAGACAGAAGACAGAGCAAGTGGAGGTGGAGGTGGGGGAGGAGGTGGGGGAGGAGGTGGAGTGGAGTGGAGTGGAGTGGAGTGGAGGCACGAGGGATTGTGAGAAAAGGTGGAAAAACAGGAGGGTGGAGTCGGAGAAAAAAGGCGGATAGATGGATGGATGGATGGATGTTTGAGGAGACGAGGTGAGAAAAGCTTTCGCTTGAAGACCACGATGCGCAATCCCATGATCCTCTCCTCTCCTCTCCTGTAGCACCGTTCTACACTATTAAAAAGGCCATTTGGCAGGCTATAAAACAACAGAAAGACTGCGTGGGTGTGTGTGTGTGTAGTGGGTGTAGTGGGTGTAGAAATCGGGTGGAGGGGTGGAGGAGGTTTCACTGTACTGGCTTTGCTGTTATTGCGGCGTCATTAGAGCCAAACAAACAAAAGTGCGGATGAAACGCCGCCACTCTCGGCCTAAATTACCTCTGAGAGTTCACCGTTAATGTGTCTGCTGTGTCTGCTCCACTCTCACTCCAGGCATTCAGTGTGTCATAAGAGGATTTTCCATGCATCCCCCACCACCTCCACTCCTCCTCCTCCTCTTCTTCTTCTACTACTCCTACTCCACTCTTCATGCTTTGTTCCACAGCTCAGCATACTGTATTTACTGTAAAATATGGAGCACACAGATTATGACAAAACCTCCGTGTACGTATCCTTCTTTCTCTCTGTGTGTATTCCTGAATATTTCATAAATGGCACACAGCAGATGTTGTTGTAAAGCGCATCAATATTTAATGCACTCTCTGTCTACCCCCACTTTTCTGATATTTTGTATTCCAGCGACATTTGCTTCGCCCAGACGTGTTGGCCCTAACAGCCACTGTGGTTTTGTCTATTATGAAGCATTAGGTTTAAGCCGTGTTCTGCTGGCTGGTTAATGGAGAAAACAAGTCACAACATTGTGGGAACGTAAGTGGGATGATCAGTGTGCCTGTTTGCAGGTGGCTAATTAGCAAGGCATGTCTTTTTTTTTTTTTGCTTTTTTTTTTTCTCCCCCCTCCTGCGATCCTTCATTCCAGCATGTCATAATTCCCAATGAGTTCCTTTTTAACTACACCCATAACAGCGTTGATTAATTTCATCAGAAATTACAGTGGAGGTTGCAAGGAAGGCATTTGCATAATACACAAATTGTAGAGCGCGTTTTGAGTCACCCAGATGAATGGATTCAAGTTGGCAGAGCGACCGGCTATGAATGAACATGAGGTACGATGGAAACATATTTCCAAATGTCAAACTATTCAGATTTTTCTCAGCCTGTCTGGCTTTGATGCGTAAACTATATTTGTCAGCACTATCACATATGCCCTGGCATGTTCTTACACCACACACTGCTTGTTATGGATTAAAACAGATTAGGAAAGGGTATAATCTGGATTACCAGCAGCCTCATCCCCTCCGGCCGTGGTCTTTCCAATTCCCTAGAGAGTCAAAAGCCTGTGTGCAATGGCATTTTCTTTGACCCATTTGCAGCAGTGGTGGTATTGCAGGATGAAATATGGAATATGAATGAGTGCCTCCTCCCATAAGAGCTTCCATTAGAGATCACTTAAGGGGCCCTGGTCCATTATTGAGAGTATGCAGGGGGTGTGAAGCTGCTCTCTTTGAAGTCAGAAGTGGTGGTGAAGTACTTGCATTAGCTTGAGTATGGCATCTGTGTATCATTATGATCAATGTGCGTCTAAAAATGGGAACGGCTTACAATAACTATCATTTACTAATTAGATTTTGGTGTGTTGCATTGAATTTGATACCGAGCGTGATGCACAGTCAGACAGACAGACAGACAGACAGACAGGCTGATACTGTAAAAAAAAAAAAAAACAACAAATTTCCATAATTCTCTGTGAAAAAGGAGTGTAAGCTCTGCTGTACTGATATGTGCATCTCTGCTCTAAAAACATTCGCTGGCCTGTCCTTTCTCCCCCGCACAAACGAGTCCAACTGGCAGCCGATCCTCATGGGAGGAGCTGTTACATAGCATCTAAGAGGTTATTAAGGCTAGTGTGTCTGGGGGAGGATGAGCTGAAACTGCAAAGACGACCAGAAGGCAGCAACAAAATGGCCTCTTCTGACAGGGCACTGTTCCTCTTAGAGAGCAGCAAATCGGGTTTCAGGTGCATTGTGGTCCATTATAGTTGTAACCAGTAAGCCTGTACTTTGTGTGTGTGTATGTGTGTGTGTGTGTGTGTGTGTGTTGTTAGCCTCAGGAAAAAAAGGGATTTCTGTTCTGTATTTGATTTTCATGCCTGTGATCATTACATTTTCTTGTTGGTGGGGATCAACTTAATCCCTCCTCCTGGTGCGCATTTCATTCTGTCACAGTGAATTGAATACGTTCAGTTTCTTTATCTGACAATAGATGGCGCAAGTTAAGTCTAGAAACATGTTAGTGTACAGAGTTTGTCTTCCACTTCTCTGCCAAGTCGGCAGCACAGTAAAGCAATAAACAAAACTATCTCTGCAAAGAGCTTCGTAGCGATTCGTTGTTATTTGTGGGTTTTAACCCTGAAATAAATGTCAAACAAAGACAAATAAAAATGAAAAAAAAGCAAAGTACAAGGAAGCAAATGCCATCGTCTGTCTGTATTAAACATCGCTGCACTAACAGGTGTTATTCATCGCTGTAATATTGACAAAGGGAAATAACTGTGCATACAAACAGCGCTCATTACAATCTGCTCTGCTGCAATAAATCCAAAAGTAAATGTGGCTGTCATTCCCAAATGTTGAGTAAGAACTTTAGCCAGAAATATTAGATTTTTTTTTGTGGATTGGTGCTTTTTAAGTGAAAAAATGTAAAACCTTGACCCTGAAATGCCCCCTAAGTCCTTGTTTTATCATCTTGCCCTCCAGCTGCAGATAGCCATTATCTATAATAAAGTTCACCCCAACAGGAGCGCGGTACCCTCTGCTATCACAGCCCCCAGCAATATGCTTCAATAACATGGTGAACTAGTTTTGATGTATCGGTTAATACTGTATGTCTCCAATGCCAGCGTCCATACATTCCTATATAATCCCAAGACTCTGGCTCGCCTTTAAGTTTCAATTCTTCTTCTCATTTTCTTTTAAACAGTTTCACTTCTACAGGTTTAATAAGTATCTCGTCTTCATTTTTTTTTTTTTGTGAAATGTGCTTCTAAATTTATTTTCTTGCTGGGAGTTACATGAAAAAATCAATACTACTGGGACTCGGTTAGGATTTCATAACTGTTTTTGTTCAGGAGTACGGACCTTTTGAAGTCTCAGCCGGTTAGCAAAACAGCCTCATGGCGATAACAAGCACAAAACACTCCCCCATCCCCCCACAAAAAAACTCTCAAACTTGTCATTTTCATATCTCTATTATTGTATAAGTAAGCAAACTCAATTTATAATTGGATGTTGTAAATGCAGACAGATTTTAATGTATTTTAACAGCAGAGCTAGGCTAGCTGTATGCTAAGCTAAGCTAACTGCTTCTGGCCCAGGCTTCATATTTCATTTACTATCATCAAATTGGGTTGATTTGCTCATATACTAATTATCGTTCTATATACAGTGCTATCATTTGGTTAACCTCAGCTTTTTTAATACTAGTGGGCTTAAATCAGCCTTGTTTTAGTTGAGGTCAAGTAGCTAGCAAGTAGCTACAGGCTAGCTTTTTTTGGAAGAGTTAAGTGAAAAAAACAAACAAAAAAACAATTCTTCGATAAGAATTCTTGCATAAATTACACTTGAATTTTTACTCCTTGAGGGCAAAATTAGGAACTTTTTTCACTAATATTTGTATTATCCTTGTAAATTAGTGCTGATGCTATTATATAGTGGTCCTAGCTTTATGTGCAGCATCTTTAGTGCATAAAATATAATGTTCTCACTTCTTAACTTCAAAATCTTACTTATGTTTATCCTCCTTTCCTTCCAAAAAAAGGAGAACACATTTCCACAAGAGCGTTCACAAGGGATACTTACATGACAGCCTGTGTACTGATGTCGAAATTAGGAAGATGGATAAGAGGTTACTTTATTACAGCTGGATGAAGGATGACGTCAATTTCCATCTCATGTTTACAGCCCAGTAATCTTCAAATTTACAAACAATAATCAGAGCGCTTTGAAAAGAGAACATTTTTAAAAACTAAATTTCATCTTGAGCAGCCTGGAGATAATTACTTTCAGCAATATTTATGGTAATGAAGTTGTGGTTATGTATAATTCAGTGTCATTTAATTTTTTAATAGAGGTCCAGGGTTGTCCTGCGAGTGACTGTGCTGACATGAAGTAATTGCTTTATTGAATGGGAAAAAGCGTCTAATGATGATTGCATGACAAAAGGATTTATTATTCATCACAGGGCTGTTTGTACCTATACAAATTTTGAATCCAGCTTCAGAAGTCTCTGCAGTATTGACGCACAGCATGGACAAAATCACAAACACTGCAATCATACAAAATGTTCCATTGACTGTTGGTGCTCACATTTATTCATATTTTAAAAATCAATACACAGAACTGTCTGCTGGCAGGCTGAAGTTTGCCGAAGCCACAGCAGCCGGGCTGATGGTGTATAGAAAGATGCAGTTGTTGACCATTAGTTCCGTATCAAAACAACAAAGTGAAACCAAAAACAGTGAGTGAGATGGTTATGCTCATTTTTTCCACCTGCATCTGTGTTTTCCTGTTGTTTTTTTTCCCTTTTTGTGTTCCTGCATGCCTCCTGCATGTCTGGTTGCGCCTGTGTCTGCACTTCATAAGCTGAAAATGAAAAGAATGTCATTAGCTTTGATATATTTGGCAATAAATCAAAGCATTATCATTAATAATGTATGTTTGAATGACTATTTTGAATTGTTGGCACTGGATAGCGAACGTCAAGGGAGCTACGTCAAAGTATGTCAAAGTACATACTGATATGGATGTGAATATAAAACAAATTTCATGGGATTCTGTCTGATTTGTTGTTGAGATAATTCAGTCGAGTAAATAAATGTAAAACTCACAGTGGCACTAGAGAAAAAACAAGGGGATCACAAAAGATATTTCATTATCGAGAAATCATGAACCTCAAAATCCATCGAATAAACATGGAAATAATTAACAGGGTTAACAAAATATTAGCTAATTCAGTGCGAGGGATCATCAAAGCAATAAAATTTCATAGTAACCTGTGATTAAACTGTTGAGGTGTTTTAATGAAGTAACACTAATGTGACTCTCTTGGTGGTGCAAGATGCAAAGTCGGAGGATGATTTAAGTTGGAAGGATTTATCCTCTAAAACAAAAATGTCTGCTAGCTCATGAGAACAAACAGCTGGCGCCACAACAAAGGAAAATGATTGAAAACCACATTACAAATAATGATGTTTAAAAGCTGCACGAGACACTTTATGGGAAGAAGAAATACACAACTGCACGAGCAACAGAAGGTCACCTTGTTTTTTTTTTTTTTGAGACTCTCGCTGCATACTCAAGATATAAAGTTTTCTTGGGGAAGCTGACAGCTGGAAAGCACTTTAATTAACGAGACCACTCACAGTTTCAGTTTGTCCCAAACAATACAAATGAACTAAAACAGCCTTTGGACAAATCTGTGTGACACCTCCTTAAAGCTGCGCATAACTGGAGCAAAATACGATGCTGAATTGATTCAAGCGGTGCCTTGGTTTCGTAACCTTTCATTAATTAATGACGATTTCTCCGTTGAAACTCAGAAAGAAACTGGTGTGTTCTTATCTCAGCTAGATAAAAGCCTGGAGAGGGATTTCGCATTTGATTGTGTGTGTGTGTGTGTTGCTTGGACCTACGCAGATGAGCCCTTCAGATAGAGGTAGGAGACGGCTGCACAAAGGCCGATGTTGTCTATTTGTCTCGAACACTGCCGGCTTGCCATTTTCAATTACCCAAAACAGAAATACCACAAGAAGTTATTAACTTCAAACTTTCTGCATAATCGCTCCGAGAGCTGAACTGCATGTGCATGTAATGAGAGCTGCATAACTCACCCTCTTCAAACACAGGCCACAGACTTATCATTCGGACCTCGTAAGTCAAGCAAATCAAGTCAAGTCTAGTTAAAAAACCCTTAGATTTTCTTAGCTTCCACATTCAGATCAGTAAAAGACAACAACTTTAAAAAAATAGCTTTATTTTTTAATATTTTAAAACTGTTGCAGTCTCCTTACACATTATAAATCTTACTGATAGTTTATATTTGTTTACAATCAAAAAATCTCCAAAATGAACCGCAATTTAAAGAGCAATTGCTCAAGTTTCATTCAGGTGCAAGAAAAACACTGGCAGCAAAGTGATTATTACAGGGTCGGCACACAATTTAAACTAATGGTTTATTAGAGAGGCACTTAACACAGCAGAGGAAAGGGTGCAACGGCATGTCATTAGAAGAATAATGTACCTGTAACCATTTAGTCATGAGCATGCAGTTGTGTTAGCTAGTAATGTGCATGCATAATTTAGCTGCTTACATTGCCCTTGATCGTCTCTTGCACTAATGATTTGTCTTCTCAATAAAGAATCAGTCTGAAGCCAAGTCTAAAAGTTAAACTTAGCGATAGCTTAATAGCTAACATGTAATTAACCGACAGTTATATAAATGAAATATTTACATTAAATATATTTACTTTCCTTTCCTTGTGGGTTTTGAAATGATGGAGGAAGCTGGTTGTTGTGCTGATTATCTCACTGGTTTATCTCATTAGCAGCAGCCGAAACAAAGGTTCTTTGCTTTTCTTAAATTACTTCAGCCAAGCAGATGTATGCTTGTCTAGTAGGATGGGAGACCTGTGGGGGAAAATTAAGCTGCTGCTGGTGTTGATGGCAGGGACAGTAGAAAGCAGTTATCCCACTGGTCATGATTTAAAAAAGAAAAAAATCCCAATGCCCCAGTGCAAAGACAGGGCCGCTGAGCTGAAGAAGACGCCGTCCTTCAGATGAGACGTTAAACTGACGTCCTGACTCCTGGTCATTAGAGATCCCATGGCACTTATTGCAAAAAGTGAGGGCTTCCCTGCTGCACAGACAAAATTCCCAACCTGAATCTCTCCATCTGGCAAGCTAATCATCGCCCGGTGTAATTGGCTCAATGTTTCCCTCCCTTGCCACCCTCGCCAAGCTGATGTGTGGTGGGTTATCTGGTGAAAAATGGCTGCTGTGCATCACTAACTGTGGTGCTAAACATTGGTAGTAGTTGAGGCAAGATCAGCTCCTTTACTATGTATAATGGTTAAATGTAATCACCTCGT